>MU270005.1:282500-647500 GCA_021432705.1 Caranx ignobilis | reverse complement strand
GACACATAAACATGTTCACATCATTAACACGTCATGTTTGATCTGTGGACGTGTGTGTGTCACCGTGACTCCACATCACACCTGTCTGTGATGTCACACGATGACTCTGATGTCACTGGATAAATTCAGGTGAGAACTTATTTTAAGGCGGTCTGTTGTTAAGGTGGACTGACTGAGCTGGTGTTATTACAGAGCAGGAATGTGAGTGGGCGACGAACGGCGCCTGCAGACACACACACACACACACACACACACACACACACACACACTTACTTCTGTATAAATAGCTTCGTGCCAACGAGTCAAATAAGGAAGTTTAAAGCTGCTGAGCTAAATCTGTTCATTTACATGGAGGGAGGTGTCACTGCCCCCCCACCACCACCCCACCCTCCACCTGCTGTCTGGGCTTCACCCATATTCCCTGACATGTCACAGTTTGAGCCTGTTCAGCCCTCTGATGTCCCACTGACAACATGGACACCTGAACACATCCCTGAACTGAGGGGGGGGTCACACTGCTGCTCTGACACCAGGGCGCTGAAGGTGTCGCTCAGTTTCACAATAAACCTCAACATTTAATGGGGTGGGAATCGTTGGGTGTCTCACGATTCGATTCAAAATCGATTTTCGATTCAAAACGATTCTTCTTTATCAAACATTGAACAGTGAGTGAATAATGAAGCATCAGAACAGAATCAGTTTGTAAAGATGATGTGATTTTTAAATCTGAAACAGTTACATCGACTCGTTCCAGTGATGTAAACACACAAAGGTAAACGTCAGATAAAAGGTAACATTTTCATGATAAACCTGCTCAAATAAATGTTATATGTCAGTGTCAGTGACCGAAAGACCTGGTTCACCTGGGGGCGTGTCCACACGTGCAAACGTCCAGGTGCCTTCAGTCGTATTTCGCAGCTTTAAGTTATACATTATATTATCACACAGGACTCATCAGGCCTACAGTAGTCCTACAGTAGGCCTGTGTGCTAGTTATGCAGCGCGGCCCCCGTGAAAGAAGGTCAGAGGACAAACATACACGGACACAGATGTGCATCAGCGGCGCTGCGCTCTCCAGCTGCTTCACCTGCAGCTCCACAGACGAGCTGTGCTGTCCCTCTCTCTGTCAGCCTGGTGTTTGGCTGCACTTTGTATAAAAAGAGTTCATAATGTGAAGATCGACCTCCATCTGAGCGGCGACCAGCTGAGCCGCAGCACAGTGGATGCGGCTGCACGGCTGCAGCAGCGTGTGTTTTTTAACGGGGGGGGGGGGCTGGCTGAATGTCTTGCTCTTCCATAGCACTGACAACGAGAGCTGTTTGCAGCAACTTAACGAGCTTAACAACACAGCATGCTGTGACGCTGTGTACGGAAGCCTGTGAGGGCGCGCAGCCTGCGAGGGCGCGCAGCCTGTGAGGGGGCGCAGCCTGCGAGGGCAGCCTGCGAGGCGCGCAGCCTGCGAGGGGGCGCAGCCTGCGAGGGGGCGCAGCCTGCGAGGGCGCGCAGCCTGCGAGGGCGCGCAGCCTGCGAGGGCGCGCAAAGAGACGGAGGAAACATTAATTAAAAAAATCGATTTTTGAATTTTATGAATCGATTTAAAATTGTAGAGGATAAGAATCGCGATTCTTACATGAATCGATTTTTTCGCCCACCCCTAACATTTAACTTCCTGTCAATGCCTGAATCCCATTGGCTCGCTGCTCGGTGATGTCACCACAAGTTGTTGAATTCAGGTTCACAGGGCCTGGAGCTGAGGAGGGGGCGGAGTCACAACAGAGCAGCTGATCGATCGACTGAAGCCTAATCATCAATAAACCTTTATTTTCAATTAATATCTAGTTAGGCGTCGTCATGGAGACCAAACATCATCATCATCATCAGTGCACACTAAAGCCTGTAAATACCTGCTGACTGAAGCCCCGCCCAGTGACATCACTGTTACAGAAACATCAGGAAACAGATCATTACATTTTAAACATGAGTCCTGATGAGCTGCCCTCCACCTCTGGTCAGAGAGGTCAAAGGTCATCCAGCCTCTGAACTGAACTGAGAGCAGCTTCACAACAGTGGAAACTCTGATTGAGCGACGACGTCCACAGAGTGAAGAAACATGGAAACACAAACACACGGGGGAGGAGGGAGGGGGGAGGGGGGAGGTCCAGCTGCTGCTTCACTGGAGCCAAGCTGAGCTGCTGCTGCTGGGAAATCCGGGGGCGTTGCCTGGCAACATGTCGCAACACTTGGCAGCACCTGAGCAGCAGCAGCAGCAGCACGGCCTGCTGGGAAAAAAAATACTCTCACGCTGTCAGTGAATGCAGGAGACAGCAGGAAGTGCCGCTGCCCACATCTGGACAGAGCATCTGCAGCTGCATCTCTCAGACGTGTGAAGCCACAGCGACACTGACCTTTGACCTCAGTTCGCCTGAGTTGGAGTGAAGGGCTCACCTGGAGGACGGGGCTGTGGTCGAAGTTGTAGGCGCTGGGCCTGCCCTCCAATGTGGAGAAGGCCACGTTTCCCCCGTGAGCGGCGAGATGTCGCTGAAGTCGTCGGTGCAGAGCGCCTGCTGCTCGTCCTCGCCGGTGCGGATGAAGCCGCGCGTCTGCTTCTGGTACGTCTTCTCACAGGAGCCGCTGTAGTACTGGTACGGCACCCAGGGCCCCCCCTCGCTGCTGCGCTTGTAGATGGCAAAGCTCTCGGGGCGACTGGTGTGGAACTTGAGCCGCACATAGGTGATGTCAAAGGCCTTACCTGCAGAGAGAGGACACACACACACACACACACTGTCAGAGCTTTGACCTTTAACCCCTGTGCTACAGATTCTAACTGACGTGTGTTCAACAAGTGATGTCACTGCTGCACAGCTTCAGCAGTGACACAGTGAAGTGGCCTCAGATGGAGGTGATGGATGGGGGGTGGTGGAGGAGGAGGAGGTGTGTGTGTGTGTGTGGGGGGGGCAGGAATGTGAGGAGGGTGCGAACATGTTAAAGCAGCGTCCTGGTCCTTTAACTCCTGACGGCCTCCACATACCTGACGAGTCTGAGCAGGACCACGCAGCACACGTCAGTCAGCAGACACCGCCATGTTTTAGCCAGGGGGGGTGCAGGTAGGGGTGGGAGTGGAAGGGGTGGGGGATATAAGGGTGTTTGCTCAGCCAAAGAATCTGCTCTGTAAACAGTGAACTAAGGGGGGAGGAGGTGGGGGTGGGGGGGGGCTGCAAACAAAGGTGAAGCAGCTGAGAGCGAGGAGACGTTCACAAAGACTGAAGTTTATAACAGGAAACAATGAAGCAAGAGCAAACACACACACTTCCTCCTCCCTGTGTGTGTGTGTGTGTGTGTGTGTGTGTGTGTGTGTGTGTGTGTGTGTGTGTGTGTGTGTGTGTGTGTGTGTGTGAACTTTATGGGTCAAGGTTAAATAGAAGCTGCAGGAACGGCTCCATACAGTGTAAGGTAGACGTTTGTGTTTGAAGTATACGAGGTCTCTGGCTCCTGCTGACGTCTCTGTGACCTGCAGCAGCAGATGAAGACACCAGTGGGAAGATCAGCTGTGTCAGTGTCAGTCTTCACCTTCAGGAGGACAGTGGACGGGTCGGTCCACAGGACGACCAAACCATGTACAGCACTCAGACCAGAGCAGGTGACAAGGCTACAAGTTGTTGCTACGCCAGTGAGTAAAACCTGTTCGTCATGGCTGATACAGGACCAGCTTGTGTCCACAGGGGGCGCCGCAGTCAACACAGAATCAAAGCTCCTTGTAGAAGCTTTAACATTAATATCACAGCTGATCAGCAATGGAGAACTGGGGCGGAGCCTCTTTGAGTGACAGGTGGGTGAGTGAATCACCACAACCATGATTCACTCAGCTCTAAACACCGGCTCCTCCTGTTTGCCCCTATTTGGGTCAGCTAGGACTTATGGGGGCGGAGTCAGACACTGCCAAGTTGGCGACAATGGAGCAGCCACAGTGGGCGGAGTCACAGAGGCAGAGTCAATCACAAGGTGTCACTCATCTGTTTCTACAGCAACAGACCAAACCAAGTGGAGGAAACAGACTGAAAGTCACAGTCGCCATCATGGCGTCTGTTTGACCGCAGGAAGAAACCAGGAGGAATTCTGGGAGAGAACCCTCCTCCTCCTCCTGCTCCTGCTCCTCCTCCTCCTCCTCCTCCTCCTCCTGAACAATCGTTGTATTGACGAGAGGAAGAATTTTACAGAGCAACGTGCGAACAAAGAGCGTGCTGTACACACTCATGTCTTCGTCCCATATGACGCCAGAACACACACAGTCAAAGACACCAGGATGAAGCTCATGTCCAAAAGCAGAGAGCTGACAGGAGGAAGGGGGGCGGAGCTCTGGCTGCTCTACCAAAATAAAAGCCTTTATTTTCGTCTCAAGACAAACGGACAAAACAAAAAGGTCACATGACTTTGATTGTCTACACAATGTATTATTTGTTGTCCAGGGCGTCGCCGTAGCAACACAACTGTGACTGTGCTGACAGTGGTGACACACATTTTTCTTCATCAAAATAAACTGCAGCTGCTGTGATTAAATTATCCACCACAGTCACACTGATGCAGCTACAGCCACGTCATAACTGCTCTGAACTTCTTATAACCATGTCTCCACCTTTAATCCACCCACAGTCCCCCCCCCGGTGACATTGTCAATTAGCTGGTGGAGCTTTAAGCAGTGCTGACCCCCCATTGTGGAGCGCTGACCCTGTGAGACGCTGCTCAGGGCCCAGAGTCACGCCCGCACATGAAAAGAGAAAGAGAGAAAGAGCCTCCAGTCGTTCAGGAAGGAGCTTTACTCTCTGGGGGGGGGGGGGCAATGAGGTTGGGGGGGTGGACTGAGTGACACGGTGACGGCAGGAATGAACCGGCTGGAATGTGTTTCCGCTGAGCAGAGTGACGCCGGAAGGACGGAGAGATAGAAAGAAAGAAAGAATCCACAGAGGAGGAGAGGAGGAGGGCGAGTGAGCAACACAGGCTGTTCATGTCAGGGGGTGGGGGGGGGGGGGGGTGAAGGGGCTGCTGGGAGTTTTTTCCTGCCCACATATGGAAGACATGAAGACGAGTGAGAGTTGGAGCGGCTGAAGGGCCTCTGAGCAGCAGACAGCTCGTTGGGAGCTCACTGCTCGTCAATCAATCAATAATCAATAAAGTTTGACCGAGTCATTCAAACTGAGCTCATTCGCTGAAACCTGATGACATCACTTTGTGTTGGATTCTTCATGTTTCTGACCATGTGAACAGTCAGAAACTACGGAGGCCCAGAGGGGTCAGACTGCTGCAGCTGAGCCCTCTGGGCCAACGTACACGGGGGGGGGGGGGGGGTCACGCTGTAGACACACTGAGACATGGTGGTGTCCCTCAGACTGAACGAGCTCGACCTTTGACCTCCTGACGTTTCTTCAGGATCCACAGACAGATGTGTCCTCGTTAGCGTCAGAGCCAGATGTTGCTCATCTCTCAGATTAGACTCAACAGGAAGTAACGAGTCCACAGCTGCTGCAACGCACGCAACCAAGACCGGACCGGACACAGATGGATCGGACCGGACCAGACCAGACCAGACCAGACCGGACCGGACCGGACACAGATGGATCGGACCGGACCAGACCAGACCAGACTGGACTGGACCGGACCAAACCAGACCAGACTGGACCTCATGTGTCACTACGACACAGTAAAACAAGTCTGAGGAGCAGCGTCAGGACAGAGAGCTGACCCCCCCACACCCCCCACCACCCCCTTCACTAACCCTGCAGCATGTCTTTGTACAGTCCAGTGAATCCTGCTCCAGCTGCTGGAGCAGAGCCTAAGGGGGGGGGGCAAGTGTGTGGCAGTTGTTTGGAGGAGGTGTGCGTGGGGGTGGGGTGGGGGTGGGGGGGCACGGTCCAATTATTTTTCCTACATGACCTCATCACATTTCTCTACAGAGGAACGACAATGATCGCTTTGACTGCTGAGTGTGTGTGGGAGGGGCTACAACCAGGACCAGGACCAGGACCAGGACCAGGACCAGGACCTCCAGTCCCATCATGTCCAGAGAATGAGTCACATCCAGGTGTGGTGACCTGTGACCCTCAAGATACAAAACGGGAAGACCCTACCAAAATAAAAGCTCCTGAGTATCAGTGTGGACACTGGGTCACGGTCAAGTCCAGAAGAGTACTGTAGACCAGGTCCAGATCCCTGAGCAGGTGCTGAGGTCAGAGGTCAGAGGTCAAAGAGCAGAAGTTTCTCTCCGATAAAAACCAAGTAGAGGATCTTTGTAAAGGGGCGGGGCTATGGAGGGGGGAGGGGCTGTGTGTGAGTCAGGAATGTGCAGAATGCAGCAGAGTTTAACTCCACAACATGAAACAGTTTCAACAGTTCACAGCACAAGGAGGCCAGAGGTCAGGGGTCACAGAGTCAGTGTTCAGCTGAGGGACACTCCAGCACAGGAGCGGTGGTGGGGTGGGGTGGGGGGGGGGTGGTGGTGATCTACTGTTATGAAACTTCAAAATAGTACAACTCCCTGAGCCTTGAACGCAGCACAGGCCGGATGTGTTTCCTGCTCCCAGTTTGTTTATAAACCACAGAGGAATGTTAATCTGATTACAGCAGCCAAAGTCCAGCACCTGAGGCGGGTCAGTGCTGGGACCAAGACCAGGACCAGGACCAGAGCAGGACCAGGACCAGGACCAGGGCAGGAGCAGGTCACTAACTAGGTGGTTAATGAGTGACCAGCTCCTGCAGCAGGAATGTGAGGAGCAGCCGGGTGTGTTTGGTTTCTACACTGTTATCAGCACCAGCACTGCACACACACCTGAACCAGGCCCACGTCTAATCTGTGTGTGTGTGTGTGTGTGTGTGTGTGTAATGTGACACAGTAGGACATGCGTGGTGGTCTGAGTGCAGGTATCACTGTAATCTTCTTCCTCTGTTTGATAAACAGAGCAGCCGCCGGCCGAGCGCTCTGATTGGCCGAGAGGAGATTAAAGAGGTGAGAATCTGGAGCAGGGAGGGTGTGTGTGTGTGTGTGTGTGTGTGTGTGTGTGTGTGTGTGTGTGTGTGTGTGTCTGCAGGTGATAAGTGTCTGCAGCAGAAAGTTTCCTCTATAGACAAACCAGCACCTCTGTTTGTTCACAGTAGAAATGATCATGTGACTTTGTAACTAGGAAGAGTGTGTGTGTGTGTGTGTGTGTGTGTGTGTGTGTGTGTGTGTGTGTGTGTGTGTGTGTCCATCCAGAGCAAAACATGTCGTGAGGAGGTGTTGCTGGGTGGAGGAGGAAGCAGCTGATCGGTGGGACAGAGGGAGGTACGGCAGCCTGGGAGGTCCACACAGACACACAGAGGACAAGATGGAGGACGCTGCGGGGACGTCTCTGTCTCCACCACCTCGCATCAGAAAACTGAGATAAAACCTAAAACAACATGATTTGATCAAACTTTATTGACACCCGGACATTTTAAAAACAAGGCCTGTCTGAGTGAGGAAACACAAGGAGAGACTTTTATTTTCTGATAACATTAAACTGCTTCCTGTGTTCAGACCAGCAGCTGCTCACATGGACCTCCCAGGCTGCCGTACCTCCCACCTTCCCTCAGGCCACTAATCAAACCAACAGAGACATGAAACCTGCTCCGACAAAATCCAACTACTTCCTGTTTCCCCAGCTGTGGGAAAGTTTCCTCTGGGCTAGCTGTTAGCATGTCAGCTAACAGCATGCTAGCTGAAGTTAGCTTTGTAGCAATGTAGCTCCTTTAAACCAGGAACACACACACAGGTCAGACTGACACCAGGAAAAATAAGTGTGTGTGTGTGTTGGGGGAGGGTGGGGGATTTCCAGTGCAGTGTGTGTGTGTGTGTGTGTGTCTGTGGGGGGGGGCAGAGAGAGACGGGGGAGGGAGGAGAGTGAATCCAGTGAATTAACGACCTCTGACCTCATTAATCTGTCTCAGCGAAACTCAAACTGATCAGTTCATCACTGATTGTCCTGATGACCAGTTATTGATCAGCTGTGAAGTGATCAGGAGGTAACGAGCAGAAAACATCTGAACCAGACTGAGCCCCCCCCCAGAGCCTTTCAGAGCACAGACCACCAACGAAGAGGGGGGAGGGGGGGGGCTCACCACACTGAGACGTCAGGAACAAACTTGAAGAACCTCATTAACAGACACAAAGAGACACAGCAGGACACACACACACACACACACACACACACACACACACAGCCTGGTTCACACTGCAGGACCTTCAGTCGTGTCAGGTGGTCGTGCTGTTCATACACTACTGTTGACTGGTCGGCGACAGCAGTGTTCGCTCGACTCTTCACCAGCGCGTGTGGTTGACGGCTCCAAACAACGTTTTGTATTGAAAACTCACGCGAACACAATGTTTTTTATAACAAACATGGACGAGACCATGAAGCTCGCAAAACCTTCCTCGACGCCGTAACGCTGCTGCTGCTCTGGGTCACTTCCACATCCGCCACGACCCCTGTGTCTGCTCTCATTGGCTGGTGCACTTTTCATGTCACCCCGACATGACTGGATATTAAATATGCTAGATATGCAGTCGGAGTCTGGGACTCACCGCCCCTGAACGCCTCTGAAGGCTCCTGAATATTACTGAAGGCTCCTGAACGCCTCTGAAGGCTCCTGAACATTACTGAACGCCCCTGAAGTTTGTTGTTTTTGGCTCAAGCACTCGAGACAAGACTTGGACATGACACAGACCGTCTGCAGGACGTCTTCCTGTCCTCCTCTCTTCCTGTCCTCCTCTCATCATCCTTCCCTCCTTTCTTCCTCTCATCATCCTCCCTACTTGTCAGAATGAGTGTCTTCAGACCCCCCCCCCCAACTGTTATCTGCCCCCATCACCAGAAACAATGGGGGCTCACGTGTGATGTCACAGACATCAGTGACATCACAGTTAGGGGCGTGTCAAGGAGGTCAAAGTGGGCAGGAAGCAGAAGAAATTAAAGGCTGTGCTGTGTCTCCAGAGCGAGCGTGGTGCGTTCACTGTCTCCGTCAGCACTGTAATTATCTAACTCAGGTGGAAAAGAGTCAACGATCACGTTTCAGAGACACATAAATCACTTATCCCCCCCCAGCACATACAAATACACACACTCTGCTTTGAAAACCAGTCACTTTTTACCCCCCCCCAGCACATACACAAATACACACACACACTCTGCTTTGAACCCCCCCCCCCCCCCCCCCCCCAGAGCAGGGCTAAAATTACCCTGCATGCATCTGCTTGTCCCTGTAAAGAGTCTCAGCTCATTCACAGACTCCACGGCTTTAATAATAATCATAGACCCCCCCCCCCCACCCTGTTCTCCCTGGGGCGATGAATCACTTCCTCCTGAAAAACCTCAGAGTTTCCACTCCTCTCCACCCCCCAGCCGAGGCTCTTCTTCCCAGAGGAGGAAAGACCTCCTTATGTCAGTTTACAGTGAGGTCAAAGGTCAAAGATCTCCACGAGTCAGAACTGGACCAAACCTCTGCCACTGGAACAATCAGCTGATCGATCGATCAGCATCGAATTGATCTGAAACTGTTTAGAAGGTTTACAGCTCAAACCAGACCAGACCAGATTAAACCAGACCAGACCAGACCAGATTAAACCAGACCAGACCAGATTAAACCAGACCAGGCCAGACCAGATTAAACCAGACCAGACCAGACCAGACCAGACCAGATTAAACCAGACCAGACCAGACCAGACCAGACCAGACCAGACCAGACCCCTCTCTGATGAACCTTCTCCGCTCTGTGTCTGAGGTCATTAAAGTGTTTCTGAATTCCTACAGTTAAAAAATGTCAACACACCTGTAGATTAGATCAGGCTCCGCCCCCACAGGTGAGATACAATCATCAAAGCATGTGAACACGGAGCTCTGAACAACAGACCAGCACAAACCTGCTCCATGATCCAGTCGCTGCAGCTCAACTCCACAGATCAATAATCAATAATCAGCCTCCTGATGCCTTCACTTACAGAAGCCCCTTCTAGGTGTTGATGCATTCAATGACACATGAAGCTGTTGGAAAATCTAAATCAGAAGAGAGATTTCATTTGCAGTCGGAGCTGAGAGGTCCGATCGATCAATACACAAAGTAATCAGATTACAGACAGTCAACGACCGTCGACCCACAGCGGCGCCCCCTGCAGGAATCAAACACACGGCTCTCTCCCTCCTGACGGGGACTTTGTCTTCACACGTCTCCACTTTTCTGTTTGTAACAAGACACAACACACTCTCCTGTGTGTGTGTGTGTGTGTGTGTGTGTGTGTGTGTGTGTGTGTGTGTGATTCTATTCTACCCCCCCCCCCTTTTAGCTCCGCCTCCTCCTGACATCACAGTCTGAGCTCATTCACATTGTTCATCTAGCTGAGGAACAGCAGCTGAGATACAGGAGCATTGTGGGAACCCCCCCCCCCCCACCAACAGCGCGTCAGGCTGCAGCTGCAGACGCATCAATAATCTCCATCATTCACAGTCACACAAACATCCAGCAACTTTTCCCAGGAACACAACAGCTCCTACATGTCACGCTGCTCCGGCCCCCACCCCCACATCACATGGTGGTGCATTCAAGGACACAGTGGGCTGCAAAAGACGAAGTGTACTCTTGATAAAAATGTTACGTAACAAGGCCGAACCTGAGAAGCAGAACCAGAAAACTCTGATGTGAACAAAACCACCTCCTCCTCCTCCATCAGCCTTCACCTCCGTCACTGCTCTATCCTTCATCTGTGTGTGTGTGTGTGTGTGTGTGAAGAACAACTCCTCCATCTCCTGAGCTCAAACTGTGTGTGCGTCCGAGTGTCCTTGAACGCAGCAGTGATCTGATGCAACAGTGACATGAACAAACACAGAGATTTATTCAGCTGCCTGCGGTGCGTTCACTGCCTGCAGCATCCGGTGGGAAAGAGTGAGGCTGTAATTCCAGATGTGAGGAGCTCAGGAGGTTTGATCCAGATGTGAACAGCAGCATGAGCAGCTTTAACAGGTGCATAAAGAGCAGGAATGGGGGGGGGGGGGGGGGGTCCAAATGACCCCAGTCTGACCCAGGAGCAGGTCTCACATGATGACAGATTCACCTGGAGTACCCTGAACACTACATTACCCATGAGCCTCGACTGCAGCATTATTGAGTTAATGACACAGTTTGAACTCAACGTCTGTCGCCGCAGCAACACAATGTTGTCCAAGAGGGGGCGGAGCATAACCCCCCCCCGCATGAAGGGTCGATGACAACATGTGACAGTGTGGCAGTGGTTGTGACCCTGAACGCACCACAGGGCCTTTTAATTAACACACAGCAACAAGAATGTGGGGGCAGAGCTTCAAAGTGAAGTGTGATGAGAGAACAAACACAGAGCAGCAGGTTAAACACGGGGGGGGGGTGTTTGAGGTGGGGGTTGCTGGCAGGTACATAAAGACCCTGAGCAGCACCTGGACACTTTTGTTCTCTGGAAATTTCCACATGAGAACGTGAGACGTTCAGGAAGCGCAGGATCCAGCATCATGAGTAACGTGGTGAGCAGCAGGAGCTTCTGAGGCCACGGACCAGCAGTCCCTCCCCCAGCTCGTCTGTCTCCGTCTAATCAGTCTGAAGCTGTGTCACTGTGACCTGACACACAATGTGACCGGCTCCAAGGTTACTAAGGCATCTGAACGCCTCGTGGCTCCACACACTTCCTGTCTGAGAAGCTCCATACGGTATAAAGGTAGACGTGCGTCTTAAAGCTCCATACGGTATAAAGGTAGACGTGCGTCTTAAAGCTCCATACGGTATAAAGGTAGACGTGCGTCTTAAAGCTCCATACGGTATAAAGGTAGACGTGCGTCTTAAAGCTCCATACGGTATAAAGGTAGACGTGCGTCTTAAAGCTCCATACGGTATAAAGGTAGACGTGCGTCTTAAAGCTCCATACGGTATAAAGGTAGACGTGCGTCTTAAAGCTCCATACGGTATAAAGGTAGACGTGCGTCTTAAAGCTCCATACGGTATAAAGGCAGACGTGCGTCTTAAAGCTCCATACGGTATAAAGGTAGACGTGCGTCTTAAAGCTCCATACAGTATAAAGGTAGACGTCCATGTGTAGTGTGATTATAAAGCAGCTCTAGGTTCTATATTAATACTGTGAAAGTATCAAAGCCTCAGTCCACAGAGAAATGCACACAGCCTGTATTCAGACACTGAGCCTTAAAACCAGCCGTCAGGACTTCCTGTCACTTTGTGATGTCACTACAGAGCAGGCACACTAAGTCCTGCCCCCCCACCTGGACCCACCATCCAACACTTTGCAGGATTTGGTTTCTCTGAGGGTTTTCATGAAGCAACACTTCAGATAACACTCTGGTCTGAAGAGGTGAATTCCTGTGAACACATGAATATTCATGTGTCTGTGTGAAGGGGGGTGGGGGGGTGGGGGGGGGGGGGGGGGGTGGAGGGGGGTTCAAGTGTCACTTAGAAAACAAAAGCTGCATAAACAGAGCTGGATGTTGTAGTGTCTCAGCTCAGACTGTCTCTGATGTCCTGCCACAATACAAGTCCAGAGACTTAGCCTAGCCTAGCTTAGCCTAGCCTAGCTTAGCCTGACTTTAAGACCTGGTCCTGTTGCTCTTGTGGACGTCCTGTGTGACGCAGACACCTGCAGCTGTACCCATGATGCACTGCAGCACCAGCTGATCCAGTCACTGCTGACAGAGACCTGACCAGGGCCAGGACCAGGACCGGGTCTCAGCTCAGGACCATCAGACAGGTGGAGCCTCTGGATCGGACCCTGGTTCTTGCTCTTCAGTCGTGCAGCAGCTGATCCGTGGTGATCAGTCAGCTGACAGGAAGTCTGCAGCAGTGCACTGTGGGAAAACCTCGGGTCAGGCCTCATCGTTCCCAACGTGCCATAAAACAGACACAAGTGCATTTTCCCTGGGGAGCAGCCAGCTGTGGTGAATTACACCAGTGTGTGTGTGTGTGTGTGTGTGTGTGTGTGTGTGTGTGTGTGTGTGTGTACTCATTGTTCAGTGTGTGACTGAGCTCAGCGTGGGAAACAGGGATGTGCAGAGATTATAGAGCAGCACAGCTGGACGATCGACTCGGCCTCATTACAGCTGATGACAGAGACACAGAGGCTTCTCCACCCCCACCCCCACCTCCCCACCCCCCCCACCCCCACCTCCACCCCCACTCTCTCTCTCACTCCCTCTCTCTCTCACTCTCACACACACACACACACACACACACTTAAACTTCCCTTTACATTCCTGTGATTCTGGATCTCGTGCTTCAGACTCGACATGTTTTGTCTCCCACCACTCAAACTCTGTTCACGTATCAGAGGACGTTTCCCCCACATCTGTCCACATGTCCTGTCCCTGTGTCTCTGGACCACGTCAGACTGTGACGTCCTGACGAGTCCGATCGTCTCAACAGAACAGAACCGGCTGAGTCCAGGTCCTGACACAGAGACAGAGGAGACTGTGGAGTCAACGCTTCAGTGGAAACACACAGAGGATTCCTGTTGGTTATCAGACTTCAAAGACACACACACACACACACACACACACACACACACACACACACACACACACACAGCTGTTTTCACATGACGCTCCACCAGCTCAACTTAAAGGAACCTCAGAAGAAGAAGAAGAAGAAGAGTCCTCTGAGACTGTTTGTGTGCTTCGACTCTCAGGCTGTTATCACTCATCAATAATCAATAATCAATAATTAATCTGTTCTCACTGCTGCCGTCTGATTGGACGCTCTGCAGCACTGATGCCGAACACACTGGTTCTAGATCAGCAGAACGGAGCCGAACACGTGCTCCTCTTCTTCTCTGAGGGTTTTTCTCGTCGACTCTCAGTCTGAGTCGAGTCTGGACACGTCTGCTTCCTGACACACACACACACACACACACACACACACCTGCACTTCAAAGAGTCCACACACACACACACACACACTATCTGAACCATCGGATCCTGAGGAGACGTCGACCAATCAGAGCTCAGCAGGTGAGATCAGTGCTGTCATCAGCACCTCAGGTTCAGACTTCCTGTGTCTTCTTCTGTGCTCATTAAAGTGTCGTCAACAGGAAACAAACTCTTCACACACACTTGAAGTTCAACCACCACTTCCTGTCCGCTAATATTCAGCCAGCCAATCCGCATCGTCTGGGGGCGGAGCTACAGCCTGCTTCACAGGTCAATGAGGCCCCAACCAGGGGCCTGGGGGGGTAGTGTGTTGTTGTGTGTGTGTTGACCTCTGTGTCGACCAATAGCAGCAGCTCTTGGTGACGCCGACCTCAGCTGCTGCGAACACGTGTCACTTCCTGTCTGAGCAGCAGACGACAGCTGGTTTTTAAAAATAAAAGCATCGACCAGATCTGATGATTGTTGTGACCTCACACACGCACACACACACACACACAAGCTGAAACGCTCTGACACACAGAAACACACAGACACAGTAGAAGTGTCCCGCGGGCAGTGAACGCAGCAGGGTAATTAAAGCAGCTCTAATGAGGGCGAAGCACCTGAGGCCTCAGACTGACTCTGAGTCAGAGCTCAGGAATGTTCTGCTACAAACAGCTGCTCACTAACACACCTGAGGGTCCGTGAACGCCTCATCACTATCGATCACTGATCAGCTACTGCACTGATTTAAATCTGAGGTCTGTCCACTCACTTACTAAACACGTTCACGCGTGTCTCAAGGTCTTCATGGACCAGACCGAGGAAGACCAGGAGAGGGTCAGGTACAGGACAGAGAGAACACAAACCAATCAGATGATTTCCTGTGTTGTAAATGACCCCTAAACACAACACACACACACACACACACACACACACATCAACAACTGAACCCACAGCCGGGTGATGATGCGTTCAAAGGCTGCGAACTTCACACCTCCGGCCTTCAGTGGCAGAGGAGGAGAAGCTGCTGCTGAGAGAGGCTGCAAATAGCTGCAACCCCCACACACACACACACACACACACACACACACACACACAGTACACTCCACCCCCAACAATGAAAACTATGTCCTCCATGTTATATTGCTGGCAGCTAAAATCCCTCATTCCCACAGTTCCCAGTCTGCAGCTCCAGCACTGACCAGCACAACCTGGAGAGGAGAAGCCGCTATGACCCCCCCACCCCCCAGAGTCAAACGCAGATTACAATCTATAACCAATAACCAATCATGTAATAAATCACAGATGATCTATTCCCTCCTGTAGTTTTCCCAGCAGCTGATCATCAACCTGTTTGTTTAAGCCAGACTTTGACCTTTGACCTGTTCACTAACGTCTTCCCTGGTTTTTATGAACCACACCACCACACCACCATTAACCCTCGGACTGGTCGGTCCGGGGAGGGGGTGGGGGGTCCGGACGGCTCTTACCGAGGTGCAGGGTGAGGTTGATGGAGTTGGGGTACTGGATCCCGGCCAGCATGGTCTGGCTCTGCCACCAGGTGGTGTCCTGCTGGTTGTTGTAGTCCGTCAGGTACACGGCGCTGTGGTGGTTCCGCGGGTCCCGGGCGTCGCAGATGTGGCAGGACTTGGTGACCCCGGTGGCGCCGGTCTGGACGCAGTACTCCTCGGGCGGGGAGCCGCAGGTGTTGGTCGCCACCACCGTCATGTTGAAAGCGGCGTTCACGAACTCGGGCATGCAGCGCTGCGGTCCGCCCTGCTCGTCCGAACACTCGTCCATCGCGGCGCGGACACACACCGCCGCCACCCAGCTCCAAGCCACCAGAGCCCGGATCACGCTCCGCATTTTTCCGCTCCTCTCCGCCCTCAACTGAAACTCTGTGCGCGGCTCCGACTCTCACTCTGACCCCCCCCCCTCAAAAACTCGTCCCAAGTTTGTGGTAACTTTCCGGCGACCGAGCGGCTCCCGACGAAACAACTAAACATGCGGGGAAAGTTGAGGCGCGGCGGCTTGTCTCTGCTCCAGGCCGCGTTCTGAGCGCTGCTCCCGGCTGTGCTGCTGCTGCTGCTGCTGCTGACTGCGGGTCTGGGATCGGGCCTCAGCTCTTTGTGTCCGCCGCCATGCACCAACTCCAGCAGGAAAAGACGGAGCTCCAGACTACACCCAGTCCGCTACTGCGCAGGCCCGAGGCGCACAGGACGGCCGGGCCACTTCCGAGTCAACAGTGAAACCAGAGAAACCTTCAGAGTCCTGAACGTCTCACACACTGACACCCCCACCCCCACCCCCGCTCTCCTGCCCCCTCCCACCTCCAATACAAGAATAAAAAGTACAGGTGATGGAAATCAAACACCAATCAATCAATATTCAATCATTTTCTGGACTATGAGATTTGTTGTTAAAGTTCAATGAGCTCAAAAATAAAACTGATCATTAATATCAAATCAATATTTGAACCATCACCTCATTTTGATTCAGTTGTTAATGAAAGTGACTTTATTGATTTGATATGAACGATTTAATCTAAATTATTTATCTGTCTTGTCCTTTGATGATGATGATGATGATGATGATGATGACGATGATGATGACGATGATGATGATGAACACGTGACACAGATTTATTTTCCTCTTGCGTCTGTTGTGATCTGACCTTTCCCTCTCTCCGTCATGTGACTGTGTGTTTCAGTAATAAAGAGCGTAAGGGTAAAAAACAACAGACAGTGAACACATCACTCACTCAGATCAATGAACAGAGATCAATCAGTGAAGTCACTGATCTGTTTAAAGTGAGTTAATGAGTTAAGAGCTCCACTACAGCTCAGCTCTGATGACATCATCAGTCAGAGGTCAGAGGTCAGACTGACCCTGAACTCATCAGACACTGAATCAAAACTCTTTGTTTCCTCGTCAGAAACATGTTGATGAACAGGTCACGTATGGATCAGTGTGATCGATCAGTGATCGATCAGTGATCAGTACACGACTTCACTCTGGAGCTGCCAGCACCGGCTCCTGGTCTCTGCTCTGTTACAGGAACCCAGCGCTACCACATGTACGGCTGAGGGCCCCTGGACAGGACGGGGCCCCTGGACAGGACGGGGCCCCTGGAGGAGGTGGGGACACATGACCACCCTCTCTCCAGAGACAGACAGATAGATAGATAGACAGACAGACAGACAGACAGAGTTTTTCCGGGGGGGGGGTGCAGCCAGTGATGGGACCTCTGCCCTCTGCAGCAGCTCAGAGTCAGACGGCGCCTCCTGCTGCACAAACCACTCATTACATGAAGGTCTGACTGATGTTCTCCATGAAACACTGGGACGTCTGAGCTGGAGGAATTTATTTAGAATCAAAGAGTCAACTGATCAATAACCAGGTGACTGATCAGTGCTCAGGTGATTGATCAGTGCTCAGGTCATTGATCAGGTGGATTGAGTGAAGTGAAGTTTAACTTTGAGCCTCAGATTAAAAACAAACTGAGTCGGATCAGATCAATATCAAACATTTATTGACGATCACAGATGATCAATACACAAACACTGGTGATGAACAGGTTCAGAAGCTCAACGACTTGTAACGACTGAGGAACAGAGTGAGTTCACAGCTTCATCATCATCATCATCATTAATAACCTCCTCTGTACCCCCCTCCTCCATACCCCCCGCCACCTCTATATCCCCCTCCTCCTCCTCTGTACCCCCCTCCCCTCCATACCCTCCCCCACCTCCTCCTCTATAACCTCCTCCTCTGTAGCCCCCACCTCCCCTGTATCCTCCTCCTCCGTACCCTCCTCCTCCTCTGTAGCCCCCACCCCCTCTGTACCCACCCCCTCCTCCATATCCCCCTCCTCCTCTGTAACCTCCTCCCCCTCTGTATCCTCCCCCTCCTCCCCCCTGGTACCCTCCTCCTCCTCCTCCATCGAAGCGTCCCATCTTCGGCGGTCGAGGTCCGTCTCCCATTCTGTGAGAAAACAACAGAGGTGACGTTAGCGGCTGTGTTTCCACGGCAACACAGACACTACTGTAGTGACATCATCATCTTTAGAGGTCACAGGTGCCAGCTGTGACACCTGGTGATGTCACAGCACCAGGTCAGGACCAGATCAGGACCAGGTCAGGACCTGATCAGGACCAGGTCAGGACCAGGTCAGGACCAGGTCAGGACCAGGTCAGGACCTGATCAGGACCAGGTCAGGACCAGGTCAGGACCAGGACAGGACCAGGTCAGGACCTGATCAGGACCAGGTCAGGACCAGGTCAGGACCTGATCAGGACCAGGTCAGGACCAGGTCAGGACCAGAGACGGCCTTATTCACAAATCAGACGCTGCCATTACCCACAATGCACCTGGAGCAGCAACAGCTGGGTGGTAGACTGTGGTGTTGTACTAATGTAGCAGCTACATCTACACTTCCTCTGTGTGTGTGTGTGTGTGTGTGTGTGTGTGTGTGTGTGTGTGTGTGTGACCTCTGACCTCTGGCTGCTGCTCATCATATTGATCCCGGCTGCCGACGGTCTGGAGATGTGTCTGATCAGGTTGAGCAGCCTCTCGTTGCTCGGGTCCACCTGCCTGACCATCTCCGGCTCCTTGGTCACCTCCACCACCAGAGCCTCCAGCCCCGCCCTCAGAGCCGCCACCCCCCCCGCCACCTGGTGGGGGATCTTCAGCTTGATCCTGGACAGGTGGAGGTGAGAGAGAGAGTGAGGAACTGATCAGCTGTCAATTAAACTGAGTCACTGAGCTCAGCTTCAGTATCACTTTATAGCAACTGATCGATTAATGGACTGACAGGTCTCCAGTCTCTGTGTGTGTGTGTGCGTGTGTGTGTGTGTGGACCCACCAGTCGTCCAGCTCCACCACGTCTCCAGTGGAGTTGATCTTCTTACAGGCGAAGAGCAGCAGCTGCAGTGGACTGACCAGAGTCATCCCTTTAGCCGAAATCGCCCGTGTCCGAATCTGTAACCATGACGACACCACGGCAACAAACATCAATATTTATATTTATCAATTTGAAACTTATGTTCATTTGTCATTTTGTCCTGTCTTTTATTTTGAAGGGCATGAGTGTAGTTCTCCATCTCCTCTCTCAGCTTCTCTCTGGAGCTCTGGTGACAACAGGTCAGTGGCAGCCAATCAGAAGAGAGGAGGCTCGGAGCCTCTCTTCTGATTGGCTGACGGTTTCTGACTGATCCAATAAAAACTGAGCAGTTTTCAGAATAAAACCCTAAAATCCTGCAAGTTGTTGGATGGTGGGTTCAGGTGAGGGGGCGGGGCTTGGTGACTGCTTTGTTGTGACATCACAAAGTGACAGGAAGTCCACAGTATAAACATCTACATTTATACTGAAGGAGCTTTAGTATGAGCTGGACTGCCCCTGTTCTGTTTGTGGCTCTCTAGGTCAGAGGTCAGAGGTCAGCAGTGAGGATGAGGATGAGTGCTCTATACCTTTTCACTGAAGACAAAGAAGGGGGAGGGGTAGGACATGTCCTGGCTGCTGAAGGGACAGTTGACGGAGGACTTGTGGATGAGGGCGTTGCGTCCCTCCGTCGTCAGGATCTTCCTCTTCTCCTTGTGGTAACAGACGTTGGGGTAGGAGCCGAAGGTCAGCAGAGACACCACCACGTCCAGGCTGTTGTCTGGTCCCACCGTGTTGAACATGTGGGTCATCAGGCTCTCTGTGGTTTGACAACAACATGGTGACCCCACGGTCTTCCCCTGCTCTCATTGGACACCGTCTGTGGTGCGTTCAGGTACCTTCAGGGAATCCAGAGTTGACCAGAATCTCCTTCAGCTGGACTTTGGCCTCCCAGGTCATCCTCAGTGTCGACATGTTGAGACGTTTGTGCTCACAGAAACGACTCTCTGCCTCCTCACCGTTAATCCTGAGGGGTCACAGAGGTCAGAGGTTAGAGGACAGAGGTCAGAGGTTAGAGGACAGAGGGCAGAGGTCAGAGGACAGAGGACAGGGGCGAGAGGACAGAGGACAGAGGTCAAAGGACAGAGGTCAGAGGAGAGAGGGCAGAGGGAAGAAGAGAGAGGTCCGAGGTCAGGAACCTCCTGTGTTAAGCTCCTCCCCCTGTGACCTTTGACCCACCTGACATCATCCCAGGCCTGGAACACTGACAGCAGAGCCACGTGGTCCGAAAACCTGCTGCCGGCAAAGTTCCTGTGGACGAAGCCCAGACGTTTGCCCTCGTTGATGAACGGCTCCGGGAAACAGGAAGCAGCAGAGATGGTGCACATGGCGTCTCCGACACTGCAGGGAGACAGAGACGCAGAGTGATGATGTCACCAGAGACCCCCCCCCCCCCCCCCCCCCCAGCCTCAGGTGAGTCAGCAGAGAAGTGAAGGAGGAACTGACTGGAAGATGCAGCCCATGATCATCATCTTCCCGAGCCGAGGCTCGATGGGCAGTCGAGCCAGGATCCGACCCAGAGGAGTGAGCTCATCGTTAGTGTCCAGAGCGTCCAGCTCTGACACACACACACACACACACACACACAGATCCATGTTAAAGTGACAGCCACACATCACGTCAGCACTGTTTCTACCACTTCTGTGTGTGTTACCTCTCAGAGTGTGCTCGGCCTCGATGACGGCGTCCAGTGGCGGCGGCTCGATGGCCTTGGACAGGAAGTGACCGATGGCGCCGAGTCTCAGCAGTTTGATGCTCAGAGCGACTTCGTGCAGCGGAGTCCTGAAGATCTCTGGAGTCATGTGAGTCTCCAGCCTGCACACACACACACACACACACACACACACACGGTCAGCAGCTGGTGGACGGCAGTGAGCTGACAGAGGTCAGAGGTCAGAGGTCAGGTGTGTCACCTGTCGAAGCGAGCGCGGCTGCACAGGTGGAAACAGAAGCCGGGTCGGACTCGTCCAGCTCGGCCCTTCCTCTGCTCCAGGTTGGTCTTGGAGGCCCAGACGGTGGCGTAGTTGGTCATGTTGTTGTGGGAGGTGAAGAGCTTCACCTTCTGCCTGTGGGGGGGGGGGGCGAGAGAGCATGGTGAGTGACAGTCAGTGAGTGGCGGGGGCGATCGAGGGCCAATCGACGGCCTCAGACTGACTTGCAGGAGTCGATGACGTAGACGACGTCGTTGATGGTGATGCTGGTCTCTGCGATGTTGGTGGACAGGATCACCTGCAACATGACATCACACATCATCACCACCATCATCATCATCATCACACCTGCTGTCATTCACCTGACAGGATCAGATGAACACCTGCACAGGTGTTTAGAAACCTCTGTTGCTCAGACACAGCATGCCCCCCCCCCCCTCACCTTCCTGATGTTGTCAGGGACCGGCTCAAACACCCTCCTCTGCTCCTCGCGGGGGATCTGAGAGTGGAGCGGCAGGATCTGGTACCGGCTACTTCCTGGAGACAAACACAGGACACATCATGTCTGCTCTGTTCACCGCTCACTGAGCTTCAAACACCTGGAGCGTCGGCTGAGAGGAACCACCTGACCCCTGAGCCCCACGTCCAGGTGGTTTAACTCGTCACGTTGCCGTGGCAACCGGCGGTACGTACCAAAGTGCGGGTTGGTCTCCAGGTGCCTCTGCATGGAGTAGATGAGGTTCCAGCCGGGCAGGAAGACGAGCACGGCCCCCGCCACCTGCAGCGTCTCGATGTACCTGAGCAGAGACTCCACCAGCTCAAAGGACGTCTCCTTCTCACTCATCTGAGACATCGAACGCTTCGTCCCCTCCGTGTACTCCGCCCCACAGATCACATTACAGTTGGTCTGCACACACACACACACACACACACACACACACACACACACGGGCGTGAGAACCAGTCCAACACCAGTGAAACCAGTCGGCTGAACACTGAAGGAGAAGCAGCGTCTCACGTCATCGTCTCCTCCGTCCTCATCCTTGTCTTTCTTCTTGCGGTCCATGGGTGGAGGGACAAAGTTGGTCATCTGGATACAGTCCTCCAGGAAGTACTCTGCACACACAGGGGAAAACCAGGAAGTTATGTCACTGGCCTTAAAGACAACACGAGGAGGTCGTTGTGATGTCACACTCAGTGATGTCACCTTGGACAGGAAACGTCCGTCCAAACACTTCGATGATGGGACAGTTGAAGAAGTACTCTCTGAACATGGTGGTGTCGATGGTGGCCGACATCAGGATGACACGGACCTCTGGGTAGGCCTGGACCACATCCCTGAGGACCACCATCAGGAAGTCCGTCTGCGCGCACACACACACACACACACACACACACAGCGAGGGTCAAAGAGGACAGGACGTGGCCTGGTCACATGATCATGACTCAGGTGGACCAGCCAGTGAGTGGACTTACGTTGATGTCTCTCTCGTGGATCTCGTCCACGATGACGTGGCTGATGCCTCTGATTCCTGCCTCCAGCTTCCTGAGCAGAACCCCTGAAACACACAGAGTCCAGGTCAGAGTCCAGTTCACCACAGTCTGGACCAGAACAGCTGAGTCCAGGTCAGAGTCCAGTTCACCACAGTCTGGACCAGAACAGCTGAGTCCACCTCCCCTCAGACATACCCACGGTGCAGAAGAGGACGCTGGCGTGGGGCCGCGGGAGGACGGACTCGAAGCGGACGCTGTAGCCGCAGCTCTTCCCCAGGTCCTCCCCCCTCTCATACGCCACTCGCTCAGCCACTGACACAGCACTGATCCGTCTGGGCTGGACAGACAGGACACACACAGAGGACACACACACAGGACACACACACAGGACACACACACAGATGTTAGAGGAGAACCTGAAACCCTGAGAGTTAGCATTAGCATTCCTGCTAACACTGCTGACAGTCAGCAAACAGCAGAAACACAGCAGGAGCCGCTGATCCTTGTCCACAGTTACAGCTCCACTCGGTTTAGGTCCTTCTCCTCCTCCTCTGGTCTGGTCTCTGGTTCTGGTCTCTGGTCTCTGGTTCTGGTTCTGGTTCTGGTCTCTGGTCTCTGGTCTCTGGGTCTGGTCTCTGGTCTCTGGTCTCTGGTTCTGGTCTCTGGTTCTGGTCTCCACAGACTCCTCTTCTGACTTGAGGCTCCAACATCTTGCTGCTCTCTGACCTGCAGCCAGCAGCAGGTGGTGCTGCTGGTGGGCGGGGCTTAAACATCTGGAGGAGGTGTAAAGGTCAGGTGTGTGTGATGCTGAGCGTTACCTGGGTGACCACGATGTTGCAGTCGGAGGCCCGCCCCCCTTGATAAAGCGGTCCAGGATGTACTGAGGGACCTGTGTGGTTTTGCCGCAGCCCGTGGCTCCTCTGATGATGACCACCGAGCTGCTCTCCACCGCCGCCATGATGTCATCCTCAAACTGTTTGACAGGCAGCTGCTCGCGCTCCGACAACATCTGGACCACACAGACACACAGATGTTCACATGATGTCATCGTACTGACTGACTGACTGACTGCCCCCCCCCCCCCACTGACCTTCTGCAGGTTGTCGTCGTGTTGCAGCTGATGCATCAGCTCGTCGTGCAGGTCATCGCTGATCTGCTCAGGCGTGCACTGCAACACACACAGGGATCAGTGGTGAGTTCAGAGCTGCAGCTCTTCCTGAACATCTGGATCACAGCTGTTTGGACTCACGTAGGCCAGCGGGCCCTCGTCAATGTTGCTGCTGGTCCAGGGGTTCCAGTTGACCTGCGGCGGCGACCAGGGGACCACGCCGGCGCCGCTCTGACGCTGCGACGGCTCGAACGACGCCATCTTGGCCTGAACCAGAGACACCGAGCTGCCGGGCTCCGCAGGCTGCACGGGACGCACCGGAGGACAGGTGACAGGTCAGGACACGTACAGTCAGCTGATGATGATGATGTCACATGACTCACCGGCGGTGGGATGACGACTCCGAGCTCCTGGACCATGTTAGCCAGCTGCTGCTGAAGCTCCGGAGACACGCTGACCTCGAATGCCTCCAACTGGACACACACACACACACACACACACACACACAGTGTCAGCAGGTTGTGTGAGCAGCTAACTCCAGATGTGTGAGGTCAGACAGATGTGAGGTCAGACAGATGTGAGGTCAGACAGATGTGTGAGGTCAGACAGATGTGAGGTCAGATGTGAGGTCAGACAGATGTGAGGTCAGACAGATGTGTGAGGTCAGACAGATGTGTGAGGTCAGACAGATGTGTGAGGTCAGACAGATGTGAGGTCAGACAGATGTGAGGTCAGACAGATGTGCTGCGTACCGCCTCGCCCTCCTTCTTCTTGGTGAGGCCGGAGAAGGCCTCGATCACTCCCAGGTGGTACAGCTGTCGGATCAGAGACAGAGCACACGACTGAGCCGCCAGCTTCTTGTTGGAGCCGTGTTCACGAGCCGTGATCCCTGCACGAGCACACGCACAGCACACGGGTCACATGTACAGCACACGCACAGCACACGGGTCACATGCACGAGCACACGCACAGCACACGGGTCACATGCACAGCACACGCACACGGGTCACATGTACAGCACACGCACAGCACACGGGTCACATGTACAGCACACGCACAGCACACGGGTCACATGCACAGCACACGCACAGCACACGGGTCACATGTACAGCACACGGGTCACATGTACAGCAACAACAACTGTGTCTGTGTCCACTGGAGGGCGCTGTACAGCTGCAGCAGCAACGACAAGGACAAGTTCAGGTGAAGCCAGGTTTTTATAACACCTCACCCCTCCTCCCCTTCTTCCCCTTCTTCTCCTCTCCCCTTCCACTCCCCCCCCCTACTCCTCCTTCTCACCCTCCATGTCTCCATGTGGATGAACTGCCTCTCAGTCTGTAGGTGTCATGACTGAACCTGGTTCAACCTGAGCATCAACATGAACTCAACACACACGCAGAGGTCAGACTGAGTGTGTGTGTGTGTGTGTGTGTGTGTGTGTGTGTGTGTGTGTCTTACTTCTGCCCAGCTGCTTAACAAACAACTGCATTTCCGCGATGAAGCTCCTGCAGAGAGACACACACGTCACACCTCCACTTCCTGTCAGCCTTTCACAGTAAGAGCGTTGAGGAGGAGCTGCTGCAGCGCTGCACTCACCTGTGCTGCTGTCAGGAGGAGGCCTGTATGTTTTTCTGCCAGACTCAGATTAACAAACCCCCGTCGGCCCGGTCCCGGCGGCGCTCTGCCCTGCCGTGAACAGCGACACCAGAAATCACAACCAGACTCGTCTGAGCTCGGAGCGGCACCATGGGACGGCTTTAGTTCACCTAAACCCCGTCCCATGTCTTGGTCCAATGTGGCTGTGAGTTCTGGTGTCACCTCCCAGTTTACCATCGTTCACCAGCAGCTCGTCACCATGGTAACTAACACTGATCTGAGCCAGGCTCAAACTGCCGGTGTGTGCGTGCGTGTGTGACCTCTCTGGTGGTCTTTGTGTTCACAACAGTCCGGCAGAAAAACATACAGGAACGTCCTGAGGGCTGGATCTCAACCCCCCCACCCCCCCATCCACACACACATACACACACACACACACACACTACAGGAGGCTAGCTAGTTCTTGGTGTGTTGGTTGAAAACTGAATATTCTGTTAGCTGGTCTGGGTTTTGAGTGTGATGATGATGATGATGATGATGATGATGAGGATGAGGATGATGATGATGACATGATAATATTGATCAGAGCAGCTACAGTTGGACGTGGTTCTGGTCCAGACCTGTTGTGGTCTGGTCCCACTTGGCTGTATTTATACTCAGCGCTGGTTTTCTCCTTCTGGAAGAACTGGTTCAGACGGGCCTTGGCGTTATCCAGGGTCCAGTTGCCGTGGAGACTGGCATTCAGGTCCACCTCCTCCGACTCCAACGTCTACAGAGACAACGAGGACAGAGAAAAGCCGGGGGTCAGAGGTCAGTTCTGACGGCCCGCCGCTCAGCTGTGACACGGGACAGGAAGTCGTACCGCCTGAGCTTCCTGTTCGTCTCTCTTGGCGTAGTACTCCTTCAGGTTGGCCCCTCGCTCCCACTGAGCCCCTCCTCCTCGTCCTCCTCCTCCCCCTCCCCACCCGGAGCCTCCTGCTCCGGAGTAACCCAGTCCAGTGACTCCTGGCACCGGTCCACTGTCCACACCTGCCACCAGAGCCAACGCACAGGAAGTCAAACTCACCTTACATCACTTATACTTTTATCAATCTACTGAACTTCCTGGTTGTCTTTACCATCGTCAGCCTTCACCACCAGGTGGGGGGGCAGGGGGCCACTGGAGGGGAGGTTACCAAACCCCCCCCCACCTCCTCCTCCGTCAGGTCCATCACAGTCTGGAGCGCTCACCTGCTGACACATGAGACCGTGAGGCTTTCACTGCTCTCCGTAAACCTTGGCGTCCTGTTAAGACAAAGGTGTGAGTATCTCTGACCCCCACAGCTGGAACCTCTGCTGCACTCATCTCCCCCACCCGGACCAGGTAGTTCACAAAGTCCCGGGCGGCGTTGGTCTGAGCGTCCTTCTTGTTGGTGGAGTTCCCCATCCCGATGTAGTTGAAGCCGTCGACTCGGACCTGGATGGATGAACGGAAGGATGGAGGAGCATTCAGGGTCAGAGGTCATAGGTCAGAAAGAGAGAGGGAGAGAGAGAGAGAGAGCACTGACCTCACACAGGAACTTCTGTTTGTTCTTGTTCCCTGCAGCTCTGATGTCATAGTTTGGCGTCAGCTTCTTCTTCCCACACCAGGCGTACAGGAAGTTCTTGATGTCAGCCATGTTGAGCTGACAGGTGAGGGAGGGGCCTCCTGCCACCACCGCACTAGGCTCTAACAACACACACACACACACCAGGTGTCTATAATATACTATACATATTCACACACACATACATATATATATATATATGTACGTGTGTGTGTGTGAGTGTGTGTGTCTGAACTGCAGGTCTACAGATCTTAACAATGTATAGAACATATAATAATTGATCTCTTTAATTGTGTGTCCAGTTTAAAGATGGAAGTGAAGACAGTCAGGATCAAACCAAACTGTACACAACAAATGAACCTATGAGCTGACCTCTGACCTGGGAACAGTACAGGCTTCATGCTAGTTATCTTAACTCAAACAGATGGAGTTTTAACACTGACACAGCGCTGCAGGAGGTTAGCTCGGAGGCTAACGGCGCTGCAGGAGGTTAGCTCAACAGCTAACAGCGCTGCAGGAGGTTAGCTCGGGAGCTAACAGCGCTGCAGGAGGTTAGCCCGGCGGCTAACGGCGCTGCAGGAGGTTAGCCCGGCGGCTAACGGCGCTGCAGGAGGTTAGCTCAGCGGCTAACGGCGCTGCAGGAGGTTAGCTCAACGGCTAACAGCGCTGCAGGAGGTTAGCTCAACAGCTAACAGCAGTAGCTGGACTCTGGCGTTAGTTCTAACAAACTTGGACAAACAGACAAATATCACTCTGGGGTTAAAGAACATGAAGCTGGTCGCAGTTCAGTTCATATTAACCCAATGAAGGAGCTCACTGGGCTGACGTTAGCTTCCTGCTAACTCGCCTCAGGCCTCACGGTCTCTGCCGCCGCTCGCTGACGACTTACCGCCGTAAATAACCAGGTGTGATCCGAGCCGGACTCACGGCACCAGAGGACGGGTCGTTATCCACTCACAGTCCGAGCAGTGGGCGTTAAACCAGGTCCAGACC
This sequence comes from Caranx ignobilis, assembly GCA_021432705.1. Taxonomy (NCBI): domain Eukaryota; kingdom Metazoa; phylum Chordata; class Actinopteri; order Carangiformes; family Carangidae; genus Caranx; species Caranx ignobilis. The sequence continues at coordinate 619,922 of MU270005.1, read as the reverse complement.
TGCACGCTCCGCTGGTTTGTTGTCGTCCGGTCTCTGTTACAATCACGGCCGGTTCGAAACCCGCTGCAGCTCTGTGCCACAGCGCCACCGGCAGGACGGGAGGGGCACATCGCTGCTGGTACCGCTGCTGTTAGCGCTTCTCCTGCTGCTCTGTGCCACAGCGCCACCGGCAGGACGGGAGGGGCACATCGCTGCTGGTACCGCTGCTGTTAGCGCTTCTCCTGCTGCTCTGTGTCCTGGAGCGGAGGACAGAGGTTTGTTTAATGTTGCTGTGTGTGGATGAGTCCATCCTGTGCTGGTGTGGCTCAGTGGAGAACATGGCTGTAATGGTTTTAATGTGGTCACATACAGTCAGCCTCACAGGTGTACTCTTATTTGTGTAAAAGTACTTCATAGAACTAGTAGGTGTATGAAAAGGTCAGTGTTCTTGTTGCAGGGTCATTTCCACAGCAGGTGAATTATTCAGTCTGTTACAATGAGTCATGGATTAACGTGTAATAACTGAAATGAGTGTTTGACTGTGTTTGGCTGAGTTACAGTGAGCTGAGCCCTCAGGGCCACCATACTAACCACAGACACTCTTCATCACCGGGGCAACAGAACAGGAAGTAGAGGGATAATATAAGAACATAAAAGTCCTGGTGTACATATAGATATAATGAGTAATGTGTGTTTGCAGGGAGTTACACTGACCAAGGTTTGACCAGGAGAGTTCAGCACTTTGAAATGAGACAGAGCAACATCTGGATGGTCTCAGGTCTCCACAGCTGGATGTTTGTGCAGCTCTGATGATGAACAGTCAAATCTGTGCGGAGCTCTGAGGCCCTGGTGTGTGTGTGTGTTCAGGGTGTGGTGTGTCGACAAGGTAACAGGAACAGACCGGGCGTGGCTGTGTGTGTGTGTTGCAGCCTGCGGCAGTGTATTTAAACAGATAGTAGGTGGGGAAAGTGTTGGAGTGTGTAAGCAGGTAGTGTCAGGGTGTGTATGATGGATCATGGTGTGTGTGTGTGTGAGTAAGTGTGTGTGTGTGTCTGAGGTTCAAGGTGCGTCAAAGCTGCAGCCTCAGGTTACAGTTTACACGCACACACACACCCTGCCTGCAGGCTATGATCTCTCTCTCTCTCTCTCTCTCTCTATATATATATATATATATCTCTATCTCTCTCTCTCTTTCTATCTGATTTTGTTATTCTATTGTTCTCTTTGTCTTCTTTTATTTTGAAAAGCTCTCATACATCATGTGTGTGTGAAGATATTGTAGTTAATCAGTGATCAATCACAATCAGAGACTTTATTACACACACACACACACACACACACACACACACACACACACACACACTTATTGGTTCACTCTGATACTTTCCATGAGGACAGACTGCGTTCACAATTGTCTAACTGTAAAAGTCCAGAAAACAACGCCCTGCACTGTCGTGCCCCCCCCCCCCCCCCCACACACACACACACACACACCCCACACACACAGCCGTCATATCCTCTGACTGACTGACTGGCTGACTGAGTGAGTGCGTGTGTGTGAATCACCTGTGAGTGTGTGAGCGTGTCTGGACGTGCAGCAGCAGAGGAGTTAAAAGCGTTGCTGAGCGGAGCTGCGGCACTTGAACCTGCGACTCTGACGATTGGACACTGAGCTGGTTTATTGATTAACTGAGGACATGAGGAGCGGCTGGATCTCACTGTGCACACTGCTGGCTGCCGTCTGTGCTGCACAGGCTACATATCACTACTACTGTAAGTCTGACCGAGGTCGTGTGTTTACCTGAGCATCCTGTGGACACCTGTGGAGAGTTGACCTCTCCTGTCATCTCCACTGTTTGAACTGAGACTTGTTCTTTTAGTTAGATGTTGTATTTATTGACTGTGAGAGCTCCTCTCCGTCTGTTGTTGTTTTTGTCTCAGACTGAACCTCTGCATGTTTTCAGTTCTGCGTCGGTTTCATCAGTTTTTGTTAACGACTGTTTTAATGAACTCAGGTGTCATGTTAGACTGGTGTCAGGAGGAGGACCAGCAGGTTCATCTGTTCCAACTAAACTGAACTACCAACACTTTACTGTCTGAACTGTCTCCACCAGACTGAATTGTCCAAACTTCACTAAGTAAACTAAGTTGTCTAGGGTTACCTTTTGTGTACTGGACCCCAGGAAGAAGAGCCACGCCACCGGGCAACTGCTAATGAGGATCCATAACACAGATAGAGAGAACTAAACTGGGCTAAATTATTGATTGGACAGTGAAGAGAGACAGGATCCAGGGACAGAAACGGGGGGATGACGCACAGTAAAGATCATCCAGGTCGGGCATTGAACCAGTGATCGCTGCTTCAGACCATGAGGGCATGGGACCTGTTCTAACCACTGGAGGCCAGTCTAAACCATCTGAACTAATTATGTAACTTTCTACTGTGTTTCTTTACTCATGAGAATTTAACCACTGAGTAAATGATCTTATGTTTTTATTTCTGTGGGACACAGGTGAGGGAGAGCGAGGCCCCTCCCTCACCTGTGGATGAGGTCCAACCTGGGTCCTGATGTGTTGTGGTAATTACAATGTTGTGAAAAAAAAGTCCAGCACCTGAACTCATGGTTGCCGTGGCAATGCCCAGGTGAACGTTATCTGCCGTCTCAGTGAGTCATGGCGTCTCCACCGTGACTGAGCCGTCTGCACCACCTGTGAGTCACCTGGCACTTCAGACTGGCTCCGTCCCTCTGAACACCTCTGGAGGGTTTCAGGTTAGCTTTTCTTAGACTTAAGGAATCACCTAAACTCAGTTCAGACCACAGTTCACTGTGGTGTGAAGAGCAAATCAACAGTCTCCATGGAGACTGGACAAGTTTAACGCTGTAGAAATCTGAGTCCGTCAGCTGAGGAGAAATCAAAGCTCCAGACTCAGCGGTAGGTCGAAACGTGAAGGTGTTCTGTGGGAGTGGCCCCGGGTCCTGAGGGTGTTGTATCAGCTCCTGAGTGGTGACACTGACACATTCACTGATGCTGGGTGTGCGTTTGGTGCTGAGCTGACCCAGGATCAGTGAAGCTCCTGGTGACTGGCTCCTAAACTCTGAGTGGTTATATCATGTAACCACTCAGTTGCTGCTCTGTGTGAGCAGCAGGAACAAGCAGCAGCCTGTTGCTGGTTGGTCAGTGAACGTCCCTCAGTTCGCGGCAGGTAGACGCCTCAGCAGCGGCAGTTCCTCACCAGGTGTTGGCTGGTTTGGGTGGGGCTGATGTCTGCAGGGCTGGGAGGGGCCACTCTCATTGGGATTTCTGAACAAACCACAGAACGAATGAGACACCTCCACCTCTGTAAACATCTGTAACGCTCCGTCTGGACACGTTAAATCTCAGTGGAAAGAAACTGTGACTGTTTTTTTTTGTCGCTCAGGTTCATTGAACAGATCTAAGGTGGATATTTGTCAGTGATCAAAGGAAACACACCTTTGCCCTCACTTCACCAACCCTCAGCAGCTATAGATCTGTGCTGAGTTTATGTTCTAACGAGTTTAAAAAATACAATCATGGAGACAAACCATGATTAAGCAGAAACGCACTTAATGATTGTAAAAGATTTAATCACTAAAACAACCTACATGGAACCATAGAGCTGAGAAACTACAGAAATGACTAAAACTGCTCACAAGAGACACCAACCATCAACGACCAGAGGAGCAAAGTTTGATGAAATCAAATCCATAATCAAGCAGATGAAACTATTTCCACTTCCTGTCTCCTCCCGCAGCTACAGTTCGCTGCAACTGCAACGGAAGATCTCGGTACTGCCTTCGAGACTCCTTCGGTCTCTACTGCGTCGACTGCCAGGGAAACACTGAAGGACGCCACTGCGAGCGCTGCAAGGCTGGATTCTACCAGGAGGGGGCGGGACTGAGGTGCACGCCATGCCACTGCAACACCACAGGTGAGAGCCGAAACATGAATGTCCCAGATGTTGTGAGCAGGTGAAACTGTTGCTGGAATCTAATCCCATTGCTTCCCCTTCAGGTTCTGTCAGCGCAACATGCGACAGCAGGGGGCGCTGCAGCTGCAAAGATGGAGTCACAGGGAAAAAATGCAACCGCTGCCCTGACGGACCGATCGGACCCAATGGATGTTCACAAAGGTGAAACACTTCAGTCGACACTTTAACTCCTTTCAGTGCTTGTATTTGCATTTTAAAAGCACTTGACCTTCCTTCCGTTTGCCTCTCAAATTACACAGTTCTTATGTTTCACCTTCCTTCAGTTCTTCAAACTTAACCATTACTTCCAATCATTATATTTTCCAGCCGTCAAACCAGAGAGGATTCTGGGAGTCACACTGCACCATGTTTCTGTTACGGCCACAGCAGCCAGTGTTCTGCACAGTCTGGTTATTCTATCCACAACATTGCCTCCACCTTCACGGATGGTAACTACTGACCTCTTCAAAATAAAAGCCCAGTGACTGTTCCAGTAGTCAAAAGAGGATTTGTGACAGGGTGTGTGTTGTGTTTTCAGGTCCTGATGGTTGGTTGGTGGCAACAGCTCAGGGTGTCAAACCCAGTGATGTTCACTTCAGATGGTCACCAACACACAGGGACCTGGAGGTGATCTCCAAAAACAGCCTGCCAGTTTACCTGTACGCTCCAGGTGAGGACAAACCCTGCATCCTTTTACAGTTTTCACCTAAATCTTTTTCCTTGGTTCCCCCTCTCTTCCTCCTGACCTGATGTCTCTGCTGCTCTCGTACAGGCCCTTACCTGGGAAACCAGTTGCTGAGTTATGGTCAGAACTTCTCCTTTTCCTTACGCCTGGATCGGGGGGTCCGACACCCATCCACCAATGATGTGATCCTGGAGGGCGCCGGCCTCAGAGTCTCAGCTTCTCTGGGTGACCTGCGGTCCATCGTCCCCTGTGGACAGAAGATCAAGTATAGCTTCAGGTCAGAGAGATGATCCCTCATCATCAGACCCTTTCATTTCTGTTTCAAAGTTTGTGTCACATCACTGATAAGCTGTGATGAGCTCCATCCGCCTCATGCTACTTTTTTCAGAAATGTGTGAACATTCCTGTCAGAGTGTAACCAGAGCAAGTAGAAACAGGTCTGCAGCTGCTGAGGTTCATGGGATTGACCTCAGTCGTGTTACAGAGGAAGCTGTAGGTTGATTCCTAGAAGACATCCAAAACCAAAGTCTATCAACCCTGAGCTACAAGATGAGCTCGTTTTAACACACCTTTGTGATGATAGTGGTTGGTGGAAAACCAGCAGATCTGGAAAACACATGTCTCTGTTTGATGAGACCACCTCCATCTCCACTTCTGTCAGCTGTTTTGGTTGTAGCTCACAGTCATTCAAATGTCTTGATGAAGGTTGTTCAGTGCAGGCTGGTGAGTGCCTCAGCGTTGTAAAGTGTGAATCTCTTCTATCTGATGAACAGACTGGACGAGCAGCCCAGCAGCAGGTGGAGGCCTCAGCTTTCGTCTTTCCAGTTCCAGAAACTTCTCCAGAACCTTACCGCTATTAAGATCCGAGCAACCTTTGGCGAAAACGGTGAGTTTTCCTCCAGCAGCTGGAAACAGGGGCTGATTTGATGTTTGTAATCCTGGTGTTTAGTGGTCAGTTGCACATGACCTGTTGTGTCTTTTCAGGACGTGGTTACCTTGACAATGTGCAGCTGGTGTCAGCGCAGCGTGGGGATGGCGTCCCTGCCCACTGGGTTCAGACCTGCAGATGCCCAACAGGATACGAGGGCGAGTTCTGCGAGCGCTGCACGGATGGTTTCAAACGTAAGACGCCTGCAGATGGAGCCTTCAGCCCCTGTGAACCCTGCAGCTGCAGAGGAGGCAGCTGTGACCCTCAGACTGGAGACTGTTACTCTGCTGACGAGACGCCCGGAGAGCAGCGTTGCCCTGATGGGTCGTACAGAGACCCCTGGCAGCCCGACACCTGTGTGAGGTGCCCCTGTCCGGAGGGAGTGTCCTGCTCACTGGCTGCTGGTTCACTGGGGCCTCAGTGCAACCACTGCCCAACTGGAAGCACTGGTAAGTCCCACAGCAAACCGAGCTGATGTTGGTCTTACATATGATGTCATGATAATAATACTTTAGGCCATGAAGTCATGAACTTGTCATCGTTGAAAAATGAGTTGATTTATCACCATAGAGGCCCTACAACCACTAAAACTTTAAACCACGGTGATGACTCTGTGTTCACTGGCCCTCAGGTCTTCGCTGTGATGTCTGTCAGGAGGGATTTTTTGGAGACCCTGCAGGACTCACTGGACCACGTCGCCCCTGCAAACCCTGTGAGTGTAATGGCCATATGGACGTCAGCGTGGCAGGAAGCTGCGACCGCAACACTGGCGAATGTCTGAAATGTCTGAACAACACGAAAGGCTGGAACTGTGAAACCTGTCTGAGAGGTTTCTACCACAGCAGAGCCACCGACGCCTGCAAACGTAAGAGTCTCACTGTCATACTTCTACAGTATGGCAGCTGCATGTGGACAAAAAGGTTCAATGTCTGTAGATAAAAGAGTTGTGTCATAAGTATCCTGTAAAAACTGAATTTAGGAAATAATACCAAACTCAAGAAGAGCGTTAAGACTGAGTTGAGACCTTTGGAACCTGAGCTACTGGATCTCTTACTGTTGTTTCCCCTTGTGTTTTGTGGACCAGCATGTGACTGTGACATCCTTGGTTCTGAGTCCAGACAGTGCGATGACTCCGGTCACTGTCGGTGCCGACCGGGATTCGAAGGTCTGAAGTGCCAACGATCCAACTGCCCCGCCTGCTTCAGCCCCATCAAGGCAAAGGTACAGCTGCATGTTCATGGTTCTGTAATAATAGAACCAATCAAAGCTCTTATTAAAATCTGCAGGTACTGATAGTTTGACCACATGGGGGCAGCACAGCCCCACTGAAAACACAGCATCTAATATGTTGCACCTTGTCAAAACCTGTTTCCTGTATGTCAGATGGAGACATACGCTGCCAGACTGAAGGATCTGGAGACCAAGTTCTCAGACATGGACGGGGGTTTGACTCCAGCCAACAGCGCTGAGATGGAGGCCACTCTGAGAGCCACCGAGCGGCTGGTCAGCGACCTGCAGGATGACACCGAGGAGCTTGAAGGTAAGACGATACTTTAATTCTGATGTCACTTACTAATCCTTTATCATTTACCTGCGCTGGAGAATATGAGTTTGAGATGAGACATTCAATTCAGCACCAGTGGGCATTAGAGGAACTGCATCTTTTGTGAAATCTCTCAGGAGGTTTTAGACTGATGAGAGGATGTTATGTACTGATGATGTCACATCCCCTTTGTCCAATAGATTTGGAGAAGAGTCTGCAGCGTCGTCTGTCATCCATCAGCAGTAGTCAGCTGAAAGAGGGGCAGGACATCCAGAACCTCGCTGATACAGCTGACGACATCAAACAGAAACAGAAAATCTATGAAACAGAGGTGAAGAAGGTCCAGACTCTGATGGATGAGATGAAACGCAAACTGAAGGAGGCCAAGGCGAACCTCAGAGCAGCCGTAAGTCATTGGAGGGAAGCTTTAAAAAAATGAGTGAGCTAAGTATTCTGTGGTGTTGTTATGTTAACAGCACCAGGGAGATTCAGAAAATGATGGTATTTCCTCTCTTCCCCTCTGTCAGGACCTTCCTCTTGGAGATGCTCCTTTGCTGGGTCCAAACTTCCTGTCTTCCCTGGTACAGACAGCCACCAGCCTGGCAGATAAGTAAGTCCATTATACTGATCTCATGGTGTCACTGACATACAGTGGACGTCTGTGTCTTCACCGTTGTCAGCTGTGATAACTCCCCTCTGTCCATCTCTCAGACATCAGACGAAGGCGGACACTGTGGAACAAACTGCCAACAAAGCTCTGAGTGACTCTGAGAAGAGTCTGGCTCTGGTCCGGAATCTCATGAACAGAGAGAACAAGGTCAAAGGGATAATCGGAGATCTGAAGACCATGTGAGTAGAATCTGTTTGTAGGATTGTCCACACATTGTTAGACGCAAGACTCAGGTTAGGACAGACATCAGCACACCCAGGGACACTGTCCCACTACATGTTTTTGAACTGTCCATGTGCATTCAGGTATGACCAGACTTCTGCCAAGGTGAAGGGCATGGAGAACCAGGCGATCCGTTTGAGCAGCGAGGCCAAAGATGAAAGCAAAATGGCAGAGGGCATGTTGAAGAGCATCGCCAACATGGAACAAAACCTCCCAGCATCCCTGAGGGTAACAGCTGCTGTTAGATGGAGAAACATGTCCCTCAGTTTGAGAAAACTGATCTTGGAAAATAAGCTCTTACTTCCTGAGTATAAGATCATATGTTTTTTCCCATGATTCTTAGGGGGAGATGGATGCCATGGTCTCCAGGTTGGACGGTATGAAGGGCTTGGTGGAAAAGAACATTGCAGACTTTGAGGTCCTGCAGGGCAGCGTACAGCAAGACATGGCTGCCACCGGAGACCTGCTGGCTAAGGGCCAGGCTGCCCAGCAGGTACAGACACAACCTGCACCACACAACACTAACTGTATCTGTGACCCCAGCTGTAAAGGTATTACAGGGTCACATGTTTGTGTTCCTTGGTGTCCAGTATATGCCCAGTCCCATTCACAACAGTATTCTTACTTCCACATTTGGACCTGCTCTGGCACACACACAAAAACTGCATAGATGAAGGATAAACAGCAGTTAGACTGAGCTCGGTAGCTGAAGTTGGCTGGCATGTAAATAGTTAGCTCACATGTCTTAGCTTTGTTGTGTCACATTGAGATTTTGGATCCAGCTCAGACCCATCTGTGTTTGCAGGATGCCAACAAACTGCTGGACAGGGTCTACATTGCTAAGGCTGACACTGAGGGCGCCCTGCAACACATCAACAGCAACACCAAGGAACTGGAAGACGCACTGAACACCCTGAGAGGTATACAGCGCTCTGACTGATGCATTGACTGATTAAACTTTGTTCATAACACTGGACTAAACGTTACTCCTCCTCCTCCACCTCCGCAGGGTTCGACCAGCAGATCGATGGTGGCAGAACTCTGGCTGACGCTGCCATCAGGCGTCTACCTGGCATCAATGCCACCATCCAGCAGGCCATTAGCAACAACGATAAAACACTGTCCGTCCTGGGAGACGTGTCCCAAGATTATGACAAAGCCCTGGGAAGCATCAATGTGCTGGAGGGCCTGGTCAGCGGTCTGGAGGTAAAAACCGTGGTAGCTTAGCATAACACCCAGAATCTGCTCTGGCTCTGGGCCCAGACAGTCAGTTGGCGTCAGTGTTTGATTGCACAGCAGTGAATAGAAGAGCACCACCTGCAGGCAGGGAAAGAAACCGCTGCTGCTGCTCTGAACACTCCCGCCCTCTGCTGTTTGTCTCTGTCAGTCCTGTTCATGAGCTGGTTTGACCTTTGCCCTGTTACTGACTGTGTGCTTCTGCTGTTCAGGGAACATTTGGATCATTGCCACCTCACACCAGTCTGCTGAAGGAAGCCACCACCCTCCACAAGGAGGCCACGGATCTGAAGACAAAGGCCGACGAAGTGGCCGGAGACCTGGAATTTGAGTTGGATGATGCTAAGAGGCAGGAGGGTGACGCCAAGCAGGTAAGGTGTCCACAGAGAGACGACCTGTCAGGGATAAGACTCACACAGTGTTGGATGTAAAGCAAACCATGTAAATGTTTCTGTCTGTGCAGGCGGCCATCGGAGCAGCTGCAGCCTTCAACAACGCCAAACAGGCCAGAGACGCTGTGGGAAAGACCCTGAGAGACATCAACAACATGCTGGCCAACATGAGTGAGTGCAAGGCGTCATATCTAACACAGCAACACTAACAGTATATGTAACGCAACACTGACACATGATCTGGACCCAGACTACACACAACAGTCTCAGTGACTGAGGGAAGTCTGCGTTCGGAGTTTCTTAAAATCAATGGTCAAAACTCTGCTGTCTTCCCTTTAAGGTTTCCTTAACACATCCACTTACTACTTAACGTACTTAAGGTTTGTTCCTTATGTAGTCTTAAGAAACACCTTAAAGTCAGTTCAATTGTTGCACAAAAGCCCTTAGTGTCCAAAGTGAGGGAGGACCTAAAGCGACCTCCAACTCAACATCTTGAGTTTACAGTGATAAATAATAAGCACTGATGCTGTGAGTGGCTGTAACCATTCGGTAGCTGCTCACCTGCAAACTGCAGCACAGGTGTTCTTAGCCTCATCTTCTTCTTCTCCTGCTCCTCTTCAGACCAGCCTGGTGTTGTGGATGAAGACCGCCTGAAGCAGCTGGAGGACTCTCTGGCTGGTGCCTACAGAGAGGTGGAGGGTCAGCTGAGGCCGCGGCTCAGGAACATGGAGCAGCACGAGGCCGCCATGCGCCGCAGGCTTGCTGGCATCAATGTGGACATTGACACCATCCTGGGAGACATTGCGAACCTGGAGGACATCCTGAGGTCCATCCCCAACGGCTGCTTCAACACCGCCCCCATCGAGGAGGCCTGAGGTCCTGGTTCAACCAGATCATCTGCTTCCATCGAGAGCTTCTGACTCACTGTCCTGTTCATCTCATATTCATAATGATGTTATTGCACAGTAAACAGCACAGTGCTGCCCCCTACAGGCTCCTTTAGTATTAACATGAACTTAACTCCATCTTCTCCTGATGACACAGTGTGTGTGTGTGTGTGTGTGTGTGTGTGTGTGTGACTGTAAGAGAACTCTATTTATAACTGTACAGTTCCAGTTTTTATATTTTCATTTATCCAGTGTTTTCATTTGTTGTTGATGTGTCAGAAATATTTATATGTATCTTCACTCTTTCACATAAAAATCACTTTGTCTCAAATCTGAGTTTCATGTTATTTCCACATGAGCACTTTTGGATGTATGGAAGATTAAACCTGCCAAAAAAATAAAATCAGAAATCAAAAATCTAAAGATATTTTGTCGCTGTTTCAACAAACCAAACTTTACAAGTCGACACTAAACTCATCTATTTTTAAACTGATAAACTTCAGTTGCTTCACATCTGTATTTTTTTTCTTCAGGAGAACAGCATGTAAAATAAGCACTGTGCTGACTACACTTGTCTCAGGTTTATTATCACAAAGTCCTGAAGCTGAAAACAATGTATTTACCTGAATATAAAACCCTGTTCAGGGTTGACCAATCAGATGGCAGCTCCTGTACAACCAACCATCTGACATTTTAGGAAGTGGATCATTTACCCATGTTGCAAGATGCAGCTGGTTAGCCTAGCATAGCATAAAGGCTACAGACACACTTGGCTTGAGCTACTTGAACCTTCAGTTTCAGAGGTTGAGTAACGAGCCGGTCCCAGATCATCTGATCATCTCACTCTCACCTTTATAAAGTGTTATCCACATGTAGAGAAGCCTAATGCTTTCACTAAAGAAAAAAATGCTCTGACTAAGGCGATTTCTTAAAGTATTAAGTATTGTTTATCATATTTAATAATATATAACGATTGTTAATAATTATCTCTCACACATTAAAAATGACACATGGTTTTTAAGAGTGCATCACAGTTTACAATCAAAAGAAGTCGAAGCAACAAAAAGCAGATTAATACAGAAAACAGGATTCATCTTCAGCTACGAGCTACAACTGATGGCAACACACACACACACACACACTCTCTCACACACACACACTGCAGACAGATGAGGCATTGATGTGCACGTTGACAGTGTGAATAGAAAATGGACAGACGTGGGGGGTGATGATCCCACTGGATATTTATATCTACAATATACATTTATATCGACTGTTTGTTTTTTTTGTTGATGTTGTTGTTTTGTTTTTGGTTTTTTTTTGCAAACACGATCACAACAGATCATTTTCTACCAAGTGATTAACATTCATGCCAGAACCAAACTGTCTAAGCATGCAGCCTAACAAGGAGCAACTGAAGAGCAAGAAGTGGAAAGACCCCCCCACCCCCACCCCCAAAAAATCATCAGTGTCGTCAGTCCGTTTGAACCCGTGCGTTAGTTTCACTGTTGACTAACGAAGCCTGAAGCAGCTGTACTGTTGCCATGGTTACCTGCAGTAGCGGTATATGCCGAGCTCTGACGCAGCACACATTCGTTCACCTCCTGCACCAGAACACTGGGCTGGGCCTCGTGCGAGAGCTTCCCCTCCCCAGAAGCACTCAGCTGGCGGCTGCTCTGCTCTGACTGTCCACATGTGGCTCTGACCCTAACAGCTGGACGAGAGTGAAGCAGAACAGGTGAGGCGGGTCGGACAGACGGCGAGCCGCGGGCCCGGGCCACTCTGCTGCTCTGATGCTCTGATCTCACCTCATCTGAACACACAGGTCACATGACCAACCAACCAGCTGCACTGAGCGTGTGCCAGCCGCTGTAAACAGGAAGTAGATGACACACTCAGTGACGCTGTGACTCATCATTGTCATCGCAGTTTCTGTCTGTCAACACAACAACACAAGTCCAGAGCTTTCAAAATAAAACACAAGCTCAGAGTTTTCAAAATAAAACCCCGAAAGTTTTCTAAGTAAAACAACCTCCCCCACACATACGTTTTCAAAATAAAACATAAGATCAGAGTTTTCAAAATAAAACATACGCTCAGATTTTTCAAAATAAAACATCCCCAAAGTTTGCAAAGTAAAACAACCCCCGACCCAAATTATAGATAAGAAGAGATAAAATACAAACATAGAGCACTTTCTAACCCTAACGGGGGGTTAGGGACTTTTATAAAACGAAAAGGTAGCAGAGTGGGCGGAGCCTAACCTCAGGGTAAAGCTGATGTGACCTGTTTTCTACCTGTGTGAAGAACCAGTCGTGTACAATCTGAGCTGCTCCTGCATGAAGCCCATTTGCTCTGATGCAGAGGGATGGATCAGTCCTGTTATAGCCCCCCTCACTGAGCATGCCCAGCTGTGTGTCATGCACCCCCCCCCCCCCCAAACCCCCAACCCAATACATTTACGAAGACAGAAACAGAGAAAACAGTGCCGCCACCACTGCAGTGGAAAAAAACATCATTAATGTCACCTCTCCTTATTACCCCCAGACCAACACCTCCACCTCAGCCCAGGACCCCCCCCCCCCGATGGTAAAGTCACATGACACAGACAGAAGGGACAGTGATGCTCCTGTTGGAAAGCGACAGTTCAAAGAAGAGTAAATGACACAGAATGAGGATTAGGAGAAGTTGCAGTTTTGGGGGGAGGGGGGAGTTAATATTTCTATAGATGACGTGGTTCTTGTTGTTGTAGGTAGCTGGACGACCCCCCCCCCCCCCCCACTCCTTCCTCACTCCTCCTGTTTTCATGCGGTTCAGGTTCTCGTCTCTATCCTGAGGCGTTGATGTACAGCTGACTCTGCAGGATGTAGTCGATGACAGGCTGACTCAGGTAGTCGACCACGTGACCGTCACCGTGCTGCAGGGCCAGTCTGAGGGAGGGGGTGGGGGGGGTGGGGGGCAGTGAATCAATGAATCATCGACTGTAACAATGACATGTGGTAATGATAAGTAATAATGTTGAATCCTCACCTGCTCTTAGTGGAGCTGACGATGGCCAAAGGATGGTTCATCGCATCATTGACCACGATGATGTTGTCCTGAACACACACACACACACACACACACACAGGTGAGACAGTGAAGGGGGCGTGGCCTCTGCTGTTCTCAGCGGAGCCTCCTTCAGTGAGAACATTGACGCTGGTTCTGACCTTGTATTTGCGGAGGATGGACGAGTGGTTCATGATCCTCTCTGTGTCGGCGCCGTCACGAGGAACCACCACGATCCCAAAGTCCCCGACGATAACCTCCATCTGGAACCACACCACCAAAGAGCTGATCGATCACTCACACCTAGACCTCACCTCAGGCTAATCAATACTGCTGTTTGATTGATCAGTGATTAGACATTGACCAGAACAGCTGGACTGCAGGTTGTGACCATCTTGTGAGCTCTCTCCTGAAGTCCAGATGTTCTGGAGAACAGCTGCAGAACATCTGGACCAGACTCCTCATATTCACTGGTCACTGACATTCACAGCAGGAGGCTCAACAAATGATTGATCATTAATCACTGTTCAACATGAGCCAATGTTCCTTCCAGCTGCATCCTTTACACGTCAGTCTGACACTGCGCTCTCTGCTACTGATCAAACCTTTGCTTACTTTACAGATTAAGATGAGAAATATGATCAGTTAATAAATCAATAACTGAATCAGGATGTATCATCGTTATCAGCCACAGAGTGGCTTCAGAGAGGATCCACACCTCCTGCTCACTGTGATCTCATGAAGTTAATCACATCTATTAGGAGAATCATGGATCATACTGAGGGATCAGTTGATTGATGACAGATGTTTATGTATCTGATTGATAATCTGAACTTTATTAGAAAATGTTTTCTTCCTGTTTTTCTCATTTCAAACACACGTCTATGTTTGATCTGGCTGTATATTCCACCCACATCCTGACAGGCTGGATACACGTCTGTAACATATACCTGTGGTACAGAATCATACATGTTCGTATGGGCTAAACATATATGTCAATATATGAAGTAGTTCCAGTTACTAATAGGTTTCATATATAACATTTACATATATGTTTTTACTTCATGTACACGTATGTTTCATACATGTACATGCAGTATTTCTCTGCACTGAGGCTCAACTGCTGGAACTGCACTAACTGATGTTTCCTCTGCTTATACTGATGTTTGGTGTTTATCTCCTTTGTCAACTACATCGAAATGACCTGTCGATCATTGCGACGAGGTAAGAGCTGAGGGGGCAGGGCTACAGGGTGGTGGGGGCGGGGCTACAGTGTGCTTACATCACTGTCCTTCCACAGGCCAGGGATGCAGAAGGACTCCAGGAGATCACTGCCACACAGGAGCAAGATGCGCAACTCTACAGACGACAAACAGGCAGGAGGAAAGAGACACGCCCTCAGTAAACAACATGTTTACTGGATACAAACAAACAAACAAACCCACCAACCAATCAGAAGGAGTTCAGACACAACAGGAAGGAAACCAGAGGACACAACGCTGAGTCCGTCCAGGTACTCACCGATCTCCTCGTACCTCATCGCAGTGCCCAGGTTAGCATTTTCATCTGACGGGGTCAAACACAGCACACGTCACTGATCAGTTCATCAATCGTTTACTGATCAGAATCACACGTTTCACCTCGTTAACGTCCACAACATGTTTTTATATGATGATGGGGGACGAAGCGTGAACAACACCTCGTCAGTACAGAGAGTGAGCATCAGGTAACTACACTGACTGTGGGTTCAGTGGGTTGAGCAGGCGCCACATACGCAGAGGCTACAGTCCTCGCTGCAGTCGGTTCGAATCCCTCATCGTCACCCTTTACTGCACGTCATTCCCCTCTCTCTGCCTCCTGTCTCTGTGCTGCCCAATAAAGACAAACATGGCCAAAAAAAAAAACTACACTAACTGTGCTAACAGATGCTAACTGTGCTAACAGATGCTAACTGTGCTAATAGATGCTAACGGTGCCAACAGCTCTGAGCCGTCCTCTAGTCTCTGGTTCTGGTCTCCACAGACTCCCCCTCCTCTCTCTGATGTTTCCTCCTCTGATCTCCTTAATGCTCTCTGCTCTCTCACCTGGAGCCAGCAGGTGCAGGTGGGCGGGGCTTAACTGAATGTTGATCACAGCAGAGGATTGTTACAGAGTGTGAAAGATGAGAAGCAGCAGTTCACATGTTTAACTCTGCTGCACTGACACACTGTGAAGGTTGAAGCGTGACAGGGATGAGAACTGGCAGACGTCCCACCAGAGAGGAGACAGTGTGTCTGAGGCCTGTGGACATACGCTGCGAGCAGACACCTGCCAACCAATCACAAACAAGAATCTACAACAACATGCAGCTCTGTGGTCAGACTGCAGGCTGACGGCTGCTGTTCACTGTGAAGAGGAAAACTGGGTCAGAACCACATTCACTCACCAACAAAGGTGAAGCGATCGATGTGAGGACGGACACAGCAGATCTTCCCCAGACTCTCACTGATCTTCCCCCAGAGTTTGACTGGAGAGAGGAGGAGGAGGAGGAGGAGGAGGAGGAGAGGAGGAGGAGGAGGAGGAGAGGAGGAGGAGGAGGAGGAGGAGGAGGGGAGAGAGGAGGAGGAGGAGGAGGAGGAGGAGGAGGAGGAGGAGGAGGAGGAGGAGAGGAGGAGGAGGAGGAGGAGGAGGAGGAGGAGGAGAGAGGAGGAGGAGGATCATCATCATGATGTGGTTAGGTGTGGGTGTTGAGATGAGTGACACTGTGACAGATGTGGACTCACTGGCCGTGGGCTTGTGGTTCAGGTTGTTGTGGTTCTGGTAGATGGGTGGAGTCTGATTCTGTGGCTGACCAATCACAGGAGTCGTGGACGGTGTGTTGACGTTGGACAGAATGCATCCAGTGACTCTCTGAGGAAGGAGGGTCATCATCATCATCATCATCATCATCACTGGCTCAAGGGTTTAAGAGTCTGGTTCTGTTGGACCAGGGTTAAATGACTCTTCACATACAGGACCTTGAAGGTCTCAGTGTCATCAGACAGGTGAGACATCAGACAGGTGAGACATCAGACAGGTGAGACATCAGACAGGTGAGACAGAACATGAAGCATCTTCTCATCACAAAACCTTTCAGTCACACGCTCAACAGAACTTAAATGTGATAACAGTGTGACTCTGACTCTGGATCAGTGTGAACATCAGTGTGAACATGAGGATCACACTGATGTTCACACTGATGTCCACACTGATGTTCACACTGATGTTCACACTGATGTTCACACTGATGTCCAGTGAGGGAGAGGAGGTCCACACCTTCATCAGGTCACGGTGATGCTCCAGCACGCTGCAGGTTGTCTGCCAGGTGTCCTGGTAACACTCCCAGGGGTCCACCCTGCAACACACACACACACACACACACACACACTGTTTTCAGTCTGTAACTCAGAAACTTGGAAACTTCCACTTCCTGCTGATCTTTCACATTAAAAGCCTCTCAGGGAGAGAGTGTTTCCACAGGTGTCTCACCTGATCCAGTCAGAGGACTGGACAGCCAGCTGGCACATGGTGAGGCGATGTCTGCTGGACACGAGGCCCTGCACACACACACACACACACACACACACACACACACACACAGAATATAAACATGTCCACATGTTCACTAACAGGACACATGTTCCTCCTCTCATGAACCGTGGCTCTCTAACAACACACAGGTACAACATGAAGAGGTTCAGCAAACAGAGGAGCGTCTGCCACTGTCACTTAACTGTTGAATGTGAGTTCAGGTGTGTTCAGGTGAGTTCAGGTGTGTTCAGGTGAGTTCAGGTGAGTTCAGGTGTGTTCAGGTGAGTTCAGGTGAGTTCAGGTGTGCAGGGTGTGGGCACCTGTTAGAGCAGATCTATGTAGGGATAGGGGGTATGAGGCACAGAGCACCTCTACACGGTGGAGCTGTTCTTCAGCTGCTCGTTAGCTTAGCTTAGCATTCAGACCGGAAGCAGCTAGCCTCAGTAGGGAGCCAGGCGGCGCTTCCAGCCTCAGATGAAGGCGGGGCAGGTGAACAGGTGTGTGTCGTAGCGCCGTGTTTCTCTGACGACGCTAGCTGGTTTTACGTTAACGACTGCCGGTTGCCCTGTTAGCATTGTTCCCGACAGACTCACTGCTAACGCTAACGAACCCAGTAGTAACGACTTCTACCTGTTGTTTCCTCGCGTTTTAAAAAGCGTCTCCTGTCACCTGTCGGCTTCTCCACCTGACCTGACGTCAGCGGTTATCACTATGACGCTAATGGCCGCTCCAAGCCCGTCGCCACCCTCCTTACGTCCACGTCGCCGCCATGTTGGTCCGGACGGAAGCGGTGGCGCTGCTGCTTCCGCCAACGTTTATATTTCTATAGGTTTAGTCCAGGTTTTAGTCCAGGTTTAGTGCGGGATGTCTGTCGTGGATGGTTTATATTTAGCCTCAGCTCACAATCAGCTCACAGTCTGCTCCTCAGAGTCGGTTAGCTTCAGGAAGTTGGATGGCTCGCGCTCAACGGTGCCATCTTTGATATGGAGGATAAAGAGGAGGGGGGCGGGGGACCAACGGAGCAGAGCCAGCTCTATACGTTAGTATTGTTGTTAGCTACCTGGTACTAGAGCAATACAGGTATGTATAATTATTAAGAATACACACTGTCTGTCTGCCTGTCATCTGATTTCATCTTTATATTATCTGATAATTAGCTCATTACACCGAACTTACCGAACTACCCAGCATGCAACTCTGCCACCTGCAGTATCCCAGCATGCATTTCACACGAAGCGGCAGCGACAGCGATTTTAAAGAAAAGCTGAAAGCTGTTACAGTTTTACAGACGATGGTGGAGACGTCGGGAGAGCAGCGTCAGTGACCGGCCTCCACCTGCAGTCCTGTCTGCATCACAGGTGTGACCACATTACACTATATGGGCTTCTAGTCCTGTGAGGTGGTGCCTGTGTTTTGGTCTTTTGGTTTGTTTTGTTGTGCACGGGGACGTTTCTGGACGGAGAGTCGGAGTTTTCTCTCCAGCCACTGACAGTTAGCGGGGCTGCTAGCCCTGCTAGTCCCGCTAACTGTCCCGGATGCAAGCGAGTGGTAGCAGCGCCTGTTAGCTCGACGCTAACTTCCGCTAGCGGTAGCGGCTAGCATCCGCCGTTAGCACCTGCTTCCCAGCTCACCGCGAGGCTCCCGTTACCGGTGACAGCCAGGTATCGGCCCGCGGCTCCAGCGCTTCACTCGGACTGTGTTTCCTTTTCTTTGCAGCCCTGACACCTGCTGCAGGAGGCTGCACAGTTGAGCTGACAGGGGGGGCCCAGTTTGAATTGAGTTTACAACCAGCAACGAACAAACCTCCAGACTCGACCTGTAATGTCATGTAGTATAGTGTGAGAGTAAGTGGTGGATTAATACGCCTTTCAAAGTAGAAACCAGACCCTGGTTCCAGGAGGACTCTCTGTGGCGCTTGAAGAACAGCACTGAACTTCTGTTGTTGTTGTTTTCTGAATTCGTAGTATGTTTGTGACTTTCTGTGTTTCCTCAGGGCCGCCGTACTTTAACCCAAATCATCACCTTTTGCTAAGCTTATCCATAGCAGTTACTATACTGTAGTAACCATGGCGACAGAGGAGGTGAGGACAACAAGGGACTGTAAATAACGATGGATGTAGCCTATGTTATGTCACACACAGGTTTATCAGGAGCTGCTCGAGCAATGCATTCAAATGCCGTCCTGAAACAGCAGCACAGATCTGCAGGAACATGGCCGACTACTCCCCCCCCCACCCCCATGTCCTCATACATATGCATCACTGAGAATGTGTGTGATTAAAAAAACAAAAGAACAGGGACCCACTTTTCGATCCAGCGCTCCACAGTGCCTCTAGTGGTGCCTGAGAATACGTCAGCAGTGTGTGAGGATGTGTGAGTTTGTGACAACAGGTGATGAGTCAGGTGTTTGTCTCAGGTAGTGATGACACTTTAATGAGGTCATAACTGATGTGTGTGAGCCCCAGCATGAATAAAGCATCAGGCGCAGGTGACGCCCTGATCCCAGAGGGAGGCGGAGCAGCACAGTCCTGATGTTCCTGCAGCATCTATAATTCATGCAGTGTGTTTCTGTGGAGGCAGCCAGAGCAAAAGTAGGACAAGACCTTCATTAATTCCTGCAGGAGGCGGAGTGGAAAACAGCAGCAGCAGCAGCAGCAGCAGCAGAACGGCTGCAGCTCCGTGTTCAGTGTGAGTGTGTAGCTGCACAGAGGCTCTGCTGTCTGATCGTGGCTCAGCAGGGATTTCACTCTGCTCAGACAAACACGCTGACATTTTGGGGAATCCCTGGGTAATGAGCTTCGTCAGGGTGTCTCTGTGTCTCTGTGATGTCTCCATCAGTACTCACAGGCTTCCCGTAGGAGTCGTGCACCGGTGAGATGATCCCTCCGATCACGATGAATCGCCCCGTTTTGTGCAGATATTCTCTGGCTTTCTCTGCAAACACACACACACACACACACACACACACAGGTGAAAAACCACATCCCTGTGGTTGTATCCCTCCTCCACTGGAACTAGATCCTGTTAAACATTGTTTAAACCTTGTTTATCAGGTCACAGAAAATAAGAAAGTCAGTCATCATCACTGTGTGAAGTCCCTGACATTGACCTTTGACCTTTGACCACTAAAGAGTCCAACTCATCATGGCCCCAGAGCCAAATCTGTGTTTTGACCTTTGACCTGTGACCAGGTTCTACATATGAATGTGTTTATTCTTATTCTTCTGAGTCTGTCAAACTTGGACTTGATTCATATTTTCATAGTAAATGGACACAGTGAGTGAAGTGAATGCTGGGTAATGGAGTTCTGCTACTGTCCTTCAGGATTAAGCCTAATTTTTGCTTCTGCGTCAAGTCGACACTGTACCCTCACAGAGCCGTCTGCGGCAATGCAAACCTCTACGCCAACGCACCTCCAAAAATTTCTAACTACGTAGAGTTGACGCAAACCGCAAGGGCTGTGATTGGTTGGCTCAGACTGTCATTTCGGGCAGTTAGTTTTCCTTGTGTGGGAAATTCGCCCATCCTCTGTCTGGACTCGTTCAGGCGTACAGACCACCTCCGCAAACGTCTTCTTCGTCTACAGATCAACATTTAATAAACCATGTGTTGTTCAACATCAGCTCAAACGCAAACAACACCCGTCCCACTTCAGTCGCCATTGTCCACTGTGCCCGGAAGATAAACAAGCAACAGGTTCCCTCGATGCAAAACCTCAAAAGGTGCAGGGTTGAGGCAGCAGCGTATTTCCAGTGTGGAGTTGACGGAGAAGCATAAACTGCACTTTACATTAAAACCTGTTTCAAACACTACGATATGTTTTTATTTTGAGGTGACCTCATCAGTTACGTCAGGGCTCCAGCGTTCAACGTGTTAAATCCTGAGCAGCACGAACCTCCAGAGGACATGGAGGACACACAGATCTGAGTCAGCAGGGCTGAGGAGCCGAGGGCCACAGGGGCCAGAGCAGGAGACTGTACAGTTATCATCTGTGTGGACCATCACAGTCTCATTCATGTCCTGACAGACATCTGTGTGTCTCAGTGTGAGGACTCATCGTGGCAGTAAACCCTGGGTTCAGTCTTCAGGCTGTTCCAGTTTTAGACCCACTCCTTATAAACTGTTCTTGAAACAGATAAGTTTATTGAATGCTTGGTCACCATGGCGATGGTGACGGTGACCGGCTCGTGACCCGTCTGATGAAGAGAGTTTTTGTTTTGATTCTTGGCAAAGTTTCAGTCAGTGTGTTTGACTGTGACACAGACCAGCCCACAGGTCGTTACTATGGTCCGTAGTCAGCCTCTGTTGCTAGGCGACACCTTGTGGTGGTAGTGATTACGACAGGAGGAGGATGAGGTGGTGGATATGAAGGTGTTGCAGGGGATCGATGTTCGATTCCCATGTTAAACCAGCTGTTTATATTGTAATGAGAATGAAAATAGCTGGTGGTCATACGGTGGCCCTGGAGGGTCATCTCACTGCTGCTTCAGAAAACAGCTTCATCAACCCAGCAGCAGTGTCACAACAAAGCGAGGGACCAGTCTGGGGACACAACAAAGTGAGGGACCTGTCCGGGGACACAATAAAGCCAGGGACCAGTCTGGGGACACAATAAAGCGAGGGACCAGTCTGGGGACACAACAAAGTGAGGCACCAGTCCGGGGACACAATAAAGCCAGGGACCAGTCTGGGGACACAACAAAGTGAGGGACCAGTCCGGGGACACAGTAAAGCCAGGGACCAGTCTGCGTTTGCTAAATAAGCTGAGTTTGTTTGGTTTATTAGAACGTCAATATCACAGGATTCACATGCTGTTGATTAGATGGACTGTTAGCTTAGCATTAGCAGTGAATTGAGCCCTCAAGGCCTCCATACTTTAACCCAAATCACCATCTTTAGCTGAACCTAACCAACCCATGGCTGTTATTATACCGCCGTCACCATGGTGACAAGGATTAGGAAACTGTAAAAAGCCTCTATGGGGTCACACGCAGGTTTGTCAAGAGCAGCTCGAGTGGTGGCCATCTTGGAAGTGTCAGACTCCGCCCCCAACTCCTGGCCAATTACAGAAATGGTCAAAGAGGCGGAGCCTGTGTGGAGCTAAGGCTTCAGAGTGAGAGAGTGGAACGTGGCTGCTGGAGGGAGGGAGCAGGTGTGAGTGAGGAACACCTGTCCACAGGTGACTTGTCTCCACTGACTCCTCCCACACACTTAAACCATCCGTTAACAAACACTCTGGTCTCGTGTCATACATGATAGCTCAGGATGAGTCAGCATGACATCAGGTGATTGACAGCCAGCTCCTCCACTCACACACCACACCTCCCCTGATTGGACGGTGACAGTCAGATGATGTGTCCTCATGTCTCCGTGCTGCTGGCAGATGTTGAGATGTACGGAGGCCTGTAGGGGACTAAACTCATCGTGCCACGGCAGCAGTACAGTTTTCCTTCTGTGTGCTCCGGGAGTCAGACTCTAAAGGGTTGCATCATTTACTGACATATTGAAATCAATATAAAATCAGTGACGATGGTTTGAAGTTCTTGTTACCAGCTGAAGGACGTCGGTGCTGTTCACTTTCACTTTTATACTGTTCAGGGCTCATTATGACGTGTTGTTATTGATCAGATGGACTATTGATTGTAAGATGTTTATGATGTTATTTTATTTGTCCATTATTCCTTGTCCTCCTTTATTTTGATGGGAGAATTCATCCTCATCATTGGACCAACAGGTGAAATTGATTACAATAACTCACTGTTTTTTTTACCGATCAGATTTGAAACCTCATCTACAGCGCGAGAGCCGCCGTTAACTGATTGATTAATGAAGAGGAAATGAAGGCTGTGACGTGTGAAAAGCTCCGTCACTGCGGATCAACAACGAGCTGATCAGTGATCAGTGATCCCGTCAAAACACTCAGCTCAGTATTGATTATTGATAAGTAAATGGGTTTGGGTAAGAGGTTCCATGGAGCTGTCTGTGAAGTGTAGAGCACATCTGGACAACATCTGTGGGCAGAGGCTCCAGCAGCAGTGACTGAGCCTGGAGCCTGGAGCCTGTGTCGGTCTGTTGTGTGTCTGTTGTCCGTGTGGAGCTGCTTCATTTCCGCGCTGCGCCACACGCGGCCCGAGGCCTGCGGCGGCGCGGCGCGGCGCTGCGCGGACCGGCCCCGTGTTTTCCCCGCGTCACGGCGGCTGCACGCGGCGCTGACCCGGGTTAAAGCTGCTCAGGCTGTAGCCTACAGTCCTGCCCTGGCCCTGGGTGCTGCTGGGTATTGTCCCGGTCCTGATGTGGGGCCGTCGCCCATTTCAGCACCACCCAGCTGGACAGCGACGAGGCGGCGCGCGCCAGACCTCCTTCATCATCACACCGTTTTCAGTGTGACGTTGACCGGAGTGTTTGTTGTTATCAATATCTGAGAGTTTCAGCTGATCAACACCAACAACACACACACAACACACACCCAGCAGATGCTCACCGAACATATGGATGTGTCCCTTGGTGATGGGGTTGAAGCTGCCGCAGGACAGCAGGATGACGTGGGTCTTGGTGGTTTCTGTCATGGTCGCCTCCGGTTCTTCTGTTTCCTCTGTGAGTCCCGGGCCGGTCCGGTGCCGGTCCTGGTCCTGTGCGGTTCTGTGGTCCCGAGTCGTCGGTTTTTTGTGGCAGGCAGCCGCCTCGGATCCGCAGAGAGAGAGAGAGAGAGAGAGAGAGAGGAGGAGAGGATGTGAGTCTGCGGCAGGAGGAGGAGGCAGCGTCAGCCCGTTAAAGAGACACCCCCCTCCTGACGGTGTGGAAGATTACAGCTGCTCCACCTCCTCCACCTCCACCACCACCACCACCATAACAACAACAACAACAAGAGGGAGAACTTCTTTATGTCACAGGGTGAAAACGTCCAACACCAACTGAAACCAGCATCATCCAGAAAGATGTCGTCATCAGAAACGGCCTCACACAGGATTACATCAAACATACGTCACAGATGTGTCAACAGACATTAACACAAATGAACTACAGACTCTGTGTGTGTGTGTGTGTGTGTGACATATCAAACACTTCAGTTATGTTGCATTTGTACTGTATTGTTATATTAACCTGTGTCAATTCTTACATTACATTACATTACATTACATTGTATTACATTACATTACATTGTATTACATTACATTACATTACATTACATTACATTACATTACATTGTATTACAGTAGGCCTGTAGAATAGCAGGCTGTCTCACATTATATAATGTATGTTAAAGTGTGAAACATCTCTACTGAACCTGAGCTGGTTCAAACAGCCAGTAGGGGGCGTCACAGAGGCCAAAAAGCTGTGTCTGTCCATCCAGGTGTCAGAGGTCAGATGAACCTGGAGATGTTCACAGACACGTCACTGTCTGGTTTAATGTAACTGTGTTTCACATCTATGATCAAAGATCAGCTGATATCAGCTCACTGACTAACGTGTGGTGAAACTAAACACCTGACCACTAACCCTACATTGTGCTTATAGTCATAGTCACCTCATAACGAGCCCGGGGACTGAAACACATGCTAGTTTCCCACAGTTGACCAGTTTGACTTATAGAAAGTAAAACTGATCACCAATAATGATCTAAGAGTTCGGCACCAAACACATGACTTATATTCAATGGTGGAGAAAAGAAAGTGAAAGTAGTACTAAATACACACCCTGTATCGATCATGTACTGGTAACAGAAGGTGACATGACAGTGTATCTATTGATCCTATGTTATTGTTATTGAGACAAAGCTCCATTTTGTTGGTTAAGTTCAAAGTGAAGTTACCGACTTCACCTGGATCAATGAGCCTCAGTTCTGTAAAATGGAGCCTAATGTTATCATATGGATTAATCATGAGTGTTTCTTCTGTTCATCCCTGGACCCCCCCCCCCGTGTCTCTGTCTCTCTCTGTCTCTCTCTGTCTCTCTCCCTCCCCCCTCCTCCCCCCTCCTCCCTGTGTTGGTCAGACAGGAACAATATGGCGCCGGGAGGAGCGTTAGCTTCTGGACCAGTCGTCGTCTGAGAGTCTGTCGATCCGGCAGGATGAACCTCTGCGCCCAGTACCTACGGTAAGCTCGGAGCTGCCCCCTCCGCGCGCTCACCTGGCGGTACAGGTGTGTCCAGAGGCGGCCGGTGTGGTCCGGCGGGAGAATTGTTTGGTCCGGTTGCTAACGCTAAAGCTAGCATGTCTGTGGACCACCCCCTCAGCTTAATGTTGGCGCTAGCTAGCTAGCTAGCAGCTAGCCTCACATATCAACAAACAATCGATGTCGCTGTCTGCGCCTCTTCTCTCTCACACACACACTCACAGATTCACAGTGTTTGACACGAGGCGGTGTCTCTGGCAACAGATGTCGCGTTAAACGTCGCCACTTCGCACCGGTTTGAGGTAAAATCGGCGTTTACCCGCCTCACACACACTCGCTGTGTATTGCTAGTTAGCTTTAGCCTGCTAGCGCCTTTCTGCGTATGTCAGGCTAGCGTTAGCGCCCCGATGCGTTACCGTTTAAACGTGATTGGAGTGAACAAGCAGCGGCCTCTGTTACGTTTAATGACCGGGAACGAAGGCTGTGGCAGCGGGCTCAGCTGTCGCGCTCTGTGCGCTGAGACAGTGGGAACGGCCGGTGTCGGGTGGTGACTATATCACGGGTTGTTTGTGTATAGTTGCACGCATTTTGGATCCAGGTTGTAGCCGGAGCCCGACACCTCGACTCTGACCCCGGGCCCGACACCTGATCTGAACTGTTCAGGTACAACTGAAGCCGCAGCTTCATCACAGGCGGCTCTGAAATGAGGAAGCGTTGTATGTAGTATGGTGTGTGTGTGTGTGTGTGTCCTGTCTAACCCACTTCTCTCTCTCTCTCTGTTTATGTCCGAGCAGACAGGCAGAGGCCCTGAAGGCTGACATGACAGGTAGGTGTGACCCTCCCCTCTCCGTCTGTGTGCTGCTGATGTTACCTGTCCTCACAGGTGAACACTAGGGCTGAAGGGTGAAACCAGTTGAGGCTGGTCCATTGTAATACAGGCTGTACTTGCTCAGAGCGAAGCCTCAGATTCACTCAGTTTGTTCATCCTGATCCTTTCTGGTTGTGGTGAAGGAACGCAGCTTGTTCTGATGTTCTTCTTCTTCTGTGGTTGTTGGACTCACTGACTCAGCTGTAATCTTCTCATTCAAAGCACTGACCGTTAAGGTTGGGCTGAACTCACTGTGTCGTCCCTCTCAATGCACAGGTCCAGGCATTGAGCTAGGTTGCCACGGCAACAGATGCAGCAGGGCTTACCTGGGTCAGGTTGATGATCTTTGTTTAGTGGAGGAAACAGTGGTAGGAGATATTTACAGCAGATATGAATGTAGATGAATAAAAACCCCCCCAGTGACAGTGACACGCTGCAGCATGAACACTTCCTGTCCTCACACGAACAACATTCAGCTTCTGTTTACTGAGTGTTTCTGCTGCTTCCTGTTCTTTCTATCCTTTAACTGCAGTGTAAAGCATTTTATATGATGCTCACGACTTGGTCCATGAAGATGATGGTGAGCATCAGGTCTTAGCTTCCTGTGGTCTTCAGTCTCTTCAGACCTGTTAGACTGTTAACGACAGAAAGTAAGATCTGAGGAACAGGTGGTTAAAGGGTGTTATAGTGGCTGAGTGATGTGTGGTTATGGATCATTGTAGAGCCGACATCAGTCAGAAGAGCTAACGAGACCTGGGCTCATTGGAGCAGGTGGTCATCAGTCTGTGGCGTCTGTCATCCACCCACTCCACCGTCTTTTATTTTGACCGCACAGTTTGAGTTTTGCCTCTGAGGCCACAGCAGAGTCGCTCTGATGTGGACCGACCGTCTGGAGCTCTGGTCCAAGCAGAACCTCTGACCTCCTCCTGCTGCTGCTGTCTACAGATGCAGCTCCATGTTCCTCTGATCAAACTGGTCAGTGTCTGATCAGACCTCAGATCAGTTCCACTCTGCGCAGACGGGTTGCTGCCTCCTCTGCTCGGCTGTGACCTGCAGTCATGTCTGTGGCTGCTGATCTGTGTGTTGTTGTCCTGACCAGCTGATGGGACCAGTTGTTATTGTGTCACACTCGTGGACACGGTGTGTTTGTTTGCATCTGTAGCTCAGAGAGTTGATGTTTGGGGGTCAGAAGCAGCTCTCAGCTCTGGAGATGCTCAGGTGTGTGTCCTGTGCCCTGCAGATTCAAAGCTCGGGGCTGCAGAGGTGTGGACGTCTCGGCAGGCCCTGCAGGACCTCTACCAGAAGATGCTGGTCACTGACTTGGAGTACGCTCTGGACAAGAAGGTGGAGCAAGACCTGTAAGCTGCTCTTCTGGACTCCTGCACCACACACACACCTCAAAGATCTGAAGTCACCTGCAGGGCTGACCATGCCTCCTCCTCCTCCTCCTCCTCCTCCTCCTCCTCCTCCTCCTCCTTGTCTCTGTGCAGGTGGAATCATGCTTTTAAGAACCAGATCACCACGCTGCAGAGCCAGGCCAAGAACCGAGCCAACCCCAACCGCAGTGAGGTCCAGGCCAACCTGTCGCTGTTCCTGGAGGCAGCTAGTGGCTTCTACACTCAGGTGAGAGCCAGCTTACTGCAGCCTCACCTGTGGAGCACCTCACAGAGTCAGCTGTGCTGTAGGCTAACGTCCTCTGTCTCTGTGTCTCTGTGTCTCAGCTCCTGCAGGAGCTCTGCACTGTCTTCAACGTGGACCTGCCGTGTCGGGTCAAGTCGTCTCAGCTCGGCATCATCAGCAATAAACAGAGCAGCACCAGCGCCATCGTCACCCCTCAGCCCAGCTCCTGCTCCTACATCTGCCAGCACTGCCTCGTCCACCTCGGAGACATCGGTGGGGACACGTCACATCCTTTTGTTCTGGATCAGTTCGGGTCTTTTCCAAAAGTTAAACATGATATTTGACCCGTGTCTCTGTTTCAGCACGTTACCGGAACCAGACCAGCCAGGCCGAGTCGTACTACCGACACGCAGCTCAGCTGGTTCCATCCAACGGTGAGTCCCACTCTGCTCTGCTCTGTGCTAAGCTAAAGGCTAAAGGCTAAAGGCTGCAGGCTGTGGTCTGATGCTTCTTTGTCTGCTGCAGGTCAACCATACAACCAGCTGGCCATCCTGGCCTCCTCTAAAGGAGACCACCTCACCACCATCTTCTACTACTGCCGCAGCATCGCCGTCAAGTTCCCGTTCCCAGCAGCCTCCACCAACCTGCAGAAGGCGCTGTCCAAGGCTCTGGAGAGGTACCGGAGTCCTCGAACGTCACACTCAGCCTGGAGCTCTGCCATTAACTGTCTGTGACTGATGATGTGTCCCCGTGTCCTCTCTGTCCCTCTGCAGTCGTGACGAGGTGAAAACCAAGTGGAGTGTGTCTGATTTCATCAAGGCCTTCATCAAGTTTCACGGCCACGTCTACCTGAGCAAGAGTCTGGACAAGCTGGACGCTCTGAGGGAGAAACTGGAGGAGCAGTTCCAGGTACAAGGAGCAACTGCACCACCATCTGTGACACGGTGCTGTGGTCTGGACTCTGTCTGACCGTGTGTGTGTGTGTGTGTGTGTGTGTGTGTGTGTGTGTGTGTGTGTGTGTGTGTGTGTGTGTGTGTGTGTGCGCGCCCACAGAGGCTGATCCTGCAGAAAGCCTTCAGCTCTCAGCAGCTGGTCCACATCACAGTGATCAACCTGTTTGAGCTGCACCACCTCAGAGACCTGACGGCCGACGGCAGCGAGCAGGGCTACAGCAGCGAGCAGCAGGTCAGCTGGTTCCAGCTGCTCGGACTCTTCAGTAAGAACCTCACACACACACACACACACACACACACACACACACACACACACACACACACACACACTCAGCCTGCTCAGGGCCCATGTTGTCCCTCTCTCTGATTGGTGGCTGTCTGTTGTGACTTCCTGTCTCATCAGTGTCCTTCCTGGGCGTCATGTGCAGCCGTGTGCTGCTCAACAAGAACAGGGGGAGGAGATCATGGGGGAGTGTCCTCTGCCCGCCATCAAAGTGTCTCTGGACTGGCTCAAACTGAGACCGAGCGTCTTCCATGAGGCTGCCGTGGACCAGAGGCAGCAGTGAGTCTCCGTGACGTCTCCGTCTGTGGGTCGCTGTGTGACTTCCTGCTTGACTCTAACCCGTCTCTTTTCCTGTCTCTCTCAGCGTTTGGCCCTGGTTTGTCTCCATCCTCAACAGTTTCCACCCCAAAGAGGAGGACGTCTCCGGCTCCTCAGGTAGGACACCTGCTACTGATCATTTACACAGTTAACCAATCAGATGTGACTCCTTCATGGTGCTGTGTGACAAACAGGAAGTGACCTGTGACCTGTGGTCTGAGTGGTGGAGACAGTGATGTAATGATGAGACGCAGAGACAGAGACACAGGCTGTGGTTTGTGTGTCACATGTTTCATCTGTGGGTGTGCTTGTTTTCTCCTCAGTCACGCCCCTGCCTGAGGAGTTTGAGCTCCAGGGGTTCCTGGCCCTCCGGCCCGCTCTGAGGTACTGGGTCTCCTACAGTCACTGAGTTAGTGGGACGACTGTCCAGGCTTTTGTCTGTGTCCTCATGTCTGATGTCCTGTTTCAGGTCTCTGGATTTCACCAAAGGACACCAAGGGATCCTGGTGGACAGAGACGGCCTGCCGGTCCACGCCCGACACCAGAGACTCATCAATCTGGGGAAGTGGGTAGCCGACAACCAGCCGAGGTGAGTTGGACAGCTGGAGGACAAACAGACAGATGATAGTGACTTCCTGGTGGTTTGTTGTGAAAGCCTTCCCCGCTGACTAGCTGAGCTGAGCTGTGGGGTCAGAGGTCACGGCCTCAGTAACAGGAGCTCCTCTGTTTCCTCCTCCAGGCTGATTCAGTGCAGAGTGAGTGAGGACGGCCTCCTCGTCTTCATCACAGACATCCCAGAGCAGGCCATCGAGGAGCCGCAGGAGAAGGAGGCGCCTGTGCTGCAGGAGTCATCCAACGGCGAGCAGATGCCCAACGACGGCGGGAACTCTGGCCTGAAGTCGGTGCTGTCGGCCGGGAAGACGCAGAGCTCGTGGCCGGATGGGAGCGACCGGCCCGTCGTCACCTTCAAGGAGAACATCAAACCCCGGGAGCAGAGCCGTGAGCCCACCAGAAATCATCACCAGAAGGACGGAGGCGGCAAAGAGCGCAGCAAGGACTTCGCCAAAGGTAACGGGGCTGCTGGGAAAGGAGAGCTGAAGAGGGACGGAAAGAGGAAGAGCGAGCTGAAGAAAACCACTCACGAGAAAACGACTGACGCTGGAAAACAGGTACAGACACAAACACAGCTCAGCGATGATGATGATGATGATGATGATGATGACCAGGTGTGACCCGTCCTCTTCCTCCCGTTCAGGTGAAGGCTCAGACGGAGCTGAGGAAGACTCCGGTGTCTGAGACCAAGAAGACTCCTGTCACTCAAACTCAGACCACCTGCTCCTCCCAGTTCATCCCCATCCATCATCCTGGAGCCTTCCCCCCCCTGCCCAGCAGACCTGGTACACACACACACACACACACAGTATAATGACAGCCACCCACCACTAGAGGGAGCTGCAGCCCTGTCTTTGGTTTTACTGCAGGGATTGTTGGTCATGTGACCTCTGAACCCTGTGCAGTCAGTTAAAGCCCTGCTCCTGATTGGTTCCTCTGCAGGGTTCCCCACCTCAGCGTATGTGATCCCTCCTCCAGTGGCGTTCCCGGGGCTCCAGGTGAATCCGGGCTTCACCTTCTCCACTGGCGTGTCGGTGCCCGGGCCCTTCCTGCAGCAGGCCGTCCACACCCAGGCCGGCACGCAGGTCCAGGCCGGGAAGCAGTCCCACATTCCCTACAGTCAGCAGAGGCCCTCGGGGCCGGGGCCCGGTCAGGGGCCGGGGTCTTCGGGGCAGGGCCCGGGGCCCATGAACCAGGGCCCCTCCCAGGGACAGCAGCCCCAGGCCCAGCCGCCTTCCCAGCAGGCCTTGCAGCAGTCGGTCCAGCTGCAGGTGCAGGCGATGAGCCAGCAGCAGCAGTCCCCCACCAAGCCGGTCCAGCAGGTCGGGCTGGGGAAGAGTCCACCTCACCACCCGGGTCTGCAGCAGGTCAGGTCATGGTGTGTGTGTGTGTGTGTGTGTGTGTGTGTGTGTGTGTGTGTGACCTCAGTGTGCTGAACTCTGCCCTCTGTTGCAGAAAAGCTGATACTGTCCTCTGTCTGGTCTCAGCAGTACATGCAGGTCCAGGAGCAGCCGGCTCAGATGTGGAACCAGGCCCAGGCCGCCCTGCAGAAGATGAACCCCCTGCAGATGTCCCTGAAGCAGCAGCAGCAGCAGCAGCAGCAGCAGCAGCAGCAGCAGCAGCAGCAGACCTTCTACATGGCGGCTCAGGATCCTCTGAAGCTGTACGAGCACCAGCTGCAGCCTCCGTCTCAGCTCAGCATGGACAAGAAGATCAAGTACCCCGACGTCAAGATGCAGGACTTCTACTGGGAGCCGTCCTACAGGATGGGCGAGGGTCTGGCTGTGATGGCCGACAGGATGAAGAGGCCCCCGCCGGCTGGGATGTGTTCAGAGCAGGAGGCCTCCGCTGGGCCCCGGGCCCCCCCGTTTGAGGTGAGCACTTTCTCTGGGGGTCTGTGAGGGAGGGGGAGAAGGAGGAGCTGGTCCTGTCCTGCTGCTTTCTGTCTCTGTGCTGCTTCCTCTTCCGTCTCTTCCTGCTTAGTCTGAGGCGTCTCTTCTGATTGGACAGAGAGTTAGAGCGACAGGTGGATAAATGATCACCTGTAGCTTCTTATCACCGTGGATACAGAGACAGGGAAGATTAAAGCTGCACTTACTGCCACACAAAGACCAGTAACACACCTGGAGACAGAAACAGCAGGGACACAGCTGGAGGACAGAGGACAGATGTGCAGAGTCATCAGTGTTCAGTCAGAAGATGATGATGTTAGGTGCAGGACACGTGCACTGCTGCAGGTCACACAGTGGGTGGTGTCAGAGGTCACAGGGGTCGGGCTGAAGATGGAGGACCACGCCTGCCTTCACACCTGTAGCGGCTCCTGTATGAGTAGTTGTGTGTGTGATGATGTTGAACCTGTTTCCAGCTTCTTTGTAGCCTTCAGCAGAACTTTCCTTCTTCACCTCCGTCTTACCGGCTTTGCCTTCTGTCTTTTTCTCTTCTTTTTTTACCCCCTTCCTCTCTTTGTCCTTCTCTTCTTCTTCTCCTGTCCTCTTCCTCCTCCTCCTTCTTCTGGCTTCCTCTCTCATTAGGACAACAAGAGCTCGCCTCTTCTACCTCCTGACCTGTTAAAAACTCTAGCAGATTTTGAGGAGGAGGAGGAGCTCATCTTTACTAAGCCTCCTGATTTCTTCCAGGCCTTGGCCGGCCCTCTTAGCACTGCTCCTGGACCAAACATATTTGTATGTAGCCCTGTCTTCCACCCCACCCCACCCCCACCCCCACCCCCCTGCATCCACTCCTGTCCTGGTCTAAAGCCACACTCTGCTCAGCAGGTCCATCTCCACCTGGTGGACCTGCTCTCATTAGCTGTGGTGTGGCAGGTTGACAGTCAACAAGTGTCTTCTGATTCATCATCCATCATCCATCATCCATCATCATTATTATTATTATTATTGTTGTTGTTGTTGTTGTTGTTGTTTAACTAATAATCAGAGATGCACTGATCCACAGCTCTGATTCTGACACACATGAATAACATCAGAAAACGTGAAGCAGCAACAACAAGAACGAGCAAGAATACCAGCTGCTAACACTGCTAACACTGCTAACTAGCTGCTAACACTGCTAACTAGCTGCTAACTAGCTGCTAACACTGCTAACTAGCTGCTAACTAGCTGCTAAGCTTTCTTCTTCGTCAGTGTGACAGGCACACGTCCAAACTGCTGAGTGGAATATTGATCGGTGTGATCAGTCTGGCATCCAGTCAGTTACGTCAGTGTAGGGCCTGGTATTGATTTTGGATTGGTCCCATTTCTGCTAATTATGACTCATTTGAACTCATTTGAACCTGTAGAAAAACTGATCAGACACTATTGTGGAGCTCACACACACACACACACACACACACACACACACACTGATCACACCTGACCTCCACAGGTCTGTAGTCTTGTCTGTCCTCATCCCGTCTGTCCTTGGTCTCTGCAGCTGCCCAATCAGAGCAGGATGGAGAGCGGCCCTGAGGTCGTCAACCAATCATCTTCTCTGCTGCCCATGCCAGGCTTCCCCATGCAGGTGAGAACACACATCAGGAAGATGCGCTTGGCCACGTGAATTATGGGAAATGTAGGAGCTGGTGTTTGGTGTTGAAGCTGCACACATTGGTTTTTAATGTGTGTGACAGTGAGGCAGTTGGTCCACCAGGGGGCAGCAGTGTTTTAACCTCTGCTCTGACTCACCTGGCGCAGCAGCACAGACTCATGATCAGTGTCAGGGAGGTGTTTCCAGGCTGCCGCTCTACATGTGATTGATCAGGTCAGCTGATCGATCACCTGTCACCTCTCTGTGTCTGTGCCTTCAGGAGTACAACCAGAACAGCATCTTCAGTCAGGCCTACGGCAAGAACCTGCCCCCCAGCTCCAAGCCTGACGCTCCCATGGTGCACCAGGAGCCGTCCCTCTACTCCCTGTTTGAAGGGACCCCCTGGTCCCCCTCCCTCCCCGCCAGCTCAGGTACGTCACACCTGTTCGTGCTGACCTCACCGTCACGTGTTAATCCTGTCGATGTGTCTGATGTGAGCCTCGTTCTCATTGGCAGACCACTCCACCCCAGCCAGCCAATCCCCTCACTCCTCCAACCCCAGCAGCCTGCCCTCCTCCCCCCCGACACACAACCACGGAGCCATGCCCTTCTCCAACTTCGGGCCCATTGGCACACCGGACAGCCGCGACCGCAGGGTAGTGGACCGCTGGAAGGCCGACAAGACCGGTGAGGACAGAGTCCACGGGGGGAAGCACAGGGTCCCGGGGGGGGGGGGCAGGGTCCAGATTTAGATTCAGATTCAGATAATCAGTGAATTCTACCAGTCAGAGCCACTGACTGAGGCGTGTGACATGTTGTTGACATGTTGTTGTTGTGGTGGCGTAGGGGCGGTGAGCGGCTTCGGTCTGGACTACCTGCCGGCTGCCGCCTCCTCTGCAGCTTCAGACACCAGCTGGCACCAGACGGGTCCGACCGGCAGCTCCTGGACCAATCAGGAGTCTCCGATGGAAGAGTCGTCCTCCACCGTGCTGCTCGACAGCCTCAAGGTCCTTAAACGCCTCACAGGCTTCAGCTTTACCTCACTTTGAAATCACAGTGTGTGAAACAGTGGACGGGTTCAGTATGTTCCTTCATCTGCACGTCAGAGGACGAGGACGAGGACGAGGACGTCTTTCACTGTCTTGTCTCAGCCCTCCCTCTCTCTCTCTCTCTCTTTCTCCCTCAGTCCATTTGGTCGAGCTCCATGATGCAGCCGGGCCCGTCGGCGCTGGAGCAGCTCCTCCTGCAGCAGAAGCAGAAGCAGCAGCGAGGTCACGGCGCCATGAACCCGCCTCACTGAACGGCAGCCGAGGCGGCGCTTTGTGTCCGGACGTCGACAACGACCAGCACCAGGAGAACAACGGGAGGAGAAAACAAGTTTGACGAAGACGAGCTCCAACTAAAATGGAAAATTAAACCGGCGAGAATCGGTGGAGGCTGGGGAGGCGACACGACGACCCCCCGACGAGGCTGAAACACCACCCCACCCCCTCGGCTGTCGAGGAGCGGTGACTCCCCTCCTGGGTCAGAGGGCGCGGAGGGGATCTCTTCAACCACGGTGCCACGCGCCATGCCACCGCCGCCGGGTTTCCTTCAACCCGCGGAAATCTGAACATTGAGGAACACCCCCCCCCCTCACCACCACTAACCCCCCCTGGTTTTTGGACAGACGCCACATCTCCACTGACTCCTCTCATCTGATCTGGAAGAGCTTCTCTTCCTTCTTTGACTCAGAACATAAAAAAAGAAAAAGTGCAGCGACCCGGTGGACGTCTGCTCGGCCCGGTCGGAGCGCCCGTTTTTAGCGTCCCGCCGCCGCCGCCGCAGACTGAAGCGTGGGAGCAGCGGGAGAGCGAGGACGGTGTGGTGGTCGGGTTCAGGGGGGCAGTCAGGTGAAGCACCGGGGACAAAACAACAAACTGGACTTTCTCTCCATTCATTTTCATTACTGTGGAGGAGGAGGAGGAGGAGGAGGAGGAGGAGGAGGAAGGCTCTCTGTAGCTGATGGGTTGGATGAAGGACGGAGGACGGTTTGGGTTACAGCTATATAAATATATAAATAAATATATTGCCATAGTTGGACTTTAAGGGGCCTGTCTCTTAGCCGTGTTGTTAGAACCAGGACGGGACGCTGCGGCGTGACTCAGGTGTGTCTCACCTGGACGACGCTCACTCCACGTCCACACCTTTTATTTCTGAGGGCAGGGCGGCGCGACGACGGACGGCGTTGTGATGCCAGTGAACATCACGACAGGAAGGGAAGAAGAAGGGGGGGGGCTAAGAACACAGACCCGTGGGTCGTAGGGTTAGTTCTTCTCGTTAGCTTCAGACGCACATATTAACTAAAAACCTAAAAAAGAGACGAGCTGTATTTTGTGATTTGTTCGTAGCAGTTTTAGCTTGGCGCCCTCCGAGGCCCACACTCGTACGTCTATTCGCTTCCTGCTTGAATATTTTGGGGCTTTCTCTTCCCTCCGGCCTCGACTTCCTCGTAACTTCTTTAACTTCGAGAAGAAAAAAAAACTGAAGGTGTGAACTTTACCTGCATTTCCTGTTTCCTTCTGTTCATGTTGGGCCTTTTCACTGGTTTGACGCAGCTGTGGGCTCCTCTGTGCCTGCTCACTGTCCCACGACTGCAGCACAGCTCTCACACACACACACACACACACACACACACAGACAGGTGTGTACAGGTAGGGTGTCTGCCACCACTTCCCCTGCAGCTCCACCTGTACAGTTGAAGTGTTGCAGCTCTGTTTTTATTTGTCCTCAGCCCAGGAACCTCCAGAGCCGCAGGAACCAGATCTCTGGACCTGAGTCCTCCTCAGGTCGTCTGTCCCATGGAGCCAGAGGAAAAACAAGACCAACATCAGTCTGTTCCAGATGTTAGACCATGATTTGTTGAGTCATCAACGCAGCTGCTCGTCGATCTCCAGATGACCGGTGATGAGTTCACTGTCACAGGAGAAGCGAGGAGCAGGGCGTTGGTTGGTTGTCACAGACTGAGGGGACGTTTGGCGCTTCACTGTCCCTGTTGATTCAGTTTGTTATTATTACTAATGTTAATGTTGTCCTGCTGATGGACTGATTGATGACTGTGTTGACTCTGAGCCCTGAGTTGTGTCTGACAGGAGGCGGAGCTCCGCTCTCGTTCCTCCGCTCCAACACTTCCTGGTCCATCAGGACTTCAGGTCCAGAGGTTCCTGCCTGCTCCTCGGCTCCGGCTCCAGTTCCTGCGGTGGAGACGAGTGTTTTATTTCTGTGTGGTTTCAACCTCGTGGAGCGTTCACATCCTGTCAGTCCTGCTGGCTCTTACAGCCAATCAGAGAGCAGCAAGTAACAGCTGACCAATCAGGACACTCTGAGGGCGAGGCAGTTCAGATGCAGCACTCTAAGTAACTTCCTGTCCCCTGTCGTTAAAAAAAATAAAAGCCTGTTTTTATTTTCCCGCTGAGGGCGTTTTATTAAAACAGACTCGATAGAGACGTGACGTCTATTTTCTGTGTGATTGTGCTTTTCATGTTGCATTTACAAGATGTATTTGAAAAATAATAAAGATAAAATATTATTGAATGTGAGGATGAAGTTGGCCAGAAGCCTGAGGAGAGGTGAAGCTGGACCGGTTCTGGTGGCCTTGTTTCCTTTTTTGTTTTTTAAATTTGACTTAATTTTATTTTGTGAGTAAGAGCTGGATGGACTCGGACCGGGGAGGACAGTCCACCGAGATGTTGTGGAGGTGTCGGGTCTGAGAGTGTCTGATGGTGGAGGTGCTGGTTCAGGTCTGAGCTCTTCAGGCGTGGAGTGTTTCTGTCTGTGGACTGTGAGAACCAGTGGAATCAGCCTTTAAATAAATGTAAACCTTGTTCTCCCTCATTGTCGCGTCTGTTTCGTCTGAAAGCTCCAGTTCCTTCTGCTTCTGTCTTTTATTTTGAAGGGTTGATCCATAAGACCATTTTAGTGTAGTTTTCCATCTGGAGCTCTAGTAACAACATGTTGGTTTCAGCCAATCAGAAGAGAGCAGGCTCTGAGTCTCTCTTCTGATTGGCTCATGTTGTCACTGATTTGGACCTAGTAATGAATTTATCAGACTTTGGTGGTGAAAACTTCAGTAAAATTGAAAGTTCATGATAAAAGCACATAAAACCAGTGAAATAAACTGGTTATAAAAAGATTTTTAATGAGTCACAACTAAAAAGTTGTGTTTCAGATGATGAAGAATAAACAGTCTGTAAGAGACCGGACTGGAGCCCAGCCAGGAACATGAGGGACCAGGCCGGGGACACGGCGAAGTGAGGGACCAGGCCGGGGACACGGCAAAGTGACGGACCAGGGAGCAGGCTGGGGACACAGCAAAGTGACGGACCAGGCCGGGGACACGGCAAAGTGACGGACCAGGCCGGGGACACAAGGGCCCAATTCCCTTCCGCCTCTCAGGTATGGGTGGGTCTGGGGGCGGGGCCACAGGGGCATTGGTCCCATCCGAAATCTAATTGGCTCCCTGAAGTGTCCCTGTCCTGTCCCTCATCTGTCGAGCAGATTCCAGGTGAGTGTAATTCCCCGCCCAGCAGGTGGTGGCAGTAACGCGCCACAGAGGCAGGAAGAAGACGATCACCGCCGTCCTTGATCGCAGCCGGTGCAGCAGGTGGCGCAGGTGGCGCAGGTGTTGGCGACAAGGCGTCAGTGACACAAAGAAGAGAAGAGGCAGGCAGCTCCGGGAGGGGGGAGTCCTGCCTTTGGACTCTTCATGAGAAAAGTGCAGCTCCTGTCAGAAGCGGAAGTGGACCATCTGCAGCCAGAGCACCCCCCCAACACGTGAGCGACTGTGCTGAGTCTACAGTAAATATTTGGGACATTAGAGCGAGTTACAAACCGGAGCCTCGTGCACATGTCCCTCGTGTTTGTGTTGGAGTCAGTGGGCAGCGGGGTGGGGGTGGGGGGGGCTGTCCGCACTCAGAGACTGCTCTGCTCTGAGGACACGTTTGTCTGCAGTTGAACGTGGGGGACACGGTGTGTGGCCGTGGGGCCTGGCTCATGAGGCAGGCTGTCGGCCTGGCAGCTGCTTACAGTCACACCACTGTACCTCTGTCCAGGAGACATGGAGCTCACTGACAGGGACAGACAGTTACAGACCAACAGTGTTGCTGCTTCCTCTGATCAACAACAAAGCAGGCTTCACTTGTTCAGTGTTATAATGGCTCCATGGATTCATGTTACTGTCGACACTATTTTTTAAATTAAGTGACACGTTATTTATTTAACCCTTAAATTAAGAAACTGTTTAAATCACAGTATAATACTCGTTTGTTAAACTTACAGGCTTGTTACCTGAATGGTAGAAGCACTTGCTCTTATATAGCGCTTTTCTAGTCATTGATATAAAACTCAGTAAGCAGTCACGCAGCTCCATGTCGTCCCTGTGTGATGGTCAGGGACAGGTCAGGACAGAGCTTTGAGGTTGAAGTTGACATTAATGAAGTGACTGAAAGCGAGGCAACATAAAGTGACTTAATGATGTGACAATGGGACAATCACACACTTCTGAGTCATACACAGTCTGTGTATGTGACGGCAAAGTGACGGACCAGGCTGGGGACACAGCAAAGTGAGGGACCAGGCCGGGGACACAAGGACCCAGTGCCCTTCCACCTCTCAGGCCCTGAACCCTGACTGACTTCAACAACATGTCTTTACAGTAGGTATGAAAATCCAGTTGGTCACCAGATAAACCGTTTGTAGGTTATTTCACAGTTATTATTTTAAGGCTTATTAAGATGGAACATGATTTATGTCTCTGTAGCAGCTTTGGAAACTAAACTTTAGTCTTCAGATCATTAATGTGAAGAGGTAAGAACCTGCTGCTGATGTTCAGCAGCTCGTCGAGGCTTCGCAGCTTCATGTCTGTTTCTGCTGATCAAATTTATTTCAATCAACAAGCTGCTGAGGTTCATCACGTCTTTATTTAACCCGTCTCTGCTCTGTCAGGTCACATGACCTCCATCCCCAGTTTAGACTGATTTTCAGTCCCATCAGATAAGACCCTCCCCCTCTTCCCCCTCCCTCTTCAAAGAAGCCACAGGGGTTGATGGGGAAAAAACCTCAAAGCCGCGTTCAGCTGCTGCTCAGCGTCTCCATAGAGAAACAGTTCAACAGTTTTTGTACGACTGTTTTTCACAGTGTGGATACGGGACGCACAGTAACTGAAGGCTGCCTGACACCCGTACAAAAACCTCCCAGCCCTCATCCAGGACTGGGAGCTGGCTTCAGGGCCCCCAGCCTCAGAGCAAGGGCCCCAGGAGCTCAGGTCCTAACACAGAGACCAGCTGGGCCTGCTACTGGAACTTCAGATCTCAAAAAACTACTGGACTCACTGGTCACACTGGTCACACTGGTCAGGACCGGACTTTGTTAGCCTGGCTAATGCTAACGCCTGGTGAAAGTGTATTCACCTCCGACTTCCAAGAGGCGTGACCAGCAGACGTAGATCAAAATGTCTCTGTACGCAACTGGACAGAGCTCAAACCAATCAGAGCAATGGTCCAGGTGACATCTACAGATGATGCGCCAACAGATGTGGTTGTTGTAGTTTTGCAACAACCATGGCATGTAAGTAAATGTAACAGTAATGTTACAGTCCCACAAGACCAGACAAAGACGTGTCAAAGATGTTGTATACAGACAAAGAAAACAATTTACAACATAAAATATGGAAAACATGGAGATGGATTCAGTCAGTTAATGAAGAATGATGAAGGCAGCTCCTGGGGGGCAGGGAGGGAAGGCCAGCTTAATGGGACTACTGGACGGCAGACTGGGTCATGAGCAGGGAGGGCAGGCCGGTTTAACAGCAGGAGAAAGGAGGTGATGGAGGTGGCGGTTGGTTGGTTGGTGCAGGGGGATGGAGCTCTGAAGAGATCTGTGGAAATACAGAGAGAGTGCGAGACACCAAGACTATGAAGTGCAACAGTTAATAACAGTTCAAAATGTGTGAGAGGAGAGAAGAGGAGAGGAGAGGAGAGGAAGGATAGCTGCTAGACGTCGCGTCGCAGCCTCAATGGCTTCTTCTCCACATGGATCTGAAAAGTGAAATAAAATTGCTGGCTAGGATTTCCTGGTCAGGACTGGTCAGTGACAGGTTGAAACCAGTTGTCTCTGCTGTTAGAATAGCACAAGTGACACGGACCTGTCCTGAATGTACCTGACCACGAGCTGCAGACCATGACCAGCATTAAACTGGAGCCTGTGGTGTCTCTAACCCACATCAGACTGACTCTGGTGTAGAGACACTGTCCCTCATTTACCAAACGTGCGACACCAAAAAATGGGTGTATGCATAATGTCCCGCAAGCATCGGCATTTATCAGTCTGAACGTGAGCGTAGCATGTGCAGAAAACTCACGTACTCACGTGTACGCACGTTTGAGGTGTTTCACGAGCCTCCATCAGCCGAACCATGTCATCGTGGTAACGTGTAAAGTTGCGTTCACAGCACAAAAACGGAGCTTCACCCCCCTAAAATGTTTTCTGTAAACACCATTTCAAGAAATATCTGCATCTACACGGATCCACTGAGAACAACTGTAGTACACACTCCAGGCCTGTGTGTGGTGTGTGTGCCGCTGTAACACTGCCACACATACACACCAAAAACAGAGAAGAAGAAGGACAGCTCCCCGCTGTATTCAAACTCCACACAGTCTAAGTGGATTAAATGTTGACAAGGAGCCGTGTCAGTGTAAATATGACGATCTGTGATGATTTAACAGCCGCTGTGTCTGAGGGAGCGACAGTGGTCGGCTGTTGTTGTTACGTTACGTCCACACACGTCCAGGCAGTGCGCCTCAGGTTACAGGTTAGACAAAAAGATATGTTTTGGTTTGTCAACATGAAAACGCTGAGGCGGCGTTTTGAGATTTTCCCACTCTGGGACCTGTTTCCAAAGAATACTGTTTCATATCATGCCCCCAGACCGCCCTTTCCCTCTGGACAAACGCCACAACAATAAAAAAAACCTGTGCAGATTCATTTAAAACCGTATCCGTGTGGGCAGGTTCTCAGCAGGGACGCCCAGACTTCCCCCTCCCTGGACACCTCCTCCAGCTCTTCTGGGAGGATCCCAAGGCGTTCCCAGGCCAGCAGAGCAAC
Source organism: Caranx ignobilis (assembly GCA_021432705.1). Classification (NCBI taxonomy): domain Eukaryota; kingdom Metazoa; phylum Chordata; class Actinopteri; order Carangiformes; family Carangidae; genus Caranx; species Caranx ignobilis. The sequence goes on along the minus strand of MU270005.1, from coordinate 578,362 downwards.
ATAGTCCCTCCAGAGTGTCCTGGGTCTTCCCCGGACACTCCTCCCCCGGAGGCCCACCAGGGCCTCCTCCTGGTGGGGCGTGCCTGGAACACCTCCTCATGGAGGTGTCCAGGAGGCGTCCGATACAGATGCCCGAGCCACCTGAGCTGGTTCCTCGCGATGTGGAGGAGCAGCTGCTGCTACTCAAAGCTCCTCCCAACTAACCAATCTAAGAGAAGCTAAGCTGTTGCTGGTGTGTTTTTAAAAATGGCGTTTGAGTTTGTTTCTTGTGTCAAACATCACGCTCATGACTCTTCCAGTGACGACACACTGGCCAATCAGTGGCTGTTGCTGTTGCCATTGACAATGACAGTCCATCTGTTGACGTCACATTTTAGTGTCGGCACAGCTCACTTGGAACCTCACCAGAGGTGATACAAAAACCGTACCAGGTACCAGGTACCAGGTACCAGGTACCAGGTACCAGGTACTGTCCCTCATGGAACGTTACAAAATAAAAAAAGCAGTTGAGTTGAGCCAAGTAGGCCGGTGCCAGTGGAGAAGGGCCGGAACTGTGCTAAACATCAATGTAGCCTCAACTACGACGGGTCAAAGGTCGTGGTGACCTCACATGTCTTTTTGTCTTGTGAATCCTGATAAACCTGTTGGGGGGATTGAAACAAACTTCTTGGATTCAGATTTCTTGAATTTGAGAATTGCTGCTGTTTTAGTGACAGTTTATCGTGATTGTGGGAAACACTTCATGCTTTAATAACAGCAGAAGGTTTGTGTCATGTCTGTAAAAAAAAAAAAACATGATGGAAAAATCTGGATGAATTCTTCATGTAGTAACAGACACAGAAACAGATTTAAACAACAGGATGAATGAGAGACAGTTTTAGTTTCGGAGGCGGCAGCAGCGCCGGTGCTTCCTCCTGCAGATGCAGGTTTTTGTACGAGGATTTTTCACTGTGTTGGGGTGGACTACACAGTGACTGAGACTGTACAGAGAGCAGCACAAAAACCTCCCGTCTGCTCTGAAGCGTCTGTTTACAGCCTGGAACCATCCAGAACCAACACAACACACTGATCCCGGTGAGACAGACAGGTGAGTGTGGAGCTGCTGCTCTTTGGCCTGGAAACACTCACTGTTGTGGACTTTTCTGGACTTTCCCCTCCCTCACCTCTCTGCTCCGCTGCTGCACCGGCTGCTCAAATCTTCAATATTCCTGCTCTGAACACACACTAACACACCTCAGACTGTGTGTGTGTGTGCTTCTCAGCAGCTCTGAGGCCGTGGACGTGGATCTGGGACATTTCCAGCTGCTGTGAGGACGATGGACAGCTGTGAGGTTTTTGTACGAGGCTCTGACACTGTGGGTTAACATTCGGACTGAGCATCAAAGTGACTGTGACTCCTCAAGGTAAGAGCTCTGTCTGACCTCCTCCTGAAAACTGGGATCAGTGACTGTGTTTGTCAGGGTCTGTTTAGTCTGGACTCAGTTCTGGATGTTTTAAAGCTAAAAGTTGGAGGTGAGTGGAGCGGTGATGAGACGAGGAGCTGCCGTGAAGCAGAGCTGCACTTTTCTCCTTTCATTCACACTCAGTGTAGATTTTAGAAAACAGACTCCTGCTCTCTGCGACAGGACGTCCACCTGAAGGCTTAAAATTTTTAAAGCGTAAAGTTGGAGATGAGAGTAGCTGCTGCAGAACAGATTCTTACTGACGCTGAGGTGTGTGTGTGTGTGAGAGAGAGAGAGAGGTGATGTCCTGAAACATCTGGAAATATTAAATCCATCATGTTGGTTCAAAGCCTGAAAACTGTGTAAAAACTACAGGTGCATCTCAACAATCAGGTCAGTGAGCTGTTTATGGAAAAGAGAAGAAAACACCTAACCCAGTTAGATGTGAAGTTAAAAAGCATCGAGGACTGAGAACCAGACTCAGAAATACAACTCACTCTCAAAGGTGTAAACCTAAACCTGTTCCATTATAAATGTAACTAAAACACATCTTTATATTTTTTTAATGTGCCGTTGATCTGAAGAAAAAAAAATTTAGATTTTTGATCTTCAGTTTATAGTTTTATTGTTTTTGCTATTGAACCTTTATGAAAGTGAAAAATTAATGGAAACGTTTAAAGTCGGAAACTTGAAATACATGAAGAGAAAAAACCTTAAAATATTTTAACAGTGTAAAATTGACTGAAGGTGAAACAAAGAACTTAAGTGGTTTTAAACACTCAGCTTTTAACTTCAGGTCTAAAGGTTCTTTTTGATGTTAATGTTTGACTGACATTTACTGTAAAGAAAATATTGATAATTATTAATTATACTGTACTAGAAAATGTTTGTTTGTTTTCTCCCAAGTGTTTAAGTGCCTTGGAGTTAAACTAAAATGTTTTAGGTCTTAAGTTCTGTTGCAGAGTTTGTGTGAGGAGACTAATAAATGTTCTGTACATGAGCACAAAGAAAGGAGAAGATAAAGTGACTGTGAGGGAGAGAACTGAATCAAATGTTCAATAAAAACATTTGAGAGTAAAGAAGTGATGTCATCTGCATAAAGAGGGATTTCACAGAGAAAACTCAAAATCAAATGTTTGGTAAAAATGAATAACTGTGTCAGAGACTCCAGACAGATGCAGCTGCAGCTGCAGCCGGCTTCTAAACCTGAAATGAACTGAAATCACTCGATTCAACTCATTAATTTACATGAATTAAAACTAAACCAAATAAAAGCCGCTGAAAATGTGCAACAACCTGCTGTTTACCAGTGTTTCTGAGAAGCTAAAGTATATTCAGTCCTCTAATTATCCCAGTCCTCTGTTTGAATGAACTTTATTGGTTTTAAATGTTGATCACAGTAAAAGAAAACAAATAATCTATCAATTAATCAGCTTCAGTTTGAAACCTTCATCATCTCCTTCAAATTAAAAGTCTTTAAAAAGTCTGAAATGTTCCTGTTGAATTTAATCAATAACAATAAAGATCAAAAAGATTATTGTGACATTTATACAACAGTATTGATCAATTATTATGGAACAGTTAAAACAGCTCAGATCAGTGTTTTAATGTGTTTACGTCTTCACAGAACAGAATGAGCTGTTTGTTTATTTGTCTGTTTGTTTGTTTGTGTGCTTGTTTGTTTGTTTATTTGTGTGTGTTTGTTTGTTACCGGAGATTTAAAATAAACAACATGAATGTACAGTATGCTGTGTTTACTGTAGTAAGACTTCTGACCGTCACTGCTGCAGTTAGAACCTGTCTGATGATGTCAGGTATTGATCTGATCAGTATGGGTGGTTATGATTATTGATCAGTGCTGATGTCACTGTTGGAGTCTCATGACCCGCCGGTGTTTGTGCAGATAAGACCCCCGTGGAGCCGGACCTGACGGTCCTGAGTCCTCTGCTGCCTGTGGGCTGGGTGGGCCGGGCCCCGGATGATGTGGGTCCAGATGTGTGTCTGGCGGCCGGGTTCCGTCCTCCGAAGGGCGAGCTGCTTCTCAACACGGTCAACGGTTCTGTGCGCTGAACATCAGCAAGGCCAAGGTCTCCAAGGAACAGAAGACCTACTTCTACGCAGGGTTCAGTGACCAAACCATGTTCTCCTGCGAGCTGAACGCATCCACATCCAATGACAACAACGGTACAGAACCTTCACATGATTATTGATCATCAATATCATTTAGTGACAATAGAGACTCTGATAGTGATTTGTCTTTATTAGACTTTCATACCAATCACTGTTGTCTTTGTGTTTCCAGTTGGACGCTGTGCTGACCTCCATCCAGGTGAGTCACCACACACACCTGATTGATCAGTGATCACAGTGATTGGTCAGTGATCAGCAGTGATTGATCTGATGTGTCTCTGTGCAGAGGGAGCCAGGCTGAACTTCTACCTGCTGCTGCTGAACTCAGTCAGAGTGGTGTTCACCAAGACTGTGGCCTTCAGCACCATGGTCACCATCAGAGCCCTGCTCTTCTGACTCAGCACCATGGTCACCATGGTCACCATCAGAGCCCTGCTCTTCTGACTCAGCACCACTCACTGTCCTGCTCGTCTGTCTTCATTCACACAGAGGAGCTACGGTGGCCTCTGAGGGACAGTTTGACGTGTTGCATTTCTAGAACCATCAATATCAGACACTGTAAATATGATCCATTCAATTGGCTTAAAACATTTCATGAACAGATGTAAAGCTGAACACAGTGAGGATCAAACCGATGATGTCACTGTCTCCTCAGGAGCCAATCACTGTGGTTAAATCAGTCGTCATGTAAAATGATAATTCAATTCAACAGATGAAAAATCAATTGACAACAAGAGCTCCATCAGCAGCAATATAGGTGTGTGTGTGTATAATAAGAGGTGTGGTTTCTGTACTGAAGCATTTTTTTGTTGTCATGGTAACCTTATTATGTTTGTCTTAATCATTTCCTATTAAAACGTCACCTGAGACAAATCTCTGGTTCTCATTGGTCCAGTACAACCTGGGGGGGGGGGGCTGATGGCTGATAAACTGATCATCGTTAATGGTAACCATGACAACAACAACAACAACAACAACAACAGTGATACACAGGCTGTCAGTCACTTACTGTAATCACCCGGACATTAGTAGATAAATACATCAATATACTGATCAATAACCTGTAGAATAACAATAACAATGATTAGTGTTGCACAAAGTAATAATCTAATCCCATAATAATAACAGTTTTCACAGAGAAGACCAAATCTATTTGTGTCCTGGTTATGAGTTTGTCCTCTCTGAGCTCCTGTACTTTATAAAGACAAACTGCTGGAGGTCAGTGAGGAAAACACTGGGATGTGATCAAAGTTATCAATAATAGTACAGATCATACCTATAGATTACAGTATCAATCATCTATATTTATAATTATAGATCATAATTATAGATTATGTATCAATCATTTATATATAATTATAGACAGTATCAATTATAGATCAAAGTATTGATCATAGTTATAATAGTGATTATTGTTAAAGTTTCAGTATCAGTTATAATTTATAGTTTATTACAGTGTCACTTATAGATTACAGTATTGATTATAGTTATAGGTTATAGATGAGAGTGCTGACCATAGTTATTATAGATGACAGTATTGATTATAGATTATAGATGAGAGTATAGAGTGTGAGGTGATCAGAAGTTCTGCAGCAGCAGTGTGTTGTTGTTGTTGCTTCCTCGTGCAGATGCAGGTTTTTGTACGAGGCTGTAACACTGTGTGGGGGTGGTTGGACTCCACAGTGACTGAGACTGTACAGAGAGCAGCACAAAAACCTCCCGTCTGCTCTGAAGCGTCTGTTTACAGCCTGGAACCATCCAGAACCAACACAACACACTGATCCAGGTGAGACAGACAGGTGAGTGTGGAGCTGCTGCTCTTTGGCCTGGAAACACTCACTGTTGTGGACTTTTCTGGACTTTCCCCTCCCTCACCTCTCTGCTCCGCTGCTGCACCGGCTGCTCAAATCTTCAATATTCCTGCTCTGAACACACACTAACACACCTCAGACTGTGTGTGTGTGTGCTTCTCAGCAGCTCTGAGGCCGTGGACGTGGATCTGGGACATTTCCAGCTGCTGTGAGGACGATGGACAGCTGTGAGGTTTTTGTACGAGGCTCTGACACTGTGGGTTAATGTTCGGAGAGAGGATCAACTTGACTGTGACTCCTCAAGGTAAGAGCTCTCTGACCTCCTCCTGAAAACTGGGATCAGTGACTGTGTTTGTCAGGGTCCGTTAGTCTGGACTCAGTTCTGGATGTTTTAAAGCTAAAAGTTGGAGGTGAGTGGAGCGGTGATGAGACGAGGAGCTGCCGTGAAGCAGAGCTGCACTTTTCTCCTTTCATTCACACTCAGTGTAGATTTTAGAAAACAGACTCCTGCTCTCTGCGACAGGACGTCCACCTGAAGGCTTAAAATTTTTAAAGCGTAAAGTTGGAGATGAGAGTAGCTGCTGCAGAACAGATTCTTACTGACGCTGAGGTGTGTGTGTGTGTGAGAGAGAGAGAGAGGTGATGTCCTGAAACATCTGGAAATATTAAATCCATCATGTTGGTTCAAAGCCTGAAAACTGTGTAAAAACTACAGTCAACAATCAGATTATGATGGAAAAGTCCATGTCAGTAGTTCAAGTCAAACAGCAGAAGTGTTTCAGTCTGTGTTGATGGATCTATGTCACGTTTCACAGTTTGAATTGAATTATGATGTAAATCAACTTTTCCATGTTTTCACTTATTGAGATGAACCTGCACTGTAAAAAAATGTAGGTCTTAAAATGAGTTTCTGTCTGCACTGTAAAACCGACGGCAACAGAAAATAAGTGATGATACATTTAATGAGTCCAGTTGTGTTTCGTGTGAAAAATGAGCAGAGAGGAAAACTGTGAAGAAACGCACTGTAAAAACAGAAACTGTAAAATGTTTCACATGAAGTCTTTTAACTGGACTTAAGTGCTTTTAAGTGTCAACAGTGCACTGAGCTGCGTTCAGGGTCAAACTCAGGTCGAAAAGCCTGTTTTCAGTTTTTGTTGTGTTGTTTGTGCGACAGATGTGTTGTTACACATTTTAATCAATATGAAAGAAAAAACCTTAAAAGAGTTTAAAAGTGAAAAACCTTTGAGATGTTTGAAATCAGAGCAGAAACGAAACGTGAACTTTGTGTTTGTGATGAAGAGACGTCAGTGGATTTAATCAAATGTGTCGAGTCTTTTCTGATCAGAATCTAATAATAATAATAATAATAATAATAATGATGATGATGATGATGATGATGAAATGTTTCAGGCACCAAACCAACAAGTCCTGAAACTTCAACCAGCTTCTGAGTTGAACTGTTTAAAATATCAATAACATTCATAATTATAAAACGTCTTTAATTCAGTTTTAAAATTCTGACACGTATCATTGTTGATTATTTTGCTGTTCATGTGAGACGTAAAGATTTAGTCTGATAATAAGATCAATATTAATATTAATGATCATATTTGATGCTGACAACAACAACAACAACAACAACAACGATAATAAAACTGTTATTTCATGAAAGAATGAATCGTAAAATAAAATGATCAGTGAGTGGACAGATCAAAGTATGGAGCTCTCCATCTACATGTGTATTAAATCGAACTGTGCTGTGGTCTAGTCACAACTCATTAATTCCCCTCTTTAGAATAAACTTTATTGACACTGAATTAATGACACAACAAACAGAAACAAACATTTCAATATATTGATATGAAATCAATATATCAGTAAATCAAAGTGTTCAGTTTTCACCTTGATGTTCAAACGTAAAGAGGCAAAACTTCACGAGACTGAAGGTCAATAAGAAATAATGGAAACACGGTAAATCAACAGAGACAAAGTGATCGATCGATCAGTGTAAAGCAGAATATGAGGAAGGAGGTGAAACCTGTTCACACTGAGCAACAGGTTCACAGAGGACCTCGGTGCTGCTCAGGTCCTGACTGTGGCTCAGGTCCTGTCTGTGGTTCTGGTCCTGTCTGTGTTCTGGTCCTGTCTGTGGCTCAGGTCCTGTCTGTGGTTCTGGTCCTGTCTGTGTTCTGGTCCTGTCTGTGGTTCTGGTCCTGTCTGTGTTCTGGTCCTGTCTGTGGTTCTGGTCCTGTCTGTGGTTCTGGTCCTGTCTGTGGTTCCCGTCCTGTCTGTGGTTCTGGTCTCAGTACTGACCCTTGGTTTGTATGCAGACCGGCCCCCAGTGAAGCCGGACCTGTTCATCCTCAGTCCTCTGTCGGAGCAGACAGATCATCAGCATCCAGATGTTTGTTTGGCAGCTGGTTTCCGTCCACGTGAAGGTCAGATGTTTCTGACGGTGGAGAGCGGTTCTGATCCCATGAGCACCAGCTCCGCCGCCCTGTCCCGGACACAGAAGACGTACTTCTTCACTGGGTTCAGCAACAACACCATCGACTCCTGTGAGCTGCAGGGCACCGTGAAGACGAGAGAAAAGTGTGAAGAGACTGAAGACCTGAGTCCTACTGAAGGTACCAGCCAATCAATCAATCAATCAATCAATCAAACAATCAATCAATCTGAATTATGTTTACTCTGTTACTTTAGGATAATTTGAACTATATTAATGTTAAGTTTTACACGTCATATTTCATAGCATGGTATGGAACAGTGTGGTGTAGTATGGCATAGTACAGTATAGTATGGTATATTACAGTATAGCATAGTATAGTATTGTTTGGTATACTATACCACTACTATACAACAGTACAGTGCAGTGTAGTACAGCATAGTACAGTATAGCATCATGCAGTACAGTACATTATATTACAGTATAGTGTGGTATAGCACAGTATAGTACAACATAGTGTAGTTTGACATAGTATAGTGCAGTAAAGCATATTACTAATCATCTGATTGAAATCTTTTTCTTTGTTTGTGGTTTCAGAAAAAGCTGTGGAAACAGTGTGTCAGGACCTCCATCCAGGTGAGTCACCACACACACACACACACACACACTGATTGGTCAGTGATCAGCAGTGATTGATCTGATGTGTCTCTGTGCAGAGGGAGCCAGGCTGAACTTCTACCTGCTGCTGCTGAACTCAGTCAGAGTGGTGTTCACCAAGACTGTGGCCTTCAGCACCATGGTCACCATCAGAGCCCTGCTCTTCTGACTCAGCACCATGGTCACCATGGTCACCATCAGAGCCCTGCTCTTCTGACTCAGCACCATGGTCACCATGGTCACCATCAGAGCCCTGCTCTTCTGACTCAGCACCACTCACTGTCCCGCTCGTCCTTCTTCATTCACACAGAGGAGCTACGGTGGCCTCTGAGGGACAGTTTAATGCATTTCTACATCTATCATTAAATGTGCTTAAATTTAGACTGTGACCTTCAACACCATCATCACTGTCAGAGCTCTTCTGATGATGATGATGATGGTGATTGGATTTGTCTCTGTGGATCAAACTTATTGATTATTCCTGTTTTGATTGATTTTCTACCTTGTGAGTGAGCAGCTTCATGTTTGTTGACAGGAGGAGTGCATGCACGCATCCCATAATTAAAGGTTGTCATGGCGACACAGACTCCCCCTGCTCGTTATTTCCCAGCAGCAGTTTGATCAGTTGAAACCACAGCTCAACAGTCAGAGCTGAAGCTGCAGATACAGATCAGACAGGAAGCAGCAGCTCCTCCTGCACAGGAAGACACACACACACACACACACGCACACACACACACACACACATACACATACACACACACACACACACACACACACACACACACACACACAGAGAGTAAGAGAGGAGAAACTCTCATTAAAACACCAGCCAGCTTCATTAGTTCACACTGACGTTGTTTCTCCACTCACACTCTGCTCTCTGATCACTGATCAATAGTTTATCATTATTTCTCCAGTGCAGAATCAATGTTCATCATTAACTGACACTTTATAAATGATCAGATGAACCACTGATATCTGATCAATAACTGGTTATAATACTGATCTATAAATGATCAATCATCATTTTTTAAATGTGAAAATACAAAATCATTAAACATGTTATAGATCAGTTTATTGATCCAGGGTGAGATATATAGGACTGTGATTATAAATGACAGACTAATTCATATCAATGTAGGAAGAATAATTAATGAATGATTCATTAATTAATCAATAATGTTAAACTGATGCCTCACAATCTGGACGTCTGTTATATATATGTATATATTATATATGGTATAAAGTGTTTCTGAGGAGCTGAAGTCACTGACTTCCTGTTTCACATCAAAGGTTTAACACAGACGTCTGATTCACTGACCGTAGGAACTCTCAGTGTTTCTGTGAAACATGAGGATTAAAACATCGACAGCACGTTTCAGAGGAGAGACCAGTGATGGAGACAGATGCAGAGAGACTGCGCCCCCTGCTGGATCACATCATGTCTTCTGTTGTTCTTCAGTACAACCACCTCCCCCTCCTCCTCCTCCTCCCCCTCCTCCTCCTCCTCCTCCTCGATGTCCATGCTGTGTGTCACCTGCCGTCAGGAGCTGTCATTGTGCATCTTTTTATCCATGTCTTTGCTGCTGTTGTCATGGTCTGTCCTTACTTCCTGTTTTATTTTGAAGTTTGTGTCTCTTGTGTTCTCCCTCTTGTGATTAGCCAATCTCTTTCACCTGTTTTGATTTAACCACCTGTGTCTCGTTCCCGTGTGGATTTGACCTGTGTGTTTTCTCTGTTTTAGCTGTTGTCCATGCTGCGTTCCCTCCCCACGCCTCCACGTTCCCTCCCCACACCTCCGCTCCACGGCCCTACAGGCCCTCCCCACACCTCCACGTTCCCTCCCCACGCCTCCACGTCCCCCCCCCACTCCTCCACGTTCCCTCCCCACGCCTCCACGCCCCCCCCCCACTCCTCCACGTTCCCTCCCCACGCCTCCACGTTCCCTCCCCACGCCTCCACGTTCCCTCCCCACTCCTCCACGTTCCCTCACCCTTCTTTGTTGTTCCACATGTAAAAATAAGGACTTTTCATTCCTGCTGTTTTGGAGTTCAGTGTCCTGTCCTCCTGTCTGCGCCCTGCTGTGATTACCTCATGTGTCTCACCTGTGACTGGCTGCACCACCTGTGTCTCGTTGGCCTGTGTACCCAGGCATCTCCAGACTGGTCCACAAAGGGCCGAGTGGCTGCAGGTTTTTGTTGCAGCCGAGCAGCAGCAGACTGGACTCAGTTAATCGCCTGACCTCGGTCCTCAGACAGCTGATTGGTCAAACTGTGTCCTCTTTGTTGGTTGTTGTCCACACAGTGTGGACAACAGCGGACGACAGACTCTCCAGATTCTGGGATCTGTCCAGCAGAAGTGACACTGCTCAGTGAGATCTGCACTTTCCTCTGTTTTTTAGGCCACAGGTGAAGTTTGCTCAGAACCAGGTCACATGACGTCATCGCTTCACTTCCTGTCACAGAAACTACAAAAGTCGTCTCCTGGAAGAGTTTCATTTCAGAGGAGGAGCAGCTGGTCCACCAGAACATCAGGAGGTACCAGGACCAGGAGGTGAGAGAGGGATCAGAGTCAGACTCGCTGTGATCCACATGTGCAACATCTGTCTCCTGCAGAGAGACGAAGATCTGCTACAAACTGCACCAGATGTTTCTACTGGACTGAGGTCAACTTACTTTATTCCGCTTCCTTCCAGACTCTCACAGCTCCTGGACCTGGACGTGGTCTCTGCTGAGTTCACCTGTGTGTTCACACTCAGGTGAGTGTGACGCCCCCTGCTGGTCACACATGCAGACGATGCTCCTTATTTTCTCTCTGATGAGACTGAATGTTGTTTCTTCAGGTGGACGTGATGCTTACGTCAGCGTTTTCTGTTTGGGCCAGGGATGTGGGTGGAGCTACGTCAGTCTGACCAATCAGCAGTGAGTGACATGTCCATTGACTTGAGAGGCGAAAAACAAGTGACCAGACAGAAGAGGATTCTGGGATATTGAGGAGCATCTCTGGACTGGATGTGACTGAGCAGCAGCCGGTGAGTCTCTGTCTCTGCTCTTCAACTGAAGGGGAAAATAAAACTTCAGCTGATTTAACAAAGTGAATAAGAAGCAGTGAAAACATTAACGTTAGCATAACGTTAATATAACGTTAACATAACATTAATGTTAATGTTAGCATGGGGTTCACTGCCGAGCAGCAGAGTGACGCTCAAACTGCTTCATCCATGTGAATCTAAAACCAGGATTCACAGTATTAGAAGCAGAGCTGAACAAAAACCAAACCAAGTCAACGAGACAAAACCAGGGTCAAAGTGGACTGATCTGGTCTGGGTTCGTCTCGTCAGTGTGAGCGCTGCAGTTTTTGTCCCAGTCTGAGCCACAGTGTGAAGGACCAGGGAGGAATCAAACTTTATTTTGGCGGAGGAACCAGGCTGACAGTGGAAAAAGGTGAGATGAATATTTACACTGTAAAAAGAAGTGGTGACAGAGAATTTATTCACTTGTGTTGTTGTGGTGGTTTTAAATCCAGATGTGTAGAATTTAAAGATGCAGATGTTAAACACCAACAATAAAAAATGAAAAGGAAACGACAGGAGCAGCTTCCACGAAGAGGAAAATCTAAAATGTTTCAAAATGATAAAAACAACATTGGTGATCAGATTTTAACAGACAGGAAGTGACGGCAGCAGTTTTTGTCCCAGTCTGAGTCACTGTGTGGAGAATCAGGGAGTTAAACTTTATTTTGGAGGGGGAACCAGGCTGACTGTGGAAACAGGTGAGGAGACGTTTTAATCCAGTTTCTCATATCGACTTCATCTTCATGAGAGTTGGTTTAAATGTTGTTCAAACATCTGTGGATCGATTATAGATTTCTATCAGAGAGTCATCAATAAAATCTAAAAACTCACAGCTGATAAACGTTCGTCAGAGGAAACGATCAGAATTTAAACTTTATTTTAAACTTAGTAGTAGTAGTTTCATTTCCCACAGTGTCTCAGTGACAGTGAAGGTTTTTGTCCCAGTGTTTGTCACAGTGTGAACAATCAGGCAGGTAAACTTTATTTTGGCGGGGGAACCAGGCTCACTGTGGAAACAGGTGAGAAATTTTACAGTTTAACACTTTCAGTGTTTTAAAACTTCTTTATGTATCAGGTTATTGTGTTTGTTCTGGAGACATGAGACCAGGATTCATTCAGAGGATCTGACCCTTCTCAGCTTCTGTAGTTTTTCCAGTTTGATGAAATTCATGGACGTCGGTGTGTGTGAGTGACGAGCAGCAGGACTCAGACTCAAACTGGTGAAGTTTTAGATGAAGAGAGGTTTCTATAAACTGGTCCCACAGCAGCAGCAGAATTTGTCCCAGTGTTTGTCACTGTGTGAATAGAGGAGCTGAGAAACTTTATTTTGGCGGGGGAACCAGGCTCACTGTGGAAACTGGTGAGATATTTTCATACATTTACACTTTAAAAAGTTTGTTCTGTTTCTTCACTGCTGCTGCTGCTGCAGGACATTTGACCCTTCTCAGCTTCTGTAGTTTTTATAGTTGACCTCCGTCTGTATTAAAACAAAGAGCCAAAGTTTTACGGTGCAGAGTGATGTTCAAACAAGAGTTCAGCAGCAGCAGCAGCAGTATTTGTCCTGGTGTCAGTCACAGTGTGAATCAGGGAGTGGGTCAGCTTTATTTTGGCGGGGAACCAGACTGACCGTGGAAACTGGTGAGAAAACGTTTTAACACTGTAAAAAGTTTCCATTGATGCCGGCTGAACAATGTGTTCATGAACTCATCACTAGACTCTGGTGAACAACGAAGTGGAAGGAAACATGAACGAACATAAATTTACTTGTTTCTAAAATGTTTTTAAATGTAGAAAAAGACGAGATGAAAAACGTTCAGTCGTCATCAAACTCAGAGCTCAGGCGGAAAAACCTCACAAAGTCTGAACACGTACAAACTCTGTTCATACGCAACTGTGTTAAAGATTTAAACCAGTGCTTCGTCTCAGAAGTGACTGAAGAAGTTTTATTGATTTGAACAAAGAAACAAGTTTAAGTTCGTTAACATCCGAGAATAATGAACCAGGACCAGGACCAGACCAGACCAGACCAGACCAGACCAGACCAGTGGTCTTCAGGGAGTGAAGCAGCAGATTTGTGTGGTCAGAGGTTGGACTGGTCCCAGTGCAGTGACTGCAGTGACTGCTGGGACTGGTTTTTGTTGGGCTGTGTGTGGTGGTGTGACTGGTCAGGGAGGATACACCACTGTGTTCGGCACCGGAGTCAAAGTGACTGTGGAGACCAGTGAGTAATGTTTAAACTGAACTGATCCAGAACCAATGTTTGATTATTGATTATAATGAATATGATTCTGATCAGTTACACAACTCTCAGGTTTCAGCCAGAGAGAAAACAAAGATCTTAAACGTCTTAGATCTTAAAGAATTTTACTGCGAATCAAAGATTCAATAAAAAACAAATGACTTTGATCAGACGTTGAAAACCTTTATATGATTGATCAGATCTGATTGATCAGGTTTATAAATAGAGTGAAAGCAGCAGAACTCAGATCAGTTTTTGTCCTGGTGCGTCCTGTGGTGTGACTGGGACTGGTTCTGCTGCTCGACTGCTGTTTGGACCTGGGACCAGACTGAGGGTCCAGAACAGTGAGTCCTTTAAACCAGATCAGAACCAGTTCCTCTGAGCTCAGACGTCTGGACCTGAAGCTGTTGACGCCATGATTCGTTTACAAAAAGTTAGAGTTCCAACAGAGGAGCTGAACCAGGATCAGTTTTTGTCCTGGTCTGTCTCACTGTGTGAACACTGGGTCTGGCTATGGTAAAGTCCTGTTTGGGTCTGGGATCAGACTGAAGGTCCAGAACCGTGAGTTCAAAGAAACTCTTTGATCTTCTTCTTCTTCTTCTTCTTCTTCTTCTTCTTCTTCTTCTTCGTCTTGAACCAGCAGACTCTGTTCTGAGATCAGAAGCTGTAGGTCTAGATGTTGGATGTTGGACCTGAACCAAGATCAGTTTTTGTCCTGGTCCGTGTCACTGTGTGAATACTGGGGGGACTGCAGGTCGCCTGCTGTTTGGACCTGGGACCAGACTGAGGGTCCAGAACCGTGAGTTCAGTTATTGATCGATTGATTGATTTCTGATCAGAGTCCAGTTAGTGTGTAAACAGGTCGAGCCATTTTGGACAGAAATCCAGTTTGACTGAGACGCTGAGTCCAGACTCAGATGAGAAACGTCTGAGCTGAAGGTTTTAGTCGAGGAGCTGGTTCTGGATCAGCTGAACCAGTTTTTGTCCTGGTCTGTGTCGCTGTGTGAATTCTGGGGGGGCGACAGGTCGCCTGCTGTTTGGACCTGGAACCAGACTGAGGGTCCAGAGCTGTGAGTTTAATGATTGATCTATTGATTGATTGATTGATTGATTGATTGATTGATCGGCCCGTCTGATGAGTTCTTGATGAGGTCATTAAGGTGTTGGTTGAAGCTTTAACGAGTCTCAGAACCTGGAGAAGCAGAAAGCTGTCAAACGGTGGATTTGAAGCTGAACCAGGGTCAGTTTTTGCTCTGCTCTGTGTCACTGTGTGAATTCTGGGTCCAGCTACAACAAGCTGCTGTTTGGACCCGGGACCAGACTGGAGGTCCAGAACCGTGAGTTCATTTACTGAACCAGATTTAAGTCTGAGTGAGCGTTAGAAGTCTGCTTTTCTTATAGGACAGTGAAGTGGTCGTCCAGCTCAGCCTGTTTCTAACAGTGAGTCACTGAACACATCACAGCTGGTTCTGGTTCTGGTTCTGTTAGTGTTATTCCCAGACTTTTAATGTGAAAGGATTGGAAAACAAAATTCTGTTAAAAAGAGCAGATGTTGTGTTTTAATGTAGTTTTATTTTGAAGTTTGACGGCTGCTTCAGTGTCAACAGTCAGGTTCATGTTGCTCCTGTAGAAACATCTGGATTCAGACTGTATTGATCAGATATTGAAGAATTCTGAATGTAAAAGTGATCAGAGGAGTTTGTGTTGTGACGTCTGGATACAAGCTGTTGTTCGGAGGTGGAACCAGACTGATCACTGAGCCCAGTGCGTGTTGATCTTAAATATTATTGAAGAGTTGATTAGAAAAGAAAGAAAATCTTCATGTAAACGAGTTCAGTTCTTTTTTCGCACAAAGTTGATCAGGTTCAAACCAGGTTCATTTTATCAGGTTCAGTTGATCCTGGTTCAGCTCAGTCGTCGTAGCGGCTCCTGACACCTGATTGGTGAAGTGTTGAATGATCAGGTCCTGGTCCTGGTCCTGGTCCTGGTTGATGCTGCAGCTCAGTGGTTTGTGCTCTGGGGCCTCAGGATGTGGGACGTATGACGGTGGAAACAGACTGGTCTTTGGCAGCGGCACCAGACTCCACATTCATCACAGTGAGTTCAGTCTCAGGTTCAGTCAAACTTTATTAACACCACGAAGAACAAACATCTAAAATAACCAAGATAGTTAATGAGCTGAGGTCTGAGCGCAGAGCGTCATGACTGGAGCCTTCAGTCTGGTCCTGGTCTTTGCTCAGTTTTTGTGCTGTTGCTTCATGTTGTGTGACGAGTGGAACTGGATACAAGATGTTGTTTGGAGGTGGAACCAGTTTAACCGTTGAGCCCAGTGAGTATTGATCATAAATATTCTTGAAAAGTAAATCAGGCGAGGCAGCTTTATTTATGTAGTGCATTTCACACCAAGAGGCAACTCTGTGCTTTACATAAAAACAAAACATGTAACAGTAAGTTGAAAAAAAAACTCAAAACAGTAAAAACTGGAAAAATTAAAAACACAATTGAAAGCAAGAAAAAAGAATAAAAGAAAGTGCAGGAAAAAGAGAGAGAGGGGAAAATCTGTTCATGTAGTAAAACAAAACCTGGACTAACTTAAAGAAGGTAAAGTTCTTTAAAGAGCTCAGCCACAAGCAGATGAGAAGAGAAATGTTTGTAACCTGGATTTAAAAGTGCTCACAGTGTCGATCAGGTTTAAACTGGGTTCAGTTAATCAGGTTTAGTTGATCCTGGTTCAGCTCAGACGTAGCAGGTCCTGAAGACTGGTTGGTTTTAAAGCAAGTGTTGAACTGGTCTGGTTCAGGTCCTGGTTCTGGTTCTGGTTGTTGCTCAGTTTTTGTCCTGTTGCTTCATGTTGTGTGACGAGCGGAACTGGAAACAAGATGTTGTTTGGAGGTGGAACCAGTTTAACCATTGAGCCCAGTGAGTACTGGTTTTACATCTGGAGCCTGTTTGTCTTTATTTAATCAGCAACTTCACTCAGATGAACGACTGCTCTGACCTCTGACCTCTGGAACTGGTCATTCTGCAGCCCTCTGTGTAGTGTGTGTGTGTTTGTGTCTGTGTGTGTGTGTTGGTGTTTTTGTGCAGAGCTCTCTCAGTGTGTGACAACTGGTGCTCGGGACAAACTGGTCTTTGGTTCTGGTTCTGTGTGGTGGTTCAGTCCAGTAAGTCTCATCTTCATCTTCATCTTCATCTTCATCTCTTTGATGTTTCTAGTCTGAAAAGTGCAGCTCAGACAGTCGGAGTCCAGACCTCAGCTGTCGCCTTCTTTTTGGTCAGTAAAGGAAAAGCATCTTTTCTTATCAAGCAGCAGCGTTGTTAGTGTGTGTGTGTGTGTGTGTGTGTGTGTGTGTGTGTGTGTGTGTGTGTGTTCTGTCAGTGTGAGGTTTGTGTGCTGAGGCCTCAGACTGTGGGACTTATTCCTCGG
The DNA here is from genome assembly GCA_021432705.1 of Caranx ignobilis. Classification (NCBI taxonomy): domain Eukaryota; kingdom Metazoa; phylum Chordata; class Actinopteri; order Carangiformes; family Carangidae; genus Caranx; species Caranx ignobilis. The sequence goes on along the minus strand of MU270005.1, from coordinate 561,134 downwards.
CTGGTGCCAAGCTGATTTTTGGAGGGGGCAGTGAACTCATCGTCGGTGACAGTGAGTCGATTTATTTTCTGTCTGTTGACGTTAAAAACAAAAACTCCACAGAGACACAGCTGATGTGTGTTTCACTCTCAAACTGTCGTTATCGCATCAATATTGATCTTTGAATTTATAATATAATGTCAGAGTAGAGCTGTGTGTGTGTGTGTGTGTGTGTGTGTGTGTGTGTGATGCCAAACTGAAAAACTGTAAAAACCAAACATTTCAACATGTTTCTTTGGTTAAATTTTCTCGTGATCAAATCAATCAGTGATCAATAACATCACTGGCTCCATGTACGTTTTAGACGTATAAAAAAACAAATGTCCATCAGTCAGTTCAGTCGGAGTTTGTGTCCTGGCGCTTCGTGTTGTGTGACTACTGGAGGTGGGAGTCAATATAAACTGTTCTTTGGCACTGGAACCAGTTTAACCATCGAACCCAGTGAGTACTGACACAAGTTACCGAATGTAAACTAAAAACGATTCATTTAAGTGTTTTTACTCGACACAATTATTCACGTAAAAATTTTTTTAAAAAGTTTGTTTTTCCCTGCAATTTTACATTTAGATCAATATAATAATAATAATCATAATAACAGATTAATATTTTACCTGTTTCCTTAAAACTGAGTTTGGTTCAGTTCGTCTCTGAGTTTGTGTCACTGAGCTTCATGTTGTGTGAAGACTGGAAGTCAATATAAGATCATCTTTGGCGCTGGAACCAGATTAAATGTTGAAGAAAGTAAGTTCTGTTCAAGATTACAATATTAAAACAGATTTAACCTGAAATATAAAGATATATAATCATAATCAAATACTGAGAAATATTTGATCAGAGTTCAATCCAGGAATCAATAATAGAAATCACTTTGATCATCTTCATCAATACTTCATAGAATCTATAAAATGTTTAAAATTGATACTTTAAAAGAAGCAGCAGATTATTCAGATAAAGTGTGACATGTGAAAATGAGTTGTTCTGGTTCAGCTGCTCTGTGAGTTAAAGTCCTGATGCTTCATGTTGTGTGAACACTGGGACCAAAAAGATCACGTTTGGCACTGGAACCAGTTTAACCATTGAACCCAGTGAGTACAGACACAAGTTACCATCTGTTTCTATAAGAAACTTCAGTGTTTTTACTCAACACAATCATTCATGTAAAAAACAAAAAGATTGTTCTTCCTACAATTTTACATTTAGATCAAATCTTATAAAGTATAAAAATCATAATTCACATTTACACATAAACTTGTTTATTTAAAGGATCAAATCAGTTTCAGCAAAAGTATCAAATGTAAAAGTGAATGTTTCTACATGAGCTTTAGTTCAGTTCAGTTTGTGTCACTGAGCTTCACGTTGTGTGAACACTGGAAACGCAGACAGAATCATCTTTGGCGCTGGAACCAGATTAAATGTTGAAGAAAGTAAGTTCTGTTCAAGATTATCAATATTAAAACAGATTTAACCTGAAATATAAAGATATATAATCATAATCAAATACTGAGAAATCATTGATCAGAGTTCAATCCAGGAATCAATAATAGAAATCACTTTGAATCTATAAAATATTTAAAATCTATGTTAAAAGAAGCAGCAGATTATTCAGATGAAGTGCGACATGTAAAAATGAGTTTATGTCCTGATGCTTCATGATGTGTGTATGATGGGAACCAAAAGATCCTGTTTGGAGGTGGAACCAGTTTAACCATTGAACCCAGTGAGTACTGACACAAGTTACCATCTGTTTCTATAAGAAACTTCAATCAGAATAATCAAAACAACACAATCAGTTTCATCCAATTTAACATTTAGATCAGATGTTTTATAAAAATCATAATTCACATTTACATCTAAACGTGTTGTTTATTTTAAAGGATCAAATCAGTTTATTTAACTTTGGTGTCAAATGTAAAAGTGGATGTTTCTACATGAGCTTTAGTTCAGTCTGAGTTTGTGTCACTGAGCTTCATGTTGTGTGAACACTGGTGGAGGTGCAAACAAGATGATCTTTGGAAGTGGAACCAGATTAAATATTGAAGAAAGTAAGTGATGATGAAGATTATTAATGTTATTAAAAGAGAGTGAACCTGTGTTATAAACATGAAGTAGATAAAAATACACAATCATAATCAAACACTGAGAATCTGTTGATCAGAGTTCAATCCAGGAATCAATAACAGAAATCACTTTGATCATCCTAATCAATACTTAACTTCTGTAAAAATCCGCAGAATCTAAATATAATATATAAAATATTTCAAACTGATACTTGTTAAAAGAAGCAGCAGATTATTCAGAAAAAGTGTCACATGTGAAAATGAGTTTATGTCCTGATGCTTCATGTTGTGTGAACACTGGAAGTGGAGGTCAACTTAAACTGTTCTTCGGCACTGGAACCAGTTTAACCATTGAACCCAGTGAGTAGACACACATCGTTATATAAAGGTTTTTATATAACGCTGAGTCTTTACTGAAGGGAATCATTCCTGTAAAACTCTGAGAAAGTTTATTCTTCATATCAGTTTAACATCGAAGATTGTTACATTGATGAAGCTTGTTTATTTATTTGTTTGTTTATTCTGGTTCTACAAACACAAGATGTGACATTTTTCTGAATGAGCTTTAGTTCAGTCTGAGTTTGTGTCACTGAGCTTCATGCTGTGTGACGACTGGAGGTGGGAATACAAACAGAATCCTCTTTGGAAGTGGAATCAGGTTAAATATTGAACAAAGTAAGTTCTGTTCAAGATTATCAATATTATTAAAATCAGCATTAACCTGTGCTATAAACATGGTAGAAGTAGAAAAAAAATACATGATCATAATCAAATACGGAGAAACTGTTGATGAGATCAATTATAGAATTAATAAAATATTTAAAATTGATATTTATGGTAAAGAAGCAGCAGATTATTCACAAAAATTGCGACATGTAAAAATGAGTTTATGTCCTGCTGCTTCATGATGTGTGTATGGTGGAGGTGGAAATAAGATCACGTTTGGAGGTGGAACCAGTTTAACCATTGAACCCAGTGAGTATTTTACATTTAGATCAAATCTTATAAAGTATAAAAATCATAATTCACATTTACACATAAACTTGTTTATTTAAAGGATCAAATCAGTTTCAGCAAAAGCATCAAATGTAAAAGTGAATGTTTCTACATGAGCTTTAGTTCAGTTCAGTTTGTGTCACTGAGCTTCACGTTGTGTGAACACTGGAAACGCAGGCAGAATCATCTTTGGCGCTGGAACCAGATTAAATGTTGAAGAAAGTAAGTTCTGTTCAAGATTATCAATATTAAAACAGATTTAACCTGAAATGTAAAGATATATAATCATAATCAAATACTGAGAAATAGTTGATCAGAGTTCAATCCAGGAATCAATAATAGAAATCACTTTGATCATCTTCATCAATACTTCATAGAATCTATAAAATATTTAAAATCGATACTTTAAAAGAAGCAGCAGATTATTCAGATAAAGTGTGACATGTGAAAATGAGTTTATGTCCTGATGCTTCATGTTGTGTGAACACTGCTGGAAATAAGATCCTGTTTGGAGGTGGAACCAGTTTAACCATTGAACCCAGTGAGTACTGACTGTAAATATTATTGATATGCAGCATCATCAATAATAAATAATACAGGAATATGAAGTCAGTGTGATCAGCTGCTGACAGGATCCATCAGATTGATCAGAATCAGATCAATATTATAAAATATAGAATCAATCAGTTCAGCTCTGTCGTCAGGTTAAAACACTACTTCCAGATGTTTCTGTTATTGAACCTGTTGATGATCTTATGATCCATGTATCAATAACTACAGTGACGTGGCTGTATTAATGTGCAGTCAGTGTTGTAACAGTTCTACTGTAGAACCATCCAAACAAACCACAGAGTCAAACACACAGTGACTTTACTGTTCAGTGGAGAGTCAGTGTTTCTAATGTTGTTCACTCAGTCACAGTTAATGTTGAGGAGCTTCATGTTGTGTGAACACTGGGAACCAAAGGAGGATCATCTTTGGCACTGGAACCAGTTTAACCATTGAACCCAGTGAGTTCTTTTAGAGATGATCAAAATTATTAAAAACAGATTCAACCTCTACTATAAACATGAAGTAGATTGAAATATAAAGATAATCAAATACTGAGAAATCATTGATCAGAGTTCAATCCAGGAATCAATAACAGAAATCACCTTGATTTTGATATTTACTTTAAAAGACAGCAGCAGATTATTCGATAAAGAGTGACATGTTTCTGAGCTTTGGTTCAGTTCGTCTCTGAGTTTGTGTCACTGAGCTTCATGTTGTGTGAAGACTGGAGGTGTAAACAAGATCATCTTTGGAAGTGGAACCAGTTTAACCATCGAACCCAGTAAGTTCTGTTCAAGATTATAAATATTGTTTAGTGCAAAGTCGAACTGTGCGACAAACACAATCTGATCCTGACAATCTGTTGATCGGTGATCAATTCATCAGAGTTCCCATCATCGCTCCTGTAAAATCATAATTCACATTTACATCTAAACGTGTTGTTTATTTTAAAGGATCAAATCAGTTTATTTAACTTTGGTGTCAAATGTAAAAGTGAATGTTTCTACATGAGCTTTAGTTCAGTCTGAGTTTGTGTCACTGAGCTTCATGTTGTGTGAACACTGGTGGAGGTGCAAACAAGATGATCTTTGGCACTGGAACCAGGTTAAATGTTGAAGAAAGTAAGTTCTGTTCAAGATTATCAATATTAAAACAGATTTAACCTGAAATATAAAGATATATAATCATAATCAAATACTGAGAAATTGTTGATCAGAGTTCAATCCAGGAATCAATAATAGAAATCACTTTGAATCTATAAAATATTTAAAATCTATGTTAAAAGAAGCAGCAGATTATTCAGATGAAGTGCGACATGTAAAAATGAGTTTATGTCCTGATGCCTCATGTTGTGTGTATGATGGGAACGAAAAGATCCTGTTTGGCAGTGGAACCAGTTTAACCATTGAACCCAGTGAGTACTGACTGTAAATATTATTGATATGCAGCATCATTATTGATCTGCAGTAATATAGAATCAATATGATCAGCTGCTGACAGGATCCATCAGATTGATCAGAATCAGATCAATATTATAAAATATAGAATCAATCAGTTCACCTCTGTCATCAGGTTAAAACACTACTTCCAGATGTTTCTATGACAGTTACTGATCTGTTACACAACAAAAAACTTATTTGACAAATCTTCGGTGTTTCTACATGAGCTTTAGTTCAGTTCAGTTTGTGTCACTGAGCTTCACGTTGTGTGAACACTGGAAACGCAGGCAGAATCATCTTTGGCGCTGGAACCAGATTAAATGTTGAAGAAAGTAAGTTCTGTTCAAGATTATCAATATTAAAACAGATTTAACCTGAAATGTAAAGATATATAATCATAATTAAATACTGAGAAATTGTTGATCAGAGTTCAATCCAGGAATCAATAATAGAAATCACTTTGATCATCTTCATCAATACTTCATAGAATCTATAAAATGTTTAAAATTGATACTTTAAAAGAAGCAGCAGATTATTCAGATAAAGTGTGACATGTGAAAATGAGTTGTTCTGGTTCAGCTGCTCTGTGAGTTAAAGTCCTGATGCTTCATGTTGTGTGAACACTGGGACCCAAAAGATCACGTTTGGCACTGGAACCAGTTTAACCATTGAACCCAGTGAGTACAGACACAAGTTACCATCTGTTTCTATAAGAAACTTCAGTGTTTTTACTCAACACAATCATTCATGTAAAAAAACAAAAAGATTGTTCTTCCCTGCAATTTTACATTTAGATCAAATCTTATAAAGTATAAAAATCATAATTCACATTTACACATAAACTTGTTTATTTAAAGGATCAAATCAGTTTCAGCAAAAGTATCAAATGTAAAAGTGAATGTTTCTACATGAGCTTTAGTTCAGTTCAGTTTGTGTCACTGAGCTTCACGTTGTGTGACGACTGGAAATACAGGCAGAATCATCTTTGGCGCTGGAACCAGATTAAATGTTGAAGAAAGTAAGTTCTGTTCAAGATTATCAATATTAAAACAGATTTAACCTGAAATATAAAGATATATAATCATAATCAAATACTGAGAAATAGTTGATCAGAGTTCAATCCAGGAATCAATAATAGAAATCACTTTGAATCTATAAAATATTTAAAATCTATGTTAAAAGAAGCAGCAGATTATTCAGATGAAGTGCGACATGTAAAAATGAGTTTATGTCCTGATGCCTCATGTTGTGTGTATGGTGGGAACCAAAAGATCCTGTTTGGCAGTGGAACCAGTTTAACCATTGAACCCAGTGAGTACAGACTGTAAATATTACTGATTGTAACTGTCATGTACATTGTAGCAGTGACATCAGTTACATAACAAAAAACTGATTTGACGAATCTTCAATGTAAAAGCTGATGTGATTTTTTTTTAATGATCTTTAGTTCGGTCTGAGTTTCTGTCCTGCTGCTTCATGATGTGTGTATAGTGGAGGTGGAAATAAGATCACGTTTGGCACTGGAACCAGTTTAACCATTGAACCCAGTGAGTACTGACACAAGTTACCATCTGTTTCTATAAGAAACCTCAATCAGAACAATCAAAATAACACAATCATTCATGTAAAAAACAAAAAGATTGTTCTTCCCTGCAATTTTACATTTAGATCAAATCTTATAAAGTATAAAAATCATAATTCACATTTACACATAAACTTGTTTATTTAAAGGATCAAATCAGTTTCAGCAAAAGTATCAAATATAAAAGTGAATGTTTCTACATGAGCTTTAGTTCAGTTCAGTTTGTGTCACTGAGCTTCACGTTGTGTGACGACTGGAAATACAGGCAGAATCATCTTTGGCGCTGGAACCAGATTAAATGTTGAAGAAAGTAAGTTCTGTTCAAGATTATCAATATTAAAACAGATTTAACCTGTTCTATAAATATAAAGTAGACTGAAATATAAAGATAATCAGATACTGAGAAATCATTGATCAGAGTTCAATCCAGGAATCAATAACAGAAATCACTTTGAATCTATAAAATATTTAAAACTATGTTAAAAGAAGCAGCAGATTATTCAGATGAAGTGCGACATGATGCCTCATGTTGTGTGTATGATGGGAACCAAAAGATCCTGTTTGGCACTGGAACCAGTTTAACCATTGAACCCAGTGAGTACAGACTGTAAATATTACTGATTGTAACTGTCATGTACATTGTAGCAGTGACATCAGTTACATAACAAAAAACTGATTTGACGAATCTTCAATGTAAAAACTGATGTGATTTTTTTTTAATGATCTTTAGTTCGGTCTGAGTTTCTGTCCTGCTGCTTCATGATGTGTGTATAGTGGAGGTGCAAGTAAGATCACGTTTGGCACTGGAACCAGTTTAACCATTGAACCCAGTGAGTACTGACTGTAAATATTATTGATATGCAGCATCATTATTGATAATAATACTTACAAGAGAAGTCTGGATTTAACAGGATTATACATAATACAATAATATAAAATCAATGTGATCAGCTGCTGACAGGATCCATCAGAATGATCAGAATCAGATCAATATTATAAAATATTATATATATAGAATCAATCACTTCAACTCTGTCGTCAGGTTAAAACTATATTTACAGATGTTTCTGTTATTGAACCTTGTTAACAGGTTCTTGTGATCAGTGATCAGAATCAAATCAATCAACTGAGCGATCAATGTATCAATAACATCAGTGATGTCACTGTTACAATGTACATGACAGCTACAACTCTAATCTGTGACGTAACAAAACAAAACTAATTTGATAAATCTTGACTGTAAAAACCGTCGCGTTTTTTAATGAGCTTTGGTTCAGTTTGTGTCACTGAGCTTCATGATGTGCGAACGCTGGTGCAGGTGTCAATAAGATCCTGTTTGGAGGTGGAACCAGTTTAACCATTGAACCCAGTGAGTACTGACTGTAAATATTATTGATATGCAGCATCATCAATAATAAATAATACAGGAATATGAAGTCAGTGTGATCAGCTGCTGACAGGATCCATCAGATTGATCAGAATCAGATCAATATTATAAAATATAGAATCGATCAGTTCAGCTCTGTCGTCAGGTTAAAACACTACTTCCAGATGTTTCTGTTATTGAACCTGTTGATGATCTTATGATCCATGTATCAATAACTACAGTGACGTGGCTGTATTAATGTCCAGTCAGTGTTGTAACAGTTCTACTGTAGAACCATCCAAACAAACCACAGAGTCAAACACACAGTGACTTTACTGTTCAGTGGAGAGTCAGTGTTTCTAATGTTGTTCACTCAGTCACAGTTAATGTTGAGGAGCTTCATGTTGTGTGAACACTGGGAACCAAAACAGGATCATCTTTGGCACTGGAACCAGTTTAACCATTGAACCCAGTGAGTACAGACACAAAGTTATATAAAAAACACAACTCCTTTTAAGAACTCTGAAGAAGAAAACTGGGTTTTTACTGAATCATTCCTGTAAAAGTAAAGTTTGTTCTTCTCACCAGTTTAACACTGAAGAAGCTGACGTGTTTGTGTCACTGAGCTTCATGTTGTGTGACGACTGGAGGTGGAACTAAGATGATCTTTGGAAGTGGAACCAGTTTAAATATTGAACAAAGTAAGTTCTGATGAAGATGATCAATATAATTAATGTGAGGATCTTTAAACAGAGTTGACCTGAGCTGTAAACACCAAGTCAACGGAACAATGAAACACACAGTCGTGATGATCCAAACTCAGAAATCAGTTTGTTCAATTCAATCATCAATGACAATAATAAGTACGTGTGTTCAGTGAAGTGCAAGATTCACATCTGATTTACATAAAGTTTTAATGTTCAAAATCAGAACAGCAGATTATTTCTGCAGCTAAAACACCAAACAACATCAAGTTCACTTGATCAGCGAGTTAGTGTCACTGAGCTTCATGTTGTGTGAAGACTGACGGGGTGAAGATGGTGTTTGGAACTGGAACCAGTTTAACTATTGAACCCAGTGAGTACACACACACACACACACACACACACACACACACACACTGAAGTGTTTTTAAATTCTTTTACTGGAGCATCATCATTAATTATAAAGCTTATAAACTGCTGCTGATACACGACTCATCAGGTTCCACTGAAACATATGAAATAGAATAAAATAGAAACAAACTCCAAACAAACGAACCAAACCTTAAAAGACGTGTGTGAGTTCCTGTCAGTTGCTGGTGAACTGTGATCAATGTGATGATCAGATGTGTTCAGTCCATTTAACCCTTTAACTGATCCTGGATCCTAAAGAACAGTGGACCTGACTGAACTGGCTGTGTTTTAGTGAGTCTGGTTCAGTCTTCAGTTTGTGTTGTGCTGTTTCATGTGGTGTGAACACTGGGACTGACAGAATCCTGTTTGGAACTGGAACCAGTTTAACCATTGAACCCAGTGAGTACCGACACAGATCATAAACAACTCTCGGCTTTAGGAGGAGATTTTACAATATCTTAGTCGAAAACTAAATCGGTTGATGTAAATGATTCTGTTACCATGGTAACTGTAAAACTCTCATTTATGGTGAAGATGAAATGATTGTTGAGTTAACTGGTTTAAACTGGTTTAAATGGTTTCTAATGTAAAATGCTTCGTAGAGAAGAACGAAGGTCGTCACGTGCTGGAAGGTCAGGCGGCAGCTGGTTGTGTGTGTGTGTGTGTGTTGGTGAGTTTGTGTTGTGCTGCTTCATGTTGTGTGAACACTGGTGGATACCGGCTGGTGTTTGGAAGTGGAACCACTTTGACCATTGAACCCAGTGAGTACAGACTGTCAGCATTAATCCATACAGCGTCATTAAGGACAAAATTAGAAATGATGTCTGAGCTGAGAAACAAACGACCTCATCGTGTCTAAACTGTCAGACGAGTTCAGATGGTTTGACTGGTCCTGTCACTGGAGTGTGTGTTGTTGTTGTGGTGCGTCTCGTTGTGTGAACGCTGCTGCTGGAGACAAGATCCTGTTTGGACGTGGAGTCAGATTAAACACTGAGAGCAGTGAGTCAGTAAACACAACACACACACACACACACACACACACACAAAGCCAGGATATCGCATCAAAAGATGTGACTCTCAACATCGTTATAAAATAAAACAGAAAAATGAGTCTAATACTCGTCTTCATCATCGTCATCAAAAGCTGAAACAGTGAGGCTCAGTCTGTCTTCACTCAGCCTCAGACCCAGGACTGCTCTCAGACATCCCATCATGATGTTGAGTCAGTCAAGTCCAGGCTCAGCTCGTCTCTGAGTTTGTGTCCTGCTGCTTCATGATGTGTGAACGCTGGAGCTGGAACCAAGCTCCTGTTTGGGAGTGGAACCAGTTTAACCATTGAACCCAGTGAGTACTGATAACGATCGTAGTGTCACACTGACATTTCAGTGATTGAACATAATGAACAGTTATTGAATATCTCAACGTCAGTGATTGAGACGTGAGTGTTGAGTCCAGCTGAGTTTGTGTCCTGCTGCTTCATGTTGTGTGTCTGGAAACCAGAGGATGGTGTTTGGCACCGGAACCAGTTTAACCATTGAACCCAGTGAGTACTGATCCAGATTGTAGCCGTGATCCATGTTCATGACTCATGTGATGACAGACCTTTACATGAAGTGTAAGTGAAGGGAGTCAGGCTGGTTTTGTCGCTCTGCTCAGTTTGTGTAACGGAGCTTCATGTTGTGTGAACGGTGCGAATCAGAAAGTGATCTTTGGAAGAGGAGCCACGTTGGTCATCGATCTGAGTGAGTGTGAAGACAGATTCATCAATGTCACATCGATGGTCTTTAAAACTGATCTGTGTTTATGACATGACATGAATCTTTATGTCAGTCATGATCATGAACAGTTAACTTGATCCTGAGTAAAGCCTGGATTAAGTCTGGATTAAGTCTGGATAAAATTTGGCCTCCATAGTTTTCGACGTGAGATTGTTGGGTTTGTCGCTTTGCTCAGTTTGTGTTGTGCTGCTTCATGTTGTGTGAAGACTGGAGGTTACTCAGAGCTTGTCTTTGGGACTGGAACCAGATTAACTGTTCAATCCAGTGAGTATTGATACAGATCAATATATTGAATATGGAGCATCTTCAGGAAACAATGAAAATCAGAATAATTAGTGAAAATAGTTCAACAAACAAACAACAAAAATCACTGAACTCTTTCAGATCATATCTGATCATGAAATAGAAAATGATTCAGTAAAACAATGCTGGTGTGAAATGATGATGTCATAGTAATTGATCATGAAAGAAAATAAGATTAATCTTTAAAGTGAGTAAAGATCGGAGTTTGTGTCATGAAGTCTGATGGTGTGTGACTGTGAATCAGAATAAGTTCGTCTTTGCGAGTGGAACCAGATTAACTGTTCAACCCAGTGAGTATTGATACAGATCAATATATTGAACATGGAGCCAGTGGAGCAGGATAATGAGCGAAAACACATTAAATCAGTTCAATGCCAGAAAAGATTCACTCAAGTCTTTAGGATCATAACATGATGATAAAGTCTAACGTATGTTAAATGTGTGATATTTTATAACACTTTATCGTGACAGATGTTATAATCAATATAATCATTCATTCAAAGTGTGTGAAAGGAACGAGCTTCAGTGTGGAGTTTGTGTGATGGAGCGTTGTGATGTGTGACAACTGGTGCCAATCAAAACAAGCTCCTGTTTGGAGGTGGAACCAGATTAATCATTGAATCCTGTAAGTATCAATATTGATTCCAAACATTATCAATCTGAAGCATCATGTTGACGACATGAATCATCCATGTCAGTCCAAAGCATCAGAGCAGAAGAGTTCATGATCAAATCTCAAACTGATGTTTGATATCAATTCTAAACAAAATGATCGAAACCTGTTTTTGAGCTGGACGGTCGTTCAGTCTGTGAATACAGTTACAGTTACAGTTACAGTTACAGATGTATATGGATTTATACAGTTACAGTACAAAGATGACCTCATTGTTTGAATCAGCAAATACAGACTGTGTTCAGCTCGATGTCAAATATCACAAGTTTAAAGTTTAACTCATAGAGTTATCACACACGGTTCATAGAGTCAGATCACACACGGAGCCCAGGAAGTCCTAATATGGATCATAGAGAGAATTTACTTGGTGTCGTTAAAACAAACAAACAGAATAATCAGGAAACAGGTCTTTCAGCTCTTAAAGCTGCCTCATGTAGAGGAGGTAAAACCTGTAGGACTCTGAACAGTTTGTGTTGTGGAGCCTCGTGTTGTGTGTCTACTGGTTCAAACCAGTTTAAACTGCTGTTTGGAAGTGGAACCAGATTAACCATCGAGTCCAGTGAGTACATGACAGGCATCACACTGGAACAGTAAATACACCATGAGTCAAAACAAAGAGGCAGAATAATTCATTTAAAACATGACAGAAAGCTCGGGGGGGGGGGGGGGGGGGGGGGGGGGCTGGACTGGTCTACAAAACATGACGGTGTTTGTTGATGCTGCCTGGTTTGTGTTGAGCCACTTCATGTTGTGTGACTAATGTGGATCAGTTTAAGATCGTCTTTGGAATTGGAACCAGTTTAACCATTGAATCCAGTGAGTACTGATACAGATCATAAATCATATTTATATGGAGCTTGGTGAACAGGTTACAGATATTTGGATTCAGTGTTTCACAGTAAACGAATCAACACTGATCAAACTCCACTCAGACAAAGGTCTGAGAGTGAAAACAATGTTAATGTGACAGAAACACGTCTGGTTCAGTTTCTGTTGTGGAGCTTCATGATGTGTGAACACTGGAACTGGATCTAAACTCCTGTTTGGAGCTGGGACCAGTTTAACCATTGAACCCAGTGAGTACTGACACACTTCATCAGCGATCTTTAAGCTTTGATAGCACTGTTTGGAAAATGTCAAGAAAAATCTTTTAACTGTCGAATCAAATGACATCAAAACGTTTGAGTGTCTGGATCATAATCATCAGTTCATCTATCAATAGCTCAGAGTTAGATTCTTAAACAGTATTTAAAAAAACATCATTTATATTGTATTAAAATATATATGTTTATCATTAAAATAATTATTATGAAGGAAAAGTACAAATTAAATGAATTAGATTTTCTTAACGAGGTCTGGTTCAGTTGGACACCACAGAGTTTGTGTTGAGCTGCTTCATGTTGTGTGAATGATGGAGGTGGATATAAACTGGTGTTTGGACGTGGAACCAGATTAAACGTCGACCTCAGTGAGTACTGACACTGTTCATACTCAGTTTGAACATCAGGCTGAAGGGATGAAATATTACCTCAATCAGAATTATGAGCCACTAAAGTAAAACACCTCAGCATCTCTGATCAACAATCTTTATTAAAATGTACATCTGAACCATCCTGTCAGTGTACGATGAACCAAAATAAGCTTTTATTATTATTGATCACCATTTAAATCTCAAATATAAAATAATGACATTTCATAAAGGAGGTTTGTCCCAGGTCGTCACTGTAGGTTTGTGTTCTGCTGTTCATGTTGTGTGAATGATGGAAATAAGATGATCTTTGGAAGTGGAACCAGGTTAATCATTGAACCCAGTGAGTACTAAAATATGACATTAATAATATTTATATGAGGAAAATTAATCCTAAAATCTTAACTACATCAACGTCAATCAGGATAATGATTAAATGTGACAATACAGAATCTTAATGAAACATCTTTGTTGAATGTGAACAGCAACACATCAAACTGATTTATTACATCAATCATTAAAAGTAATGAAATCATAAATGATTTGTGCACATATATCTAATCTTTTAACAACGTACGTTTTATTAGTTTTCCTTAGTGAAAAAGAATCTAAAATCACATGTAAATATTGAACTGTAAAATATTTTTGTTCTAAATAAGATGTGCTTCAGTCTGAATGTGCTGAGTTTGTGTCATGGAGGTTCATGTTGTGTGACTTATGAAGCAAATCAAAAGATGATCTTTGGAAGTGGCACCAGACTCAGTGTTGAACCCAGTAAGTAGTGATTCATACTATAAACATTTTTACAGTGTTTTACGCCAACAAGTCGTCGAGTTCTGAGGCTCATTAAACTGCACAAAGTAGAAACTCGTTTTGTTGCCAGGTAGAAAATGTCTTTGTGATGTCATGAGTTAACAACAATGTTTTACATCACACAAAAATAAGGATTCAAATATGTAAATCTTTATGAACATTCACTGTTAAAATTGTGTTTTGGTCATAATAAAAGCAGCAGCTCAGTCGTCACTGCACCGATCAGACAATTCAGACACAAAACAATTCTGTGTTTTTACTGTACAATAAAATCAATTCATCATGAATTCATCATGTAGATTAATAATAATGTATTCTAATGGAAACAGTAAAAGATGGAAGTCAAATGTAAAATAGTTTTATTCTTAACGAGGTCTGGTTCAGTTGGACACCACAGGGTTGTGTTGAGCTGCTTCATGTTGTGTGAATGATGGAAGTGGATCTAAACTGGTGTTTGGACGTGGAACCAGATTAAACGTCGACCTCAGTGAGTATTGACACTGTTCATACTCAGTTTGAACATCAGGCTGAAGGGATGAAATATTACCTTAATCAGAATTATGAGCCACTAAAGTAAAACACCTCAGCATCTCTGATCAACAATCTTATTAAAATGTACATCTGAACCATCCTGTCAGTGTACGATGAACCAAAATAAGCTTTTTATTATTATGATCACCATTTAAATCTCAAATATAAAATAATGACATTTCATAAAGGAGGTTTGTCCAGGTCGTCACTGTAGGTTTGTGTTCTGCTGTTTCATGTTGTGTGAATACTGGAAATTATAAGATGATCTTTGGAAGTGGAACCAGGTTAATCATTGAACCCAGTGAGTACTAAAATATGACATTAATAATATTTATAAGGAAAATTAATCCTAAAATCTTAACTACATCAACGTCAATCAGGATAATGATTAAATGTGACAATACAGAATCTTAATGAAGCATCTTTGTTGAATGTGAACAGCAACACATCAAATGATTTATTACATCAATCATTAAAAGTAATGAAATCATAAATGATTTGTGCACATATATCAAATCTTTAACAACGTACGTTTTATTAGTTTTCCTTAGTGAAAAAGAATCTAAAATCACATGTAAATATTGAACTGTAAAATATTTTGTTCTAAATAAGATGTGCTTCAGTCTGAATGTGCTGAGTTTGTGTCATGGAGGTTCATGTTGTGTGACTTATGAAGCAAATCAAAAGATGATCTTTGGAAGTGGCACCAGACTCAGTGTTGAACCCAGTAAGTAGTGATTCATACTATAAACATTTTTACAGTGTTTTACGCCAACAAGTCGTCGAGTTCTGAGGCTCATTAAACTGCACAAAGTAGAAACTCGTTTTGTTGCCAGGTAGAAAATGTCTTTGTGATGTCATGAGTTAACAACAATGTTTTACATCACACAAAAATTAGGATTCAAATATGTAAATCTTTATGAACATTCACTGCTAAAATTGTGTTTTGGTCATAATAAAAGCAGCAGCTCAGTCGTCACTGCACCGATCAGACAATTCAGACACAAAACAATTCTGTGTTTTTACTGTACAATAAAATCAATTCATCATAAATTCATAATGTAGATTAATAATAATGTATTCTAATGGAAACAGTAAAAGATGGAAGTCAAATGTAAAATAGTTTTATTCTTAACGAGGTCTGGTTCAGTGGACACCACAGAGTTTGTGTTGAGCTGCTTCATGTTGTGTGAATGATGGAGGTGGATATAAACTGGTGTTTGGACGTGGAACCAGATTAAACGTCGACCTCAGTGAGTATTGACACTGTTCATACTCAGTTTGAACATCAGGCTGAAGGGATGAAATATTACCTCAATCAGAATTATGAGCCACTAAAGTAAAACACCTCAGCATCTCTGATCAACAATCTTTATTAAAATGTACATCTGAACCATCCTGTCAGTGTACGATGAACCAAAATAAGCTTTTTAATATTATTGATCACCAATTAAATCTCAAATATAAAATAATGACATTTCATAAAGGAGGTTTGTCCCAGGTCGTCACTGTAGTTTGTGTTCTGCTGTTTCATGTTGTGTGAATACTGGAAATTATAAGATGATCTTTGGAAGTGGAACCAGGTTAATCATTGAACCCAGTGAGTACTAAAATATGGCATTAATAATATTTATATGAGGAAAATTAATCCTAAAATCTTAACTACATCAACGTCAATCAGGATAATGATTAAATGTGACAATACAGAATCTTAATGAAGCATCTTTGTTGAATGTGAACAGCAACACATCAAACTGATTTATTACATCAATCATTAAAAGTAATGAAATCATAAATGATTTGTGCACATATATCTAATCTTTAACAACGTACGTTTTATTACTTTTCCTTAGTGAAAAAGAATCAAAAATCACATGTAAATATTGAACTGTAAAATATTTTTGTTCTAAATAAGATGTGCTTCAGTCTGAATGTGCTGAGTTTGTGTCATGGAGGTTCATGTTGTGTGACTTATGAAGCAAATCAAAAGATGATCTTTGGAAGTGGCACCAGACTCAGTGTTGAACCCAGTAAGTAGTGATTCATACTATAAACATTTTTACAGTGTCTTACGCCAACAAGTCGTCGAGTTCTGAGGCTCATTAAACTGCACAAAGTAGAAACTCCTTGTGTTGCCAGGTAGAAAATGTCTTTGTGATGTCATGAGTTAACAAAAATGTTTTACATCACACAAAAATAAGGATTCAAATATGTAAATCTTTATGAACATTCACTGTTAAAATTGTGTTTTGGTCATAATAAAAGCAGCAGCTCAGTCGTCACTGCACCGATCAGACAATTCAGACACAAAACAATTCTGTGTTTTACTGTACAATAAAATCAATTCATCATAAATTCATAATGTAGATTAATAATAATGTATTCTAATGGAAACAGTAAAAGATGGAAGTCAAATGTAAAATAGTTTATTCTTAACGAGGTCTGGTTCAGTTGGACACCACAGGGTTTGTGTTGAGCTGCTTCATGTTGTGTGAATGATGGAGGTATCTCAAAGCTCATCTTTGGAAGTGGAACCAGGTTAATCATTGAACCCAGTGAGTATTAAATAAGACATTAATATTAATGAGGAAAATAATCCTAAAATCTTAACTACATCAACGTCAATCAGGATAATGATTAAATGTGACAATACAGAATCTTAATGAAGCATCTTTGTTGAATGTGAACAGCAACACATCAGACTGATTTATTACATCAATCATTCAAGTTACTGTATACACACACATCTAATCTTTAACCAACATACATGTTTTAGTTTTCCTTAATGAAAAAGAATCTAAAATCAAATCTAAATTTTGAACTGTAAATATTTTTGTTCTAAATGAGAAATGCTTCAGTCTGAATGTGCTGAGTTTGTGTCATGGAGGTTCATGTTGTGTGAATGCTGGATATAAGATCATCTTTGGAAGTGGCACCAGGTTAATCATTGAACCAAGTGAGTACTAAAATATCAATATATTGATAGTTTTATTATTTATTTATTTTACAACCTTTTACTGCAACAAATGCGAAACCCAGGTTGTGCAGTTGAATGAGCCTCAGAGCTCTACAAAGTAGAAACTCGTTGTGTTGCCAGGTGGAATAAGCAGTTTGCGTTCTGCTGTTTCATGTGTGTGAATGATGGATATTATAAGATGATCTTTGGAAGTGGAACCAGGTTAATCATTGAACCCAGTGAGTACTAAAATATGACATTAATAATATTTATATGAGGAAAATTAATCCTAAAATCTTAACTACATCAACGTCAATCAGGATAATGATTAAATGTGACAATACAGAATCTTAATGAAGCATCTTTGTTGAATGTGAACAGCAACACATCAAACTGATTTATTACATCAATCATTAAAAGTAATGAAATCATAAATAATCATTCAGTGCCACATGTAAAAACAACAACTACGTGAAAGGATCTAATCTTTTCATTAACATATGTGTTTAGTTTTACTGAAGGAAAGAGAATCTAAAATCAAATGTAAATATTGAACTGTAAAATATTTTTGTTCTAAATAAGATGTGCTTCAGTCTGAATGTGCTGAGTTTGAGTCATGGAGGTTCATGTTGTGTGACAAATCAAAAGATGATCTTTGGAAGTGGCACCAGACTCAGTGTTGAACCCAGTAAGTAGTGATTCATACTATAAACATTTTTACAGTGTTTTACGCCAACAAGTCGTCGAGTTCTGAGGCTCATTAAACTGCACAAAGTAGAAACTCCTTGTGTTGCCAGGTAGAAAATGTCTTTGTGATGTCATGAGTTAACAAAAATGTTTTACATCACACAAAAATAAGGATTCAAATATGTAAATCTTTATGAACATTCACTGTTAAAATTGTGTTTTGTTCATAATAAAAGCAGCAGCTCAGTCGTCACTGCACCGATCAGACAATTCAGACACAAAACAATTCTGTGTTTTTACTGTACAATAAAACAATTCATCATAAATTCATAATGTAGATTAATAATAATGTATTCTAATGGAAACAGTAAAAGATGGAAGTCAAATGTAAAATAGTTTTATTCTTAACGAGGTCTGGTTCAGTTGGACACCACAGAGTTTGTGTTGAGCTGCTTCATGTTGTGTGAATGATGGAGGTGGATATAAACTGGTGTTTGGACGTGGAACCAGATTAAACGTCGACCTCAGTGAGTATTGACACTGTTCATACTCAGTTTGAACATCAGGCTGAAGGGATGAAATATTACCTCAATCAGAATTATGAGCCACTAAAGTAAAACACCTCAGCATCTCTGATCAACAATCTTTATTAAAATGTACATCTGAACCATCCTGTCAGTGTACGATGAACCAAAATAAGCTTTTTAATATTATTGATCACCAATTAAATCTCAAATATAAAATAATGACATTTCATAAAGGAGGTTTGTCCCAGGTCGTCACTGTAGGTTTGTGTTCTGCTGTTTCATGTTGTGTGAATACTGGAAATAAGATGATCTTTGGAAGTGGAACCAGGTTAATCATTGAACCCAGTGAGTACTAAAATATGACATTAATAATATTTATATGAGGAAAATTAATCCTAAAATCTTAACTACATCAACCTCAATCAGGATAATGATTAAATGTGACAATACAGAATCTTAATAAAGCATCTTTGTTGAATGTGAACAGCAACACATCAAACTGATTTATTACATCAATCATTAAAAGTAATGAAATCATAAATGATTTGTGCACATATATCTAATCTTTTAACAACGTACGTTTTATTACTTTTCCTTAGTGAAAAAGAATCTAAAATCACATGTAAATATTGAACTGTAAAATATTTTTGTTCTAAATAAGATGTGCTTCAGTCTGAATGTGCTGAGTTTGTGTCATGGAGGTTCATGTTGTGTGACTTCAAATTCAAATCAAAAGATGATCTTTGGAAGTGGCACCAGCCTCAGTGTTGAACCCAGTAAGTAGTGATTCATACTATAAACATTTTTACAGTGTTTTACGCCAACAAGTGGGTGAGTTCTGAGGCTCATTCAACTGCACAAAGTAGAAACTCCTTTTGTTGCCAGGTAGAAAATGTCTTTGTGATGTCATGAGTTAACAAAAATGTTTTACATCACACAAAAATTAGGATTCAAATATGTAAATCTTTATGAACATTCACTGTTAAAATTGTGTTTTGGTCATTTACATTAAATCCATAATGTAGATCAGTGATAATGTATTCTAATAGAAATATTGAAAGATAGAATCAAATGTAAAGTCATTATTTTCTTAACGAGGTCTGGTTCAGTTGGACACAGAGTTTGTGTTGAGCTGCTTCATGTTGTGTGAATGATGGAGGTGGAGATAAGATCTTCTTTGGACATGGAACCAGATTAAACATTGAACCCAGTGAGTTATAAACATAATACTATACATATACACATTATTTATGAGGATCATCTTTAAAAAAAAAAAAACAGTTTTCCATTTATACATGTTTAAAGGAAAAAAATAAAACAGCTTAAGTGATTAATTCAAAGTTGCAAATTCCATCCAGTTTTCAATATCACACAGCTTCTAGTTTACTGACTGAGTGGAACACAAGAAAAAGTGTCTGATGGAAATCAGCAGATTTTCTAAACGAGCTTTGGTTCTGTTCATCACTGAGGTTTGTGTTGTGCTGCTTCGTGCTGTGTGAATGCTGCAGGTGGAAATAAAATCTTCTTTGCAGATGGAACCAGACTAAACATTGAAACAAGTGAGTTCAATGATTATTAATATGAGACTTTAACATCAGTGTTGGTTAAATACTTTTATACTTAAATACTGTTATTTTGTCCTCATCATTGTTCTCATCAAACTGAGCATTAACTGAAATTAATCAGTGAATTGAAGATCAATATGTGCTACATTAAACCAGTGTAGCTGAGTTCAAACACTGTAATCTGTAGTTTGCCACTTTGTGTTGTGGTGTTTCACGTTGTGTGACTGGTGGAAGTCAGACAAAGCTCTTCTTTGGACGTGGAACCAGATTAAACATTGAACTGAGTGAGTACAGGTTCAGATCATAGACACTGATCATACACATAGAAAGAAAAACAAACAAACAAACCAAAAGGAGAACAAATGATAAGAGAAGAAATCAAGTTCAAAGAAAAGATCAATATTAATAAACTAATAAATAACCAAAGATATCAGCTTGTTGGCAGTTTACTGTGTTCAGTAGGTTTTATTTGAGCAGATGTTGCAGATGTTTGGCCCTATAGTGTCTCAGAGTTTGACTCAGGCTAATGAACACTGTGTGACTCTGGGGGAGAAAGTTGTGTTGGGCCAAGGAGTCAGGCTGAACATCCAGTCACGTAAGTCCATATTAATACCAACAATCTGACAGACGTTAAACTTCATTTGCGTGTGTGATGTCTGAATTAGTTTTATAACTGAGTAAACCAGACGATGCCTCACAGTAAGTGACACTGTAAAAACCATTAAAAGGCTTAGATGAGGTTAGAGTTTGGAACTGGAGCCGTAGGACTGGACTTTTCCTTCAGTGTTGAAGTTGGAGCTGACGGAGCTGTTTGCAGCGTCAGTGTGTTTGTGTGCTGAGGCTTCACACTGTGTGAATGTCAACAAGATCGTCTTGGAAGTGGCACCAAACTGGTTGTTGAAGCCCGTAAGTCCAGTTTTTTCTTCTCTGTACTTTACTCAGAGATTTAATTCAAAGATTCAAACAGTTACAAAACACTGACACAGTTTTTCCAACAAAATGCTAAAACACAATAGTACAGGTTCGCGTTTATTTTCAAACTTCTGATTACAAGTAAAAACTAGTTTTGGAAATCTAACCTTCAAATTAAACACATCAAATCAGCCATGTCACAGAAGCAAGGTCGATGTAGAATGTAGAAATCTTTTGTAGAAAAAATATGTTGAAAATTTTGAGGATTCTTTTCAAAATCTGACACATGGACACATAAATGTATGATACCAAACACCTGATGGTTTTTGTCCTGTCAGTTTAAACTGTGGGACAAACTCTGCCAGAGTGACGTTTGGATCTGGAATCAAAGTGACTGTAGAGACACGTGAGTCCACATCACTACATACTGTCCATCACTACATACTGTCCATCATTACATACTGTACATCATTACTTACTGTACATCATTACTTACTGTATCACAACAGACCTCAATAGGTGTTTAAAGATCACAAAGACAAATGTAAAATACTGATGATTTTTCATTATTTGACATTTATAAGATCTATGTTTTGAAAAGATAACCAACAAGGGAATGTTACACAGTGACTCTTGTCCCTCTCAAATGAAAAATGTAATAGGTATGTAATAAGTTATATTCCGCAGCAACACTGTCACTTTCTTTGAGATGTGCAGACAGTTAATTGATCATGTTAAGAGCAGTTTAATTAGAATTACAGAGGTTAATTAAGATACAAAGTTGAGTCTTGCACAGTTTATGTATTAGCAGCTTGTACTGTGTGAACACGGCGACCTACAAGCTGATCTTTGGGTCGGGGATCAGACTGAATGTTGAAGCCAGTAAGTCCAGTTAAATATGTTTAATTATAGAAATCAGATTCTCATTACTGTAATACAAAATATCTGTTATTTTTCCCTTTAATGAAACGGTAGTAGGTAGCAGAAAATCACCAATATAAATCATTGACCTACAAAGTTTTGCCTTGTAATAGAAATTGGTTAAAACTCAGAACATTAAATGTAGAGTATCATAAATGTAGAATAACAAAGCCATTTGTAGATGATGTGATCATATTGATCAGTGTGAGCTGTGTAGTTATTGATCAGGGAGGACATGCTGTGAGACTGCAACTGGAGGCAGAAAAGTACTTTTTGGTGAAGGAGTGAGGTTGACGATTGAATCCAGTGAGTAGAAGTCTAACTTTTAAAGGAGCTCTGTTTAAATTGTCAACTTTTGTAAAAAGACAAGATTTGAATGAAAATCCCCAAAATTCAATTCTCTGATTCCTCTTCAGTGTAAACTCATAAACCAACCGACAAAAATGTGTTGTACATTAGTTAGAAAAAGAACCACTTATCGTTCTAAAATAAATCATTATTATTATTATTTTATCATTTATTTATTTTTACAGTAATTTTTATTCACATTTCTACATTGTGGCATTTTTATTCAAATGACTGATGGTCTGTTAACGGTTAGTGCCTGCATGAGTTGTTCTTGTTGAGCTCAGACTGACTGTGTGACTTCATCTGGAAACTGGAAAATAATTTTGGAGGAGGAACCAAAGTATCTGTAGAGATCAGTAAGTAAATCAAACACTGAGCTAGAAACATACTGACTGAACCACAGTGAAGTAAAATGGCTCTGATCATGGGTTTGAATATAAACACATTTTTTGCTTTATGCTCTTTTAGAATACGATGTTGTACTAAACTCCAGCCAAGGTCGGTCAGGAGTTTATAACTTCATAATTCAACTCTGACTCAAAAGAAAACAAATGATTACTCTTCTATAGAAATGTGGCGTCTCCGACTCTTTGCAGATGATGTGACTCAGTGTGTTGCTGACTTTGTCTTTTGATAATAGGAACCAGAGTAACATGGTGTTGGTGCCTCAAATGTAGAATGACTGTTGTGGTGATTACACAACTGCATAGAATACACAAACCAGTCAATCGCTGTGTGGTCAAACACAAATGTGTTAGGTTGAATTGTTTTTTACCCTCTCTTTCAAAATTTGTAGGTTGGATGTTTAGGTTTGTCTTGTGATGTAACTTTTAGATGTTCACTGTTCATAGCAGCTACTGGTCCAATGTCCCTGTCGGTGTGTTACTGTACCAAACATCATTCTGAATTTAACCGTTATTCAATTTCTCACATTGTAGAAAAATGGAAACTTTTTGTAAATAATTCATTCACCAACTGTAAAAGTCCTGACTTTCACCTATAATTGAAATGATTTGTATTGATTGATCAGGTGAATGTGAGCTGTGTGAGTGGTGGTGTCAGCTGCAGTGTTATTGTTGAGCTCAGCTCCACTGTGTGACTGGTGCAACAACAGGCTACAAAATCATTTTTGGTGAAGGGACCAGAATATTTATAGAAACCAGTGAGTACCAATAATTCATTTATTCAACAGCTCAAATGAAGTCAAATCATGAGTCTGAAACATATGTAAGAGTTTCAACACGTGGCTGTGATCAGACACTGAACACATGTATTTACCGGTTTTACATATTAATTGTTAGTTCTTCAGTTATAAATGAAAAGCATCATGTGTGTTGTCTGAAGCAGCCTGTGGTTTCTGCTCAGATCAGAACCACTGTGTGACTCAAACAGGAAACTATAAACTAAGTTTTGGAAATGGAACCAAATTAAATGTGGAAACCAGTGAGTATGAAAAAAACATGTTGTAGTGTAACAGCACAGAGATGACGGTATGAATTTAATATGAAGTTGGATGAAGAATGAATGTTAGTGTTGATGTAGTAGTACAGTAGAGTACAGTAGCAGTCTGTGGTTATTGATTTGATCAGATCCACTGTGTGACTGTAGGAGGAAACTACAAGCTCCTGTTTGGAGAGGGAACCAGAGTGACTGTAGAAGTCAGTGAGTATCAGTGAGACCTGATAACGTAATTAGACAAAATCAGTGGAAGTGTTTGATGATGATGGTGATGATGATGGTGATGGTGTCAGAGACCTGCTCTGTTGAAGCCCAGCTGCTGAAGCACAGCTGGATCCATGTTGAAAATGTGCTTGTTGTGTTGATTATTCAAGAGATCAGATGGATTTGTTCATGTTTTAGGACACAGACAAATTTTAGTGTTTGCAGACGATGTAGTTGGACGTCAGTTATTGTTGTGAGGGGGACAGTGTGTGACTAACTCTGGTGGGAACAGGAAAATCATTTTTGGAGACGGAGTCAAAGTGAAGGTGGAGACCGGTGAGTGTTGTTGTTATCTGTTGGATTAGATTTGATTTCTACGTAGATCTGATAAAAGTAAAACAGCTGGAAATCATTGATCAGACTGTGAGAACAAACTGATGGTGAGAATGTCTGATAAAAGCACCATGACCTGAACCAGTGACGTGTGTGAACATGAACTTCAGAAGGATAACGAGACGCTGCATTAATCATTTATAACCAAACTGAAGTCAACATGTGTTTCTGTTGCTCTAACTTATGGTACATTTCAGCAGTTACATGTTTGATATTTACAGATTCAAAGTTACTCAAAATATCCGTAATTCTTCAGAATATGCAAAATGTAACCAGCTGACACAGTTGTGTTTTTACAGTGTTAAAACTGTAGCGGAGCGTCAGTGTAGTTCTTGTTGGAGTCATTTCCACTGTGTGACGAGTGGAACAGGAAGCTGGAAACTGATTTTCGGGGAAGGAATCAAACTAAGTGTAGAAATGAGTGAGTATTACATATGAGTTCATCTGTTGTTCTTTGTTACATGTCCAGACACAGTAGATACTGAGACAGTTTAATGTCGAGTCAGACTTCAGGGTTTATTTCAGTTATAGAAATAAATTACAACCTCACTAAATCTGATCTAATGACACATTTGGACAACATTTCCCTGGTCACAATATTAATGTGATAAAGGCTATAACACTATATGTTTAAAAGGTCCATTATTACTTAGTATTGATATCTCATTCAGTCCCAATGTGACTGTGATGGAGAATCTGAATTCATCTGAGACTCTGACATTAAACTCCTGAAAGTAAAGGTCAACACGTCACATCATTAAGGCACAGTGCAGGTTTGGAGATGATCATAATTCAACCACTGAATGATGATCATGATCATTCACTAATTCTTTAAACTCTATAATCAGATGCAATCGTTGAATCACATTTAAACATTTGCAGTTAAATAGTAAATAGTGTATTTTTTCCTTGTTAGATGTTAAAGGTGAAACTTGGTCATGAAACAGGCCGAACAGTTGTTGTTCAGATCAGATCCACTGTGTGACAACGTCAGGAGACAGGAGGATGTTGTTTGGAGCGGGAACCAGAGTGACAGTCGAAAACAGTGAGTGTTCACAGACAGAAAGAGATGGAGACGTAAGACATAAGAGTTTTTATTGATCCCACGTATGGAAATTCACTTGCAACAGTAAGAGTAACAGTAGGAGAGTGTCATGTGATTTCTTGCTTTTCTAACTCGAATGTAAACCCCAGATAATCAAATGAATGAACACAACACAGTCCAGTGATGTCTGTGCTGTCAGTCAAAGTCCAGCTGTTTGCAGATGATGTGACTGAGTTAACGTCAGATTCTTGACGCTGTATTTGTCGCTGAGGGATCACAGTGAGTGTGGACAGCAGTGAGTTAATGATCTACAGTTCAGTTAATGAACCAGTGTCACACCAACAGAAATATCTGAGTCCAGTCAGTGACAAAGGTTTGACTGGAGGGAATGAAGTGAAGTTCAGCTGTTGGTGCTGAGCAGCTCTTTGGTTTGTGTCACTGAGTTTCCTCATGTGTGAATGGATATGGGGAGAAGATCATATTTGGCTCTGGCTCTGAACTGACCGTTGACTCCAGTAAGTTCCTTTATTCATGTGAGAGGAACGAGGTTCGGACCAGTCAGTGTCTGTTTTCAGTTTAATACCTCATTTATCTTCATCTCTGTAACTCCTCACTGTGGACAAACTCCCTCATCTGTTTATTTTTTAGTAACATGTAGAACTTAAAGTCAGTTAATGATCAGTAGGAATAACACGTTTGTGAGCAGCCACTTGTTGTCTGTCAGTTTCTCACTGTGTGACTGGTTACAGTGGAACCAACAAACTCGTCTTTGGTTCTGGCACAAAACTGGACGTTGAATCGAGTGAGTTCATTTATTAACGTGCTTCAGTTCTCTAACTCAATGTGTGTTAAGAACAAAACTTTGCTACACAGACGGAGTTCAGATAAAAACAAAAGATAAAAAGTGCGTTTAAAAAACTTGAAACTAAAACACGTGTTCGATCAGTGAAATGATCAAACGCATATATAACACACATGTAATCCACTGAAGACTGACTGATCCACCAGCAGCTTCTACTCTACACATGAAAAACACCCTAACCCTGTATCAGTCCAGTCATTCATTCATTTTAATGCTCACTCTGTTTAAATTTGCTTCATGATGATGTCATCTCTGACCTCACGGTTTGTGCAGCTGCTTTTCTTGTTGTGTGACTAACTTTGGGAACTCAAAGCTCATCTTTGCTTCTGGCACCAAACTACAGGTTGAAGACAGTAAGTTATTACATTTCATCAATATGAACTGAACTTCGCTCAAGGGAAGTCTCTGATTTCATATTTGACCTGGTTTTACATCAGCTGAAATCAGGAAGTGATCTTGAAGAAGTCAAAACCACTGGATAATCTTCCAGTGACCACACCCTGAAGTCTTTCTGAACAAAAATCAACCGTACAAATCAAATATTTGTCTCAGTGACCTGTTCCCTGCAGAGTATCAACTGTATGTTGTCACCAGGACGTAGTCTGTGTCACTGGCCTCATGGTTTACGTAGTGAGGTTTCCTGTTGTGTGAAGGACTTCTCTTCTAACAAATTCATCTTCAGCTCCGGAACAAAACTGAAGGTTGAATCAAGTAAGTTACAGATTCAGCATCAAACCTCCAGTTCATCAACAGTAAATTAACAGTTCGTTAAACCTCCTGCATTCACAGTTAATTAAACCACAGCTTTTACGTCTACATCACAATTTCATTTGACTTAGTCATATATAGATAAGTATAATATAAACATAAACATATAAACATTAATATAATATAACTGTAGAGAAGCTGGTGTGGTCCTGGGCAGTGGTGTTCTTGTTCAGATCAGATCCACAGTGTGACTTCAACCACAACTTCTTCTCTGAAGCTGGTTTTTGGAAAAGGGAGCAGACTAACAGTGGAGAGCAGTGAGTATGAACACTTAAAACTAAACCAGTGTGAGACTGGATCAGAACCACAGAGCTGGTTTTCACCATGTAAACACTGGACCTGATTCATCCCGTAGACAGTTCCGAGCGTTCATGTTGAGCTCTTTGTAGATGATATGATGAGGCTGGATGATGACAGTGTGTAGTTGTTGTCTGGATCAGATCCACAGTGTGACTGCTTCAGGGTCAAACTGGAAGATGAGTTTTGGTGAAGGAACCAAACTGATGATAGAGAACAGTGAGTAAAACCTACAGTCAGTTTGTTCATGTGTCAGTGTTTTATATTTGATTTGTCATCGTCTTCAGCAGAGATCCAAAAGCACTGAGCTGATGATGGAGGACGATTTAACATCATCGTAGACTGTAAACCTCCGTCCTCAGTCTGTCAAATCACATTATTATTGGACATGAGTTAAATAACAGACACTGGATTGTTCAACAGAAGGTGAATCCAACACCTTCAGTCTGACTGTAAACCTGTGTGAGCCCCTTGGCGTAGTGTTTGTCTGGAGCTCAGCTTTCAGGAGAAGAACCATTCAGACAGCTGAATGTATCTGATGGTATTTACAGTAGCTGACACTGTACCTGATCTGAGGTCAGTTTCTATCATTGACTCTGGACTCTATAAAATCACTATTGGTTCTGGATCCAGAGCGACAGTGGAGCCCAGTGAGGTGGTTTGGTTCTTGTGATCGAAGGCTTTTCTCTTCTTGGTTTGTACGTTTTTGACTTTATGAACAGAAAGTGTTCAGACTGATCACCATCAAACCGAAGCTTCTCACTGATCAGTGTCCTGCTGTTGACATGGATTCACTGGTCGAGGTTGTTTGATGCTCATGATGAAGGTCAGCTGATGATGAAGATCATGACTGTTTAAATGGAGGTAAAGCCGGTGAGTGTTTGAGCTCCTGTGATGACGGCGGCGTTGTGGTTGGTCGTTTGTTGAGATCATTCATGAACAAACATCAGTTGTTGCTGTTTGTGTGGACTTTGTTCTGGTTCAAACTGGTTCTCCACCACCAGTGAGGTGGAGTTCTCTGCAGCAGCTCGTGTCTCTTTTTGTTGAAGCCCTGCTTGTTGTGTGAATCTCGGAGGAACCAAACTGGTGTTCGGCAGCGGGACGACACTGTTGGTCCAAACCAGTAAGAAAAACAGTTTCCTTCCTGAAGAGAACAGATGTCGTTTGGTGTTGTTTTGACTTCAGTCAAGGTTTTGTCCTGTGATAAGTTCAGTTAGAGAGAAAAGACAGAGATCGATCCCAGCCCATAGTGAGCACCTGTTACACCTGTAGTTCTGGGTCTGGACCAGATCAGTGTGGGACTGACTCTGGACTCAGGATACTCAGCTTTGGACCAGGAACCAGGCTGATCATTGAAGCCAGTGAGTTCTTCTTTAAAACTGATCTTCACTTGTAACAGACACAAGAAAACTCACTGAGAAGATGAATGACCCGGTCACATGGTGCCGGAGTCGTTCCTCTGCTCACCAACCTGTGCACGATTATTATTATTATTATTTATTATTATTATTATTATTATTATCAGATTAATGATGGAATCAACTTAACACAAATATCCACAATGCTACTAAATATAAAAGACAAAGTCCAGGAGTGTGTAGTTGTGAAGTGTGTGGACAGTTGTGAGTTGTTGCTCAGCTCTTGTGAACTGTGTGACTGGAAG
This sequence comes from Caranx ignobilis, assembly GCA_021432705.1. Classification (NCBI taxonomy): domain Eukaryota; kingdom Metazoa; phylum Chordata; class Actinopteri; order Carangiformes; family Carangidae; genus Caranx; species Caranx ignobilis. The sequence continues at coordinate 531,816 of MU270005.1, read as the reverse complement.
TGGTTCCCAGAAGCTCCAGTTTGGATCTGGACTCAAACTCCTGGTCCACCACAGTGAGTCCAACTGTTCATTTATAGAAACATTAACAACAATAACGACACACACACACACACACACACACACACACACACACACACACACACACACTGATGCCACTCAGTCACATGTTATTGATGGAAGTCGTTTCCATTACGTTATTATTAACACAATCATTTCCAGCCTGGGATCAATAAGGTACATTCTGATCTTAATCTTAATCTTAATCTTAATCTTAATCTTAATCTTAATCTTAATCTTATGCCACTGTGCATGAACTAAAATGTGAACAGTTCACGTTCAGACCAGTTTCATGACAACATTAAAAAACAACTTCAGTGACTCAGAGTTTAGTTTGAGCTGGAAACACTGAACAGTAATATAATTAGATATAAGTTTATTGATCAGTGAAAGTCACACACTGACATAAATATTGTTTCATTATGTTCAGAGCTGTAATTATGAATAAGAGCTGAGCTGCATATTAAACATCTGTGATGAACAGAATGAAGTCAGGACATGAAACGGCCGTGTTCAAACTCTCACAAAGAGTGATGACATCATTAACATGATGAGAACAAACTGTAGCTTCATCCATGATGGACATTGAAGCTCCTTCTGTTTCCTTCTCCCTTTGATTAGTGAGTGAATATTAACAGTTCTTCAAGTGACCTAATTAGTCAAAACCAAAATGATGAGAACAGATGAATCGACTCGTTCAGAGCTTCAGTCTCCATCATCAAGTCTCTGAGTTGCTGCTCAGCTCATGTTAACTGTGTGACTCTGACTGGTTCCCAGAAGCTCCAGTTTGGATCTGGACTCCAGCTCCTGGTCCACCACAGTGAGTCCAGCTGTTCATTTATAGAGACATTAACAAACCTGCAGACACACACGCATACACACATACACACACACACACACACACACACACACACTCAGGGAGTTCAGTTTGTGTTGTGAGGTGTGTCAGTGTGTGAATGACGGGACGGGGCGGCTGAGGTTTGGAGCAGGGACGGAGCTGAAGATCCAACACAGTAAGATCATTCAACACCTTCATGTTCACTCACTGATGGAAGTCAAACATATTTACAGCTGAGCTCCATGTTGAACTTAAAAATCTGATGAACAGTGACAGTGTTGATGGATCGTCTCTGTCCAACCCCCTCCCCCCATGAGTAAATCAATATTAATAACTCTACAGTTACAGTCACAGACGTCATCAGTGTAGAAACTTAACCATTCTGTTTGTCGTGAGGTCATGAGGTCATGAGTTGTTGCTCTGACATCATCAACTGTGTGACTGGGACTGGTTCTGACAAACTCCAGTTTGGATCTGGACTCCAGCTCCTGGTCCACAGCAGTGAGTACCGAACCTTGGTGTGAGGCTCCAGAGACAGTCAGTAATGATAATTGTATTTCCAATGTTTTTAGATTGATATGTTATTGATCCTGAGGTAAATGATGTATAAATGCATAATATGACATCATCAGTGTGTTTGTGGGGTAAGTGACCACAGTGGAAACAGGATCTTTGTCCATTAGTTTCAACACTGAACCAGATCTGGTTCCTTCATCAGACTGAGCTTCTTCTTTGAAAGCTCCAGGTCAGTTTAAAGTGAACTCGGTGTGTTTGTGCTGACGTGTGACTGTGTGTGAACGACGGTGGAAACAGAGTGACGTTTGGATCAGGAACCAAACTGTGAGTCACTGAATCATCATCTCACATCATTTACAGTGAGATGTTTACAGTCATTTGGAAATAATAACAATAAGTTTGGTTTTTATTCTGGGCACACATTCTCCGTTCTGATAAAAGTCTCTGGTTTCCATGACGACACAGTGAAACCGATTTTAGGCCTTAACAATGAACATGTTTTAATGACTGTTAAAGGCTTTAGTTATAATCAGCTGAGCAGGTGAATGATGAGAAATCACTGAATAACACGTTAAAATCAAATCTCTACAGAAGTAAGAAAACAGCATCTTCATTGGTTTGGTATCTATAACATTATGGGATGTACTATTCCTCAGAGGGATCTGGAAATTGAACATTGCTGCTCGTTTTTCTCGTGATTATTTATTATTTATTATCGTTAAGAGAATGACATCACTTCAAACTGAAATAAACACTAATCAGTAGTCATAACTTAATATTATTATTGATCTGTATTGATAGTTGAAGTCAACATCAGCTACATGTCACATACTATCAATAGAATATTGCAGCAGTGATCAGTGATCAGTTAAATCCCATATTTCATCCTGACATCAAACACAGTGAATCACATGAGGTCAAATGTCTTTGCACTGTAACGGTCAGTCCCCGCAGAGTGTGTTTACACCCGGACACTGAGGTCAGTCATCAGCACAGTGTGTGTGTGTGTGTGTGTGTGTGTGTGTGTGTGTGTGTGTGTGTGTGTTCAGTTCTTGTTGAAGCTCTCTGGTCTGTGGGACTCAGTCTGGACTCCAGAGGATCTGGTTCGGATCAGGGACTCGTGTCTCAGTAGAAATGAGTGAGTTCAATCAGCTGGTTCATCTACATCTATAATTAAATAGTTAATAATTAATACTGTTTTATCATTTTTCAATTTAACGTCACAAACGACTTCAACTTCTTGGACTTTGATGCAGCTTCATCAGAGAGAGGAGCAGTGAACGCTCTGATCAGACATGTGTCCCAGGGCCAGTCTGTTCCTGTCAGCTGATCTGAGTCTGAGGCGAGCTGCAGCTGGAGTCGGGGTCAGGGGTCAGGGGTCAGGGGTCAGGGTTTTGTTGAGGCTTCACGCAGAGTGTGAACAGCAACAACGTGAAATTGGTTTTTGCTTCAGGAGTTCAGCTCAGAGTCCAAACACGTGAGTAAAAGGTTTTATAAAGTCACATCAGCTTCATTTAGACCAGGCATGGGCAAACTATTCCACAAAGGGCCGGTGTGGCTGCAGGTTTTCGTTCCAACCAAGCAGCAACACACCAGACTTGAGTCATTCAATCAACTGATCTCAGTCTTCAGACAGCTGATTGGTCAAACTGTGTGCTCTTGGTTGGCTGGAACAAAAACCTGCAGCCACAAGGCCCTTTGAGGAATAGTTTGCCCATACCTGATTTAGACCCACAGAGGACCAGCTCTGTGTGTGTGTGTGTGTGTGTGTGTCTGGTGGTTATTGGTCTGGACTCAGTGAGTGTGTGAATGTCGGGTACAGATTCACTTTTGGAGACGGGATCAAACTTCATGTTGAGACTCGTGAGTTGTTGAACATCATCGTTTCTGTGGAAAAGTCATTAATATTAATATTATTATGATGATTGTTATTATCATTAATATTATCAATAACTGTAATTAGAAAAGTTCTAATTAAAATTGAACCAGATCCATTTAGTAAACTGAACTGAAGTTATAGTTTGGTAACATTACAAATGACACTGTTACTGTTTCACTTCAGATTGTCTAGTCATAAAAGTAGAAACCAGTGATGAGTCGTATCGACCGCGAAGAAAACACGTGGCTGTGAACGTGTCACAGTGTTGAAGCCTGAGCCGCCACTGTTTTTGTGTTAACCTGTAGTTGTGTGTTAACCTATAGTTGTGCGTTAACCTGTAGTTGTTTGTTAACCTGTAGTTGTGCGTTGACCTGTAGTTGTGCGTTGACCTGTATTTGCGCGTTGACCTGTAGTTGTTTGTTGACCTGTAGTTGTTTGTTAACCTGTAGTTGTTTGTTGACCTGTAGTTGTGTGTTGACCTGTAGTTGTTTGTTGACCTGTAGTTGTGTGTTGACCTGTAGTTGTTGTTGACCTGTAGTTGTGTGTTGACCTGTAGTTGTTTGTTAACCTGTAGTTGTTTGTTAACCTGTAGTTTTGCGTTAACCTGTAGTTGTGTGTTAACCTGTAGTTGTGCGTTAACATGCTGCGGTCGCACACTGTGTGAACGCTGCTGGTAACAGACTGGTGTTTGGAGCTGGAGCTGGTGTCATCGTACAAACATGTGAGTCACAACTGAACATCATTTACATTAAAAACAACCTGCAGCATGAAAACATGACAAACACGTTCACACACTGACGTCAGAGTGTGAACGTTTCAATGAGACGCAATAAAAACAAATTCTCACATTTAAAAAAAAAAAAGACAGAGCGTAAAATGACCAGAACCATGATGTCACACGTCTGATCACTGAAGTGTGACATCAATCAGTGACCACTGTTGTTAATCAGTATGAACGTCACTATCACCTGTGAGCTCGGTCTCCACATTCACAGTCATGACACAGTCTGAACGTTCAACACTTTAAAATTCAGCAGAAACTGAACCAACACACGTCAACATCTGCATGAGTGCAAAACCATGGCCTGTGTACACACTCTGTAAATACTCCAACATTATACAACTACTAATAACAATAACATGATAATAATATTAATCATTACAACGTAATGAGGTAATGTGTGTGTGTGTGTGTGTGTGTGTGTGTGTGTGTGTGTGTGTGTGTGTGTGTGTCAGGGTTAATATCTGATGTAGCCTCAGGACTTTGCTGTTCTGATTGTTTAACTTCAGTTTGATTAAAAACAAACGTTAGACTTCCGCTGAATAACAGACTAAAGCCTGTAACCATGGAGACAGCCCACAGTCAGTGGGCTGGTGTTTCTGCAGTCAGCTCAGTCAGTGTGTGAACAACATCAGGCTGCTGTTTGGATCTGGAGTCAGACTTTCCGTCCTGACACGTGAGTGTGAGCGTCAAAAATGAAGACGCGTGAAAAGTTCATATTTTACTGATTTTTGTTTCATCACTGCTGAACCTGTGTGAGCTCCGGTCCAGACACAACACACGGCACGTCTTCTTCTTCTTCTTCTTCTGGTCGTGTCGATTCAAACACACACAGCTCTGGAAATAACTAAGAGACCACTTCAAAATGATGAATTTCTCTGCTTTTACTATTTTTAGCGTGTGTGTTTGAGTGAAAGGAACATGTTTGTTTTGTTGCATAAACCACTGACGATATTTCTCCCAAAATGTATATAATATATTATATAATATAAAATTTTTGTCATTTAGAGCGTTTATTGTCAGAAAATGACAACTGGTCAGAATCAGACAAAACTCATTTCAAACTTTGAATATTAATGCAAAGAAAACATGTTCATATTCATTCCTCAACAACACAACAGGAATATTTGAACAAACAAACTCCTGTTTGGAGCTGGATCCAAACTTCAGGTCGTTATATATCAAACACTGATTATCATCTGAGGTCTGAGCTAGTGCACTACAGAGGAGGTCCACTGAACGGACTCATGAATAACACACAGTGAAATGAATAATCATAAAGACACGGTGGGGTTTATGGCCAAAGTAAAAGTGTGAGGAGCCTCGTTGTGTTTGTGCAGAGCTGATGATGATGTTCAGGTTCAGACTGAAACAGAAACAACACTTACATTTAGAGTGAAAACCCATAATACACACACACACACACACACACACACACACAGACACACACGTATATATGGAGATTAATGATGGGACTGTGTGTTGAATACCTGCACTGGTTTTTGTAAGCGGTTTACTTCCTGTGTGAATAACAACAACAACAAAGTCCTGTTTGGATCTGGACTCACCCTGACTGTTGTGTCCCGTGAGTGAGTCATGACTTTATTACCATTATATACAGAATATATTAAATATAATAATCTTAGTTCTCACACAGCGTGAAGTTTGTTTTTGCCCAAAGCTGTTAATGTAAAGACTCAGATTCATCATCGTTCAGCTGAACGATGAGGTTATTGATTCATTAATATTCATACGTCACCAGTCGACACTTATTTAGATTTTATGGTTATATTTAAAAAAAAAGTTCTGGTTTTATTCCAGTAACGTGTTCTGGTTTTATTCCAGTAACCTGTTCTGGTTTTATTCCAGTCATAAGTTCTGGTTTAAACTGATACTGGAAACGAGTGAGTCACCAACGATGAAATCAGAGGTGTGAAACTAATGAAGCACAAACTGTACTTGTTGTAACATCACAATCTACTGTGTGAATCACCATGACAACAAAGTCCTGTTTGGATCTGGATCAGAACTGGTGGTGGTGTAAGTTACTGATAAAACATAAATATATGTGTTGTTGTTATTAGTAACGATCAACCTTTATAGCTGTTCTATGATGAGCTCAGTCTGCTGCAAAAACATCAAGCTTCAATAAACAACTTCAACACAGTTTGATGTGTGTGTTGGACAGTCATTGGACAGCTGTTGGACAGCTGTTGGACAGTTGTGGAACAGTCATTGGACAGCTGGTGGACAGTTGTGGGTCAGTCATTGGACAGCTGTTGGACAGTTATTGGACAGCTGGTGGACAGTTGTGGGTCAGTCATTGGACAGCTGTTGGACAGTTGTGGAACAGTCATTGGACAGCTGTTGGACAGCTGTTGTACAGTCACAGTGTGTCTCTGAGTGCTGTCTTCTACATCCAGTTGCTTCTCCTTCTTTTTCCACAGGAACCAAACCTGACTGAGACGTTCTTACCTGTTCTCCACTGTCTCCTTGTCCTCCTGATCTGACCTCTGGTTGTTCTGACTCTGTGTTTTTCAGGGGAAGAGTACGAGCCGTCTAAATACCTCCTGAAAAATGGCACTAAGACGGCGTGTCTGGCCACAGGCATCAGCAGGGCCAACAACAGTCTGACAGGAGGTCTCGACTGGCCAAAGCCGGCTCGCATCTCAGGAGACTCCCTGTACAACAGTGTGGTGCTGCTGAAGGAGGGGCAGGAAGGAGAATGTACTAAGGGTCAGTCTGAGCTCCCTTCAACTTACAGCTTTAATGACAAAATATTTACTTTTTCTTTTAATGTGCAAAAATGAAAATGTAATATTCAAGTGTTGAATGATGTGATCAGGACTAAATTCAGTGAGAAAAAAGAAAATGAATGAACGAGAGTTGAGAGTGTGAACTGTTAGGGAGAAATTCTGTGGTGATGCAGGGAGAAGAAGCACCAGAGTCTTGGATGTCTTATACTGAAGTTTAATAGACTTGATCAAGGAGAACAGAAGAGTCACCGACACAACATGAGTGTGTGACGCCACCTCAGTTCTGAGGGTCAAGCTGCAAAGTTCAGATTCATATACTAGGAAGGTGGACCGAGCCCACAAAGGGAGATGTGCTAACACTCCATTGGCTATTGGGCATAAACATTAAGATAAAGACTCACACCATCCAGGTGACGTGAGAACAACAACGGTCTCTCTCTCACTCAGAGTGTTATCTGGCGAAGGTGCCAGAGGAATGAACTTGGCCTTGGCAGGAGAGAGTGCAGGTCAGATAAACTGTCTCTAGCAATGTATCTAAAAGAAAACATCTAATTCTCAACTTTCACCTATAAATGAAGAGGGACTGACCTTTAACTACACAAACTATACGGAGAAGTGAAATTCTTCTCAACATGAACGAGGTCACAGTTTGTTGAGTCTGTCACTAATGAACCCTGACGTTGTTTTTCAGCGACGGACGCGTTGCCGTGTGTCGACATTCTGGAGAAAGGTGAGTTCACTTCCTCTCACTGTGTTGGCCTGTCAGTGTGTGTGTTCAACATGTCAGTGTGTGTGTGTGTGTGTAGTAACGTGTTGGTGTGTGTAGTAACGTGTCGGTGTGTATCTTAACGTGTGTGTTGCTGCTGTTTCCAGACCCCACGGTGAACACGGTCTCTGTGGTCGTCCTGGGCCTCCGGGTGCTCTTCATCAAAACAGTCATCTTCAACGTGCTGATGACTCTGCGCCTCTGGATCAGCCAATGTGAGGACACACACACACACACACACACACACTCCCTCTCTCCCTCTCCCTCTGTCTCTCTCTCTCTCTCTCTCTAAAGTTTATTTAAACTTTTTCTCGTGGATCAGTGTCTGTTGGTGTAAAACTGGTCAGAGGTCAGAGGTCAGGGTTCAGTGTGAAGTGCTGGTCTCAGTGGAACCAGTTCAGACTGATGCTTCACCCCCAAAACTTTTCAGTTTGTCCTGAACATGGAGACACCTGACCTGACCTTTGACCTCTGTGTCCCACGCAGTTATTCATGTCACACTCGATCGGTTATGAGGCTTATTATTATCATCAACATCAACATTGCACTTTATTTATCAAACTGATCATTTTCCTGCTCACTTTGTTTTGCATTCAACCAAATGTAGAGTTGATGACAAAATGAGACGTACAAACGAAGGATGAGACACAGGAGAGTGAGGGAACGAGTTCGCCTCAAATACTGAAGACTTTCTAAAGTTCATAAAAATCATGTTGTGTAAACGTTGAAACGTTGGAACAAGACGTTTATAGTCTGATGAGAACTTCAATAATCCACCGACCTGTTTGTGTGTTTGAACCTTCTTGAAACCACTGTTCACTGTGACGTGTGATTTTAACCACGTCTGTCTCTGTTTGTTTCAGGAGCTGATCAGAGACCAGCCGCCGCTCTGCTTCACGCCTGCGTTAACACGTACACATGTATCATATCAGCTGACATCATAATCATCATCATCGTCATTGTCATCTTCATCGTCCTCCTGCTGTCTGTATCAGTGAGGAGCTGTGTGTAGTTAGTGTGTGTGTGTGTGTGTGTGTGCTGCTGTAAATGATCTGCTCTGTGACGCTACAATAAAAACAACAACTCACTCACTGTCGTCGTGTTTCATTCACTTCACACTGTGTCGACCTCAGTATTGATCAGTGTTGGCAGGATGATCAGGCCCCTGATCGTCCAACTCGTGTCTGTGACACATCACTACACACCCACTGTGTCCTATCAATATTTATTTTATCAATATTTCTAACTAAGAAATGAAAATACAAAATGTACAAACACTTAAATGACCCAAATCAAAATCAATGAAATCAAGCCAGAGATATCTCGTTAAATTTCATATCTGTTTTTCTGTTCACACTGAACTCAACACACACACACACAAGTGGGTGAAGAGTTGATATGGTACGTCTATTGTGTGGGGTCAAAGGTCGTTAGATATGAATGATTCCTGTTTGAAGCTTTTCATTGAATTTGATTTTGATCAGTTTCAGTGTTTTATTTGTTTTGCCCTCCAGAAGTTTGTGCATGAAAAGTTCCACACAGACACAATCTGACAGATTCATGATTAAATCTGAGTCTGCTGTGTGGGCTCAGACCAGATCAGACCAGATCAGACCGGATCAGACCTGATCAGTCAGTGACTCAGAGCGTGACTGGTGCAGCAGCACAACTGCAGCAACAAACAGGAAGCTGCTGTGACACATTTCAACTGATAGAAACTACGGTTGAGTCAAACTGAAATACCTGCTGTGTGTGTGTGTGTGTGTGCATGTGTGTGTGTGTGTGTGTGTGTGTGTGTGATGCTATAAAATAAAACCAGGAGTTTCTGTGAACAGTCACGTTGTCATGGTTACTGGGCAGAAACAGACTCTAGTTCTTCTCAAATTCTCTCTCCAGTAAAAACCACTTCTCTGCAGTTTGGCCCTCAAGGACCTTTGACCTTTGACCTGTGACACAGGTGGTGTGGTGTGAAGGCAGCTCATGGACTATAGTGACTATCGCGACAGAGCAGAGCCGAGTGCGTCCTCACACACTGAATATAGTGAACATAGTGACTACAATGAACAAAATGAGTGTTGTGAATATAGCAAATGTGGTGAACAAAGCAAACAGTGAAAATACTAGTGAGTATAGTGAACATAATGAGCAACGTGATCACACACAGTGAGTATAGTTAGCATAATAAATATAGTGAGCATAGTATAGTGGACATAGTGAGCATGGTGAACACAGTGAACATGGGGAGTATAGTGAATAAAATGAGCATAAGGGACATGGAGGATATAGTGAATGTAATGAGTACAACAAATATAGTGAGCATAGTGACTATAATGAATACAGTGAGCATCATGAGTATAGTGAGCATAGTGAACATAGTGAGTGTAGTGAATAGAATGAATATAACCATGGTGAACATTGCAAATGTGGTGAATGTAGTGAACATGTATAGTGAACATAGTGAGTACAGTGGAAATGGTGAGTATCGTGAACATTGTGAGCACAGTGAACGTAATGAACATAATCAATATAGTGCATATAGTGAACTTGGTTGTGTGTAGAGTAGGGATGTGTGTATTCACTGGTGTCCAGGCGTGTCGGCCACTGGCTCTGTGATGTGTTTAATGATTGATATTTTATCCTTAATTATAATTTATAGATCAGTATCATATCAGTTATAAACCAGTTATTGATCAGACATCACTGGATCATCTTCAGATCATTTATAGTGTCAGTAAATGATGATGCAGAGAATGATTTACACTTAAACTACTGATCAGTGATCAGAGATGTTTGATTATAGATCAGTTCAGTAATAACTGTGTTTATAAATTACAGACTAATTAATATCAATGAAGGACAAATAAACTTTTCAATAAGACTAGTGACTAATGTTACTGTGGATTTACACACACACACACACACACACACACACACACAGGACAACATTTTAAAATGTTCCAGTGTGTCTTTGTTTTAAAGTTGCAGCGGCCCCATTGATCAGGTTCTGTCAGTATCATTTATAGATTAGTGATTGATATATTTAATATATGAATTTAAAAACGCATGAAGGAGGTTTTCAGGTCAGTTTGACAGTTTGATCTAGAAGGAACACTGAAATCTAGATGTTGATGATGTTTGTGTGATGAGCTGTGGCTCTGCGGGGGCGTCTGTCTCTGCGATCTGATTGGCTGCCGCTGCTGCTGGAAAATCTTCCACCTCAGTGTTTCCACAGGATGTGGTCGCCTGAAGCACCGAGACGCCTGCAGCGTCACAGGCGAGGGTGGCGGTGGTTACTGCCTCAAAGGCTGCTGGGACAGGATGTGTGTACGTGTGTGTGTATGTGTGTGTGGAGGGGGCGGGGATGGAGGTCAGGCGGTGCTGAGGTGAAGCTGCATCATCAGGTGTGGCCTCAGCCTCAGTGTGAGAAAACAGATCAGACGCCTAAATATAAAACACAAGTGAAGCAGACATGATAAACATGTCAGCAGATATCTCACCAGATCAGGTGCGACTCACTAAACCAGGTGGACACACACACACACACACACACACACACACACACACCTGCTGGGGGCCGGGGGCGTCAGGAGGCCCCCAAGTCTTTAGTGTATTTCATATTAAAATAAACTTCGTGTTCCACTGAAACTATAAACTGTAAGTTTTTCATGTCACTTTACACATTTTATAACAAACAAACCAAACAAGATGTAAAACAGGAAACATGAGAACGTACACAGACTTGATTATAAGTTATTGATCATATATAAACATCACTTCACCCTCTCTCCTCTGTCTTTACTTTTATTTTGTCTGTCTTCATTGTTCTTCTTCTTTATTTTGAAACCAACCAGATGAATAAAGAATAAAATAAATATGATGATGAGGATGAATTCAACCACAGCAGTGACATCATTATATTATTATTGATACAGATTAGTAATTACTAACTGTAATACAGTTCACACAGAGGATGTGATGAGACAGTCAGGATAAAGAATACAGTAAATAAAGCATCACAGTACTCAGACAGGATAAAACAATGCAACAGAGTTGAAACAACTTAATGGATCCATAGACATTCAAGTAGAACCAAGTCCAGTTAGTGGTCGCACTCTGGGTTGTTTTTTAACCACTGTTGAAGGTTTCCTTTGAAGGAGGAGTATGTGGGACATTCCCTTATTGTGGAGGGAAGACTGCTCCAAAGACTGCTCCCCCCCCCCCCCCCCCCAAACAGAGAACACATTCCTCCCAACCATTGTGTGCCTGTGGGGAATCTCGAGTCTCCTCTATCACAGGTCCTGGTATTCCTGCCTCTCACGCTGCTTTTTCTGACACATTCTTTCAGTAGTGGTTCAGCAAGATCAGGGAGACAACTGTACACAAACAAAGCAATTCTGAAAGTTTTACAGCTATGGGAGCTTAGGAAGTTATGTTTTTTTAGTATTATGTTGTGTTGTGTTGTGTTGTGTTGTGTTATATGATGTGTCTGATGTGTCCTTCACTGACAGCTCATGGGTCGATGACCTGATGTGGCCCAGTGTCAGGTGGGTTCGGGTTCCCACGTGGTGTAACAGGTATTTTTTCATAAAAATCTGATGAGATTCAGGAAAAATCTGGACTCAAATATGGAATAAACATAATTCACTTTTACAGAGTTTCTTGACACATTTTGTCACATTACTTAGAAACAAATCTGTGTTTGTCGGAGCAGTCAGTGAACTGCTCAGCGATGCTGAACTGAATTAAAATGTAGAAACACAGCAGGAAAAAAAATCTATCACAAGACAGTATATTTTTTATTTTAACTACACTAAAATCCACTGTAGGTGCATCAAATATTGATTATTGATCACTGTGATCAACAACATACCTTTGGTTTATGTGTGATGGTTACAGTGAGTTCTTCATCTCAAGCATTTATTAAACCAACTCTTCACTCTTCATCACATTAGTTCATTTATATATTTGACAATGTGACGTCTGTTTGTTGTGTGACAGGTCATCATCATCATCATCGTCAGTGTCATGATGAAGGCTCTGACCCTGTTGCCCCGTGTGACCTGCTGTAACCAGATGATAAACAACCTTTGTTGTTTGTTTGTTTGTTGGTTGGTTGTTGGTTGTTTGTTGCTCTGTGCAGCTTCACCACCACAGGAAGAGGAAGCAGCGCAGTGACAAACACGAGGTGGAAAACACAGGAAGTAACGAGGCGGCAGCAGCAGAGCGAGGCGTCGAGGTCAGGTCACCTCAACACACACACACACAAAGTTTCCAGCACACAAACCTGCAGCTCGACCTCTTTACAGACTTTCAGGAACTTCATCAGAAAATTATGAAGCATAAATATGAAACATAAATATTGTGTAAATATGAAACATGTTCATATAACAGAGGCCAACAGTGAACTGATCATCACGACGTGTGTGTACAAACATTCACCTCACACACTCAGGAAGCTTCATGTTCATTCTTTGTTCCACATGTTTTACCATTATGTTTTGAATTGTTCACATTATTTATCATTTGTCTGTCAGTTTGTTTTCATTCTACTCTATTATATTATATGATATGATATGGTATTATATTATATTATATTATATTATATTATATTATATTATATTATATTATATTATATATATATATTATATATGTTACGTTATATTATATTATATTATATCGTATTATATTATATTGTTGTTATTTTGTCTGACTTCTTTTATTCTTTTATTATATATAATTCGCCCATGTGGCTACAGTCTCACACATATTTACATTCTGAATGTTAATTAATATAATTAATATGTCCTGCCCCATTTATAAGAAAATAAATAAATCATTAATTATAACTCTTATCATATCACATCACATCATATTATATCATATCATATCATATCATATATTATATTATATTATATTATATTATATTATATTATATTATATTATATTATATTATATTATATTATATTACCATAAATACAGACCATAAATCTACCTCTGTTCATCTGGAATTTACCTGTGTATTTATATTTCTGACCTTGTTGTTACTCTGTCAGTCACCACACAGTGATCATAGTGATAATCTGGCTCTTTAATGTGATTTATAACGTTGTAGAGGTGGAGGAGAATAGAAGGTGGAGCCTCCTACACCGGGGTCACCACTGTTCTAAAATGAACACACTTCTCTTTTACAATCTGATCTGACACCATAAGGACCTCAGAGGTCAGAGGTCAGAGGTCTGGGTCTGGACATTTCTGTGATGATGAAGATGAGTTGAAGATGAGGCTTAGTTGAACTGCGGAGGAGCAGGAGAGTTTAGGAGAGAACTCCAGAGAGTCAATGTTGTGAAGGTGTTGATGTGGATGTGATCAGTGTGTCAGGACTCATCACCTCCAACCGGCAGCAGAACATCTGTGTGGGTTTGACTGTTGTCTTAACTCAACCCTGTCGTTGTTGTTGGTTCCTTCAGGATTCGCTCCACTGGCTTCCCTCAGCCATGACCTCCGGGAGGTGGAGTCATGTGTCCTGTAGGGGGAGCACTGCAGGCCTTCTGTTTGGTCACTGATGGAGCACCAGCACCACCCAGTGGCTCAGCCATGTAACACAGTGATGAGTGAGTGCAGGATCAAGCAGGAACCTTCAGTCCCACTGTTGACATGACTTCATTCATTCACCACGTCTGGAACAGGAGTGAGTCTGTGTGCACGAGTGTCACCAACCCATCAGCCCATACAACAACAATATAGTGTCACCAGGCTTTGAGCTCACAGAGTCTCAGACTGAAGTCAAGAGTTCCTCCACATCAGCACCATGTTCACCTGTTTTAACTGTTATTTATTCATGTGACACGTTGACAGAATTAAAATGGCCGACTCTGGATGCTGCAGTACGACGTCCGGTACCAGGCCCAGCTGTCAGCTGCTGTGTTGTATGTTGCAGCCTTTACAGAGACTCACACCTCTGTGTGACCTGTGAGGACACAGCTGCAGCTGCAGTCACACACTGCTGGATGATGGAGGACAACCAGGGTTCGCTGGGTTCTGATTGGTCATGGTACCAGAAAGTCTGTGGTAACTCTCAGCCTGTTTGGCCTGCTGGTCCAGGTTTGATCTGGACTGACTGTCTCTGACCTCTTCAACAGGTCACACTCAGTTAAGCTTAGAGACACCTCCTTCACTCTCCTCTCTAATGTCTGTTCTTGATGTAGGTGGTGTCATATAAACATGCTTCATCTTCAGTACTGAAACCTCTGGATGCAGTTTGTCACAGTTTTATTCCCAGGGACTCTTACTCTACACATCACTGCACTTTATGTATTTATAAGTGGGCCGGCCCCCTCGTGCCACCCTCAGAGAACAGCACTGTTGTTGGTTTACATATAAAGCCAGACTTGGAAAGCTTCCTCTGTATTTAACCTCCCTGCTCCACTGGTCTCCAGACACACTCTCAGTCTCACATCAGACTTCACATCCATTACACCAACGCTGAATTAGGACTGTCTTCACCTTCTCTGCCCCGTCCTGCTGGAAGACATTACAGGACTCATTTCTACTTTATGCTGCTGCAGTACCGTCTGTTCAGTCTTGTTCTTGTTACTTTCAGTCTTGTCTACTGTTATATTTTCACACCATGTACCTCATGTTTCTGTAATTGTTGTTGTTCTGTAATCTTTTAATTTTTCATGAAATATCCAGTGTTTTCTTATTTTCATAGTCATCCTCTCACAGACTTCGTCCTGCTCCATGCTTTTCATGTGGAGAAAGAATTTTCATATGGCATGAAACCTGTGACTTGCCTAACGACCTCCTTATGTAGTTTCTCTTTGATTACAACTGGCCAACTAACTGTCAGACCTGTCTGTGAGAGTGATGTCAGCGATCTGAACAGGACAAACTTTCACTGATAAACTAAAAACAAAGGTCTGTTTCATTGAAGTCCTATTTGCATCATAATTAAGAATGCAGTGTATAAAAGCTGTGCAGCGTGGCTGGATTGGCCCCCCAGAGTGACCTCCCCAGGGCCCCACTGACCCTTGAGTGAATGTTAATATGAACTGAGCACTAGCAGGCCCTCGGTGTAATACATATATCATATAACACACACACACGCATTACAGGACAGTTGATAAGGTTCATTGATTCACACACACACACTCATACATCCACTGGGCCCAGGCTTCTCCCTCCAGCTTCACCTCACTCTTCTTCTCTGGTCTCCACTTAAAACTGCAAAGACAAGCGAAAGAAATAATGATGAATAAATGACAAAAACAGCCGGACTGAGTGTGTGAGGTCAGACATGATCAGATCTGAAGCTCTCTGTCAGTGCACGTCCATCATTCATCAGGACTCAGACCCTGCACTGCAGTGGCCTCCTGCAGGTTTGTTTGCTCCGTCATGTGACACCAGCACCACCTTGTGGCTAATCGCAGAAACTGTTACACACTGTTGTGACATGGAAAAGCAACTTTCTTTTTTTTTCCAATTTGAATGCAGAAAATAAATAAATAAATAAGTAATAATGGTTTATGTTTTAATTCCTAGCTGTGAACATGTTTATTAAAGTTGGACCTTTTCACCGATGGACACAGTTAACGTGTGTCTTGTTGTCTGATAAACACTGAACTGATCAAACAACTTGCTCTCCTGAAAAGCTGAGCACGGTTTCCATGGGAACGCGCCCGTCGAGGCTTCCGTATTACGGGAGGGGCGACGCCTCACCACAGACGCCGGATCGAAAATGGCGCTCGGTCAGTTTTAGCTCGTGAGAGTCGACGCCGAAAACGTGTCTGAGTCCCTCCGTTTTTCCCGCGTTATGCGGCACAGTGAACGTGTCACTCCCATCATGCCTCTCGGCTGTGTCAACGAGCGAACGACGTTCTGTCCGGATTTGGCGCCACGTTTTCAGAAGAATGCTATTTATGCTACCTATGCTAGCGGATTTAATGGAGGAGTGATGAAGGTGTCCAGGACTCACAGCACACAGCAAACAGAGGCAGGTATCAACTGGAAGGTGAGGTGTTTCAGCCGTCGGCTGATATCATGGGTAATAAATAACAGTTACTTTTTTATTTGTTAAACTGAAAACGGTTTAAGTTTGAGGCCAAAACTTAGTTTGAACTGTCTCCATGTGTTTTTAATGAGATATGAATGTTACATGTGACAGATTACAACTCCCCAGGTAGATGTTATCCTGAGGGCTTTTACCTTCGTATACTGAAAATTACATTCACTGCACAGTTGTACAGGTGTGTATTTCCTGTCAGGACTTTGTCTTCTGTCTAGTGGAGGCGTAAACGCAGCCACATGTAGTTTGTGTTTAACAGCCAAACTCATTAGAGAAACAGGATTTTCCATTAAATACATACATGCCCCATGCATTTCTCCAGTTTAATTTAGATGGTAATGAATGCACATTTAACGCACTGTACACTGAAGAGCAGTGAGGACGGTGATGAGGAGCAGGGACGATGGCGAGGACGTCCAGGACGGTTCTTCCCCTCAGGCCCTGGTGGAGGATGGGGAGCAGGCTGCACCATCTCAGGCCACAAACACCGTCACAGTGGAGGTGAAGTCTCAGTTTACATTTTGTTAATGTGGTGTTTTAAGCCGCAAAATAAATAGTTGTGGTCAGGGTCAGGGTTGAACATCCGTCACTACTCACACTGTTGCTCACACTGCTGACAAACACACACAAACACACACCATGCACAAGATAAATGACCTACAAAATTAAAATTGAGTGATACAGGGGCACTTATGAAAATTCAACTTGTGTCACATCAGTGAAGTCATTAATTTATCAATTTAAAACTTATATTTATGGACAAGAGCTGACAAGAGGCTAATAACTAACACTAAGAACACAAAATTAAATGACCTCAGTGTGTCCGAACAAAAACACACGTTTGAGTCGTCACTTTTCTGACTGACCTTTGCACCCTGCTCGAGTCCTCGTTCAGCTAACAGGGACCGGTGTTCCTGAGACGCAGGATGACCGCGGCAGATGCAGCCGGCAGGCAGCTAGCACTGTGACTAACAGTTACAGTGCTGCAGTAAACTGACCCAGTCCCGTCCTCAGTGAAGCTTGTGGACCGACTCTGGATCCTACAAGGCCGACTACGCTCTCGTCCCGGGTCAGACCAGGAGTCCAGCCCCCTCCCCTTGGACCTGCGCCAGGCCAGGCCGGTACTGAGGTCAGAAAATGTTCTGTATCATTTTGAATGCCGTTATTATTTGATTTGATCTTTTAGCCTTATGCTGTAAAAGCTTGGTCGTGTCAGCCTTTTAAAGAGCGTTTGTGTTAGTTTAATTTGTTGTGATGTTGGAGGAGCCTCAGCAGCAGTGCTGTCACTGTTGATGGGTGATGTTGTTCAAAATGATAGAATGATTTTAGGAAATAACAGTAGAGAAAAGCCATCGATGGTCAGTTGGCTGAAATGAAGAAATTATGAATGGACGGTTCAGGCAGCTCGGTCACAGTGTGTGACACAACAACTGTACAAAGGTCCATTTCTATGCTATAGAGAGCAGTTTATTTTGCGTGAAGTTTAGCAGGCAGCGTTAACTTTGAGCCCTGGTTGAATAAGAACGACCTCAGAGTCACCACAGCATGACTCTGACCTTCTGTGTGGAGGTCTGCTGCAGTAGGAGGTTGAAGCCTGACTATTGGACCGACACTATCGGAGCTGGTACTTCTACCAATGTCGGATTATCTATAAAATGTCCTATCGGTGCTGATTCATCAACCGAACTGATCATACAGTCTAGCTCTGGTACAGAGCCCAGTGCGGGTCGCATTAACTGCTGTTATCATGATTAAAATTTAAACGGTGATGTTAGCCGACTGGTGTTTCGACCGTGATATGTGGTAAAACCGGTTTATGTTTTCATGCTTAGCTGTGAACATGTTTATTTAAGTTGGACATTTTTACATGGTGAACCTGTAATTCTATGGGAGACGAAGAAGTGTTGGCTTCATTTGTCAGCCTCAGAGGTCACAGCAGTCGTAAGGTAAGGTATGATGTGAGGTAAGAAAATGATCCTGTTTCATTTCTCTTCTGTAGGTTGACAGTGACCAGTGCTGTGGTTTGGGAGCTCTGATAAATCCTAGTTCTACTGTAAAGTAGTGGACGCTTAGAGCTCTCTTTGACTTGTACTATACTAGACTCTCAGATTGAATTTACTGTTGCTGGTCTTGTGACTTGTGTTATGGTTTTAGGAGAGACCTTCAGACTTTACAGCCTTACAGCTCCAGATTGACTTGATGCCTGATGAGAAACGTCTAATGTTACTGAATCATTATTCTGAGTGCTTCATCAAGTGTCCCCAAACATCGTGTGCTAAGTGATGTGAAAATCTACCACTGTTGAGCTGCTTGTAAAAAATATTGCTGCATCATGTTGTGGTTTTTCTGTTGAACGGGTCTGGAGAGAGCATTAAACACTGTCTAGATGTGGTGTATCCTGTTATCATAGCCAGTGAAGTGTTGAGTACGGCCATGTGGTGGTAGCGCTGAAGCTCTTTCTGTAATGTAGCTCTGGAGTCATGATAATGATAATGCACAAAGACTGTAGGGATCATCCTGTCTGTTCTTAAACTGTCACTAACTTGTTGACCTCAAATCTCAGTCCTCACCAAACCTCAGGATTTTTAGAAATATGCTTCTCGACTATGAGTGGAAAGGATAAAGGAGGAGGTGGCCTGCTGGGAAGACACAATCAGGAGGTCTTCACAAAGCTGGTGAGAAGATGAGGACTTGAAGGAAAGCTGATCATTTTAATTTTTTTTTTTTTGTCTGGGTCAGATTTGTCAAACGAACCACATTGAGGCTCTTTTTCATCTCAGATTTAAGGTGAAGGGAACTTTGGAAGAACTGTGAGGTAAGAAATATTTAGACAAACTATCATAGTGTTATATTGTGTGATTATTTAAAAGACACACATCAATTCCAATGTCACTGTGACCCACATCTATGACTGTGCAAAATCTGATTTGGTCATTAATACTGAAGAGATAAAATGTTGACATTCGTGATTTTACATTAGTTATTGTCCAAGAAATGTGATTTCAGCATTGCAACTTATACTGTGAAAAAAGTTGGTGTGTGACTCCCTCTAGTGGATGTTGTGGAGTATTGTGTTGTCTTTGCTCCAAAGCTTTTTGTACAGAGTCTTGGTGTTTCCTGTCACTGTGGGCTGCAGAGCACAGTAGTACACAGCAGAGTCTGTCACTGCAGCAGAGGAGATGATCATGTTGATTTGTTGTTCTTCCACTTTAAACTTCAGTCCAGGGGTTGGATTGTTCAACGGTACTCCTGATCCCAAGTGAGAGATGAGGAACTCTGGTGGTTTTCCTGGATATTGTCGATACCAGAAGAAATAATCAGTAGCAGTTGCATTCTTTGCATAGTTGTAGGACAGAGTAACAGTGGTGCCTTGTGAGCTGAAGTCTTCAGTCTGGACTGGACTCAGGTCTTCACAGCTGACTCCTAAAGGAAGAGAGAACTCTGTTATAACATGATGTCAGTGTTTCATTACATATAGTTTCTGTTCATTCTCCTGTGTGATGTCACATACCTGTTGGAGTAGAGACAAACAGTAGAGACAGTGCACAGTAGTCCAGTGTGAGCATGTTGAATAAAGGTGAAGTTGATGGTTTGTGTATTGAACTCTGCTGAATATGGAAGTTCTTCTCTCTTCTATAGTTCAGGAGCAGCTCAGCTCCTCCCTCAATCTCTCCGTCTCCTCTTAGATCTGTATTTTCTCTCCTCTCTTACACTTCCTCCTGCTGAACACACTGTAGCAGCTCGTTCTTCTTCTGGTTTTTACTCACTCTTTTATAACAGGAGTCACATAAATGTAGCTGTGGTCAGTTAAAGGTTCAGTTATTGTCCAATAATCCATAAAGAGTTTGATCTTATAGCCAAATGTTTGTTCTCTGGACAAAACTGACAGGACGTGTCAAGTAGTTTCAACTCTGGAAGTAAAACAGCAGAGAACATAAAGGACAGCCTCAGAAGATGTGACTGTTCTTATTTCTATTGATGCTGCTCATCCACTCACTTTTCATCCCACACCTCATCCTCATCAGAGATTCATTGTTTTATGGTTCAACAAACATTTCTCTGCTTCTTCCTCACTACACAGAGTCTAGACTGGATCATCAGGAACCACTGAGGTTCAACAGTGTGTGACTCCCTCTAGTGGATGTTGTGGAGTATTGTGTTGTCTTTGCTCCAAAGGTTTTTGTACAGAGTCTTGGTGTTTCCTGTCACTGTGGGCTGCAGAGCACAGTAGTACACAGCAGAGTCAGACACCTGAAGCTTCTGGATCTTCAGAGGAACTGATGTGTCGAAGATTTCAGTCTGAAATCTTCCTGATGACTTTTGTCCTTTCTCTGATTTAAGGTGTTACATCAACAACTTTGGAAAGTCATTCACATCTTGTTTGTTTCTTGTTCTCTCTTGTTTGTACCAGAGTAAATTATAATTTGAGTAAACACTGGTCTCAAATGAACAGTTGAGTGTAACTGTGTCTCCTTGAGCAGCAGTGACAGCAGATGTTGGCTGGATCACTCTGTCTTCTCCTTTACACTCTGGGGAAGAACAGAACATGCAGAGGAAGAGATGGATCAATAAAGATGATTGATTAAAGCACAACAATCAGTAGCTTTAAAGAGTTCCCTATCCAGAGAGTCACACACACACATGTAGAATAGATGTGATTCTCACTGATCATTGTCACTTTGAACCATATCAAGTGTTTTTCCAAGGTAAGAAATGTCAGCAGAAATGATGTGCTCTGACTTTGTGTAGGATGAAGATTAAAAGCTGTGAGTGTAGAGCTCAGTAACATGTTGAGGTGTTTGAAGAGGAAACATGTTGTGCTTTCTATCTTACCAAAGAAAAGAGCAGCAAGAATAATCCACAGCCAATGGTCCATCTCTACAACAAGGTTGAAATCAACAGGAGAAAGTAGCTGATGTTCAACATTCACTCTGACACTTGTTGTCTTCACAGCACCACTTATTACTGACACAGTGGTTGAACACAGTCAGGAAGTAGTGCACCTCCTACTTGATGATGTGGCCCTCTAGTGGAGCTAAAGAGTGGAGTTCAGCAGTGAAAAAAGGCTTCCAGCAGCTTGTCAGTGTGTCAGCTTGTGTTTTTGTACAGAGTCTTGGTGTTTCCTGTCACTGTGGGCTTCACAGCACAGTAGTACACAGCAGAGTCTGTCACTGCAGCAGAGGAGATCTGCAGATTAAACTCTTTAGTGTTCTTGTCATGGTTCACAGATAGTCCTTGTTTTGTCTGTGAATAATCTGCGATGAGAAACTGTGGAGATGAACTGGACTTCTGTTGATACCAGAAGATGTAGTTCACAAAGGCTGAGTAGTTGCAGGAGAGAGTCACAGTGTTTCCCTCCAAAGCCATTATTTCATCTTGAAGTGATTTCACTAAATCCTCAGAGGATCCTGGAAACAACAGAGACGTTTCATCATCACACTTTGAGTTTTAAAATCATCAAATTCAATTAACCCTAAACTTCTACTGAAAATCCAATAGACATTTTATTTTATCATGAACTTCCACTAACTCTTAGTTCAGATCTGATGCTTTCAGTACTGACCAGAATGAAAGGAGATGATCATGATCCAAACTGAAAGCAGCAGCATAATTTAGACTTGAACTGAATGAACACTGGAGAGAACTGAGCAGCTCTTCACTTCCTAAATGAAGCCTTTCATATTCAGCTGTGTAGCTCCTCCTCCTCCTCCTGCTCTTGTTGTGCTCTGTTTCCATTCAGGCTGATGGAAGCTGTAGAAATGACAGCAACACACACCACCTCCTTGGGCCAATCATCCACTCACATGTCTTCTCACATCACTGTATGCTGACGACACAGAGCTGTACCTGTCATTCCAACCAAAGTACCCACTGTCTCTGAGCAGATCTCAGCCTGTCTCTCTGATATATCTGCATGGATGAAGGAACATCACCTTCAACTAAACCTCTCTAACACTGAACTTCTACTTATCCTGGCCAATCAGACTCTTCAACATGATATCAATATCAGAATCACCTCTTCATCGCTCACCCAAAGTAAAGGCTCAGTAATCCTGGGTGTCCTGTTGAATGACCAGCTCTCCTTCTCTGACCATGTTGTTTCATCTCTCAGTTGTTCCACTTTGCTCTATACAGCATCACAACAATCAGGACTCACTTGACTAAATCTTCCATCCAGCTCTTGGTCCAGATCATTGTTACCTCTCAACTCAACTACTGCTCTGCTCTTCTGGTGGACCTTCCTGTCAAACCATTACATATTGTCCAGAACGCAGCAGCCCATCTGGTTTCAGCCCTGAAGGTCATGTCACTTCACTACTTATTAACCTGTACTGGCTACCCATGGGAGCCAGCATCAAATTCAGATCACTGATGCTGCCTTCAAAGTAGCCACCTGCTTTGCAAAATCTACTTGAATTTAATCATTCAGCCTTATTCTCCTTCTCTGCCACTACCTTCCTCCAAAGAACGGCGTCTGGTGTTTCCATCCCTGCACACTAGTTGGTTTCAGTCCAGACTGTTCTCATCTGTTGTTGTCTGAGGGAGAACAAACTACAGAATCTCATCAGAGCAGAGGCGTCCCTCTCTATCTTAAAGAACCTCTTGAAAACTCATCTCTTCAGAAATCACCTCCTCTCCTAAAACCACAACATGTTTAATTAGGACCCACTCTGCACTTTTGGTGAACTTCCATAATATAATCTCCTTGCACTTTTGAACAGATGTAGCACTTAATATTTACACTGATGTTTCAACTGACACTACTGATGTCCTTCACCAGTAAGTCGCAGTGGAGAGAAAAACTTTTGTTCTGAGTGTGAATGTGACACATGTTCAGATAAGAAGTTAAGAAGAAATTATCACCATTCAGGATAAAACATTGTGGATTATACATTTAGACATTATGATAAATATCAGGACTTTGGTGAACTTCCTGATTCTCTTCTCTGTGGTCTAGATCTAAACGTGATGAAGCAAACTCTCACCATCACTGTGGCTTTTATTGATAGAAGAATAAATCTATCTACACTGAGTCAATCAGATCATAAGGAACCACTGAGGTTCAACAGTGTGTGACTCCCTCTAGTGGATGTTGTGGAGTATTGTGTTGTCTTTGCTCCAAAGGTTTTTGTACAGAGTCTTGGTGTTTCCTGTCACTGTGGGCTGCAGAGCACAGTAGTACACAGCAGAGTCTGTCACTGCAGCAGAGGAGATCTGCAGATGGACTTGGTTTCTATTTTCATTCAGTCCAACAGTCAGTCGAGGGTCTAGAGATGTTGCTCTCGACACTGAAGGATTTTGAACATCAGTGATTAGGAGAAGATACTGAGGAGCTGATCCAGGATCCTGTCGATACCACTGGAGATTTTGAGCTTTAACATTGTAGCTACAGGACAGATTAACATTGGCTCCCTCTGATGAAAAGACTTGAGCTCTGCTGGCAGTAATATCATCTTCCAAGCTGTTACCTAGTGAGGGAAACAACATGTTATATTCAGAGCTGTGTTCCAAGCTCACATATCCATCATTTGAAGAACATCAGACATTTTCTGTGGAAACAAATGATGCTGTTAATAGAGTCAGCAGTTATTAGTGATGAAGTCATGACTCTTTCTTCTCTACGTGTGGATCATTGGAATGTTAAAGTGAGCTTTAGCTAAAAGGAATATCTAAGCTGGTTGTGTAAAGCTTTGGAAATGTCCCTGTGTTTGAGGTTCTCTTGTCTAAAATATACGTACCTACGAGAGCTGAGAAGAAGAGAATCACAGTGAGTCTGTCCATGTTCACAGAGCTGAGATGTTGTCTCTGGATGTTCACTTTGAACAAGTGCTGAGTGGTTTTGTGAGTTGTGTTTGGTCTGATGTTCACAGCTGGAATCAAACAGTTCTCTGCCAAGCAGCAGCTCTGAAGGCAGTAGGAGGAGACTCTGATATGGAGTTGTCTTCATTTCTAAAGCTCCTCATCACAAATGTGTCTCATGATTGAAAGGAGTCGAGACTGGATCATCAGGAACCACTGAGGTTCAACAGTGTGTGACTCCCTCTAGTGGATGTTGTGGAGTATTGTGTTGTCTTTGCTCCAAAGGTTTTTGTACAGAGTCTTGGTGTTTCCTGTCACTGTGGGCTTCACAGCACAGTAGTACACAGCAGAGTCTGTCACTGCAGCAGAGGAGATCTGCAGACCCATCCTGGTTGATCACCACTCACTTTAACTGACAGTCTAGACTCTGTTTTATTTTGAGTTCCAAAGTGAGAGATGAGGAACTCTGGTGGTTTTCCTGGATATTGTCGATACCAGTAAAACTCATCACTCCCAGTTGCTTTCTTTGCATAGTTGTAGGACAGAGTAACAGTGGTGCCTTGTGAGCTGAAGTCTTCAGTCTGGACTGGACTCAGGTCTTCACAGCTGACTCCTAAAGGAAGAGAGAACTCTGTTATAACATGATGTCAGTGTTTCATTACATATAGTTTCTGTTGATTCTCCTGTGTGATGTCACATACCTGTTAGAGTAGAGACAAACAGTAGAGACAGTGCACAGTAGTCCAGTGTGAGCATGTTGAATAAAGGTGAAGCTGATGGTTTGTGTATTGAACTCTGCTGAATATGGAAGTTCCTCTCTCTTCTATAGTTCAGGAACAGCTCAGCTCCTCCCTCAATCTCTCCGTCTCCTCTTAGATCTGTATTTTCTCTCCTCTCTTACACTTCCTCCTGCTGAACACACTGTAGCAGCTTGTTCTTCTTCTGGTTTTTGCTCACTCTTTTATAACAGGAGTCACAAATGTAGCTGTGGTCAGTTAAAGGTTCAGTCATTGTCCAATAATATATACAGAGTTTGATCTTATAGCCAAATGTCAGATTACAGTTAAAGTGCCAGGATCCACCTACTTTTCCAGTTCAATTGTTAAAAATCCTCAAACCCCAAAGTCTTATTGAAGGTGATGTTGTGAGGAGCTCTTTCTCTCCTGATACTGATTCTAGCTCTGAACTTTCTGAGCCATTCTGTGATAAAGTTGGAGAATATCACGTCTTACTGTGTCTGATGAATGTGTGGGACCAGTCTCTCCTCCTCACAGTGCACTACTTGCACCATTTCAGCCAGTCTCCTTCTCAGTCTCACAAACCAGTGTCACACATATTGAATCCTGCTCTCAGCTGCAGATTATCCCTCCTAACCCTTTCAGGATGTGTGGACAGATATCAGTCCCTTCATCTTTATGTATCATCTCTTGTTCTTTAGCCCTCAGCTTTTTCCATCTTCTTTCAAACATGTGACTGAACAGTGACTCCTGAAGAAGCCTGATCTTGACCTACTCAACATCCATTATCACTGGCCCGTCTCTAAACCCAGTGTTTGAATTATGCTGCAGTCGCTGGTGGTGTCAATGCTTGGGAAGGGGATTCCTACAGTACCAGAGGCTGCACGTTGTGGACCACAGATTCTGAATCCTGTGTCTAAGGGCCTAAATTTTTGCAACACTTCCACCTCAATCTGGTTTGTTAACAACTGATGTGTGTGTGTTTTGTAAAACAAACATTCCTTGTATCTTTCCTTTCACTGTTCAATTGGGTTGAATAAAACTTTAAAACGAGGACCTTATGCACAGGGTCTGGAATCTGCAGTCCACAAGGTGCAGCCTTTACTTTTGGAGAAATCCCTTAATGGCAGTGTTTCCACATTGTGCAGCCTGACTTGGCGATAGAGAAAAGTAAACCTCTGCTAAACCTAGCAGCTAACTGGTCACCAAAAGCAACTGTATGTTAGATGTTAGCATACAGACAGGAGACACTTGAAACAGTTCCTTTAAGACCAGATGGTCCAATGATAACATCTTTGCATTCTAGCGGCCTACATTATTGACAAGACAGTGACAGACCAGATGAAGGACCTCCCTACTTATAGGTCTCCATGGACTTAGATCTCCTCCTATTGTTGTGATCTGCGAATCTGGATCTGCTTCTTTGCCAAGCCATTTGTTTCCCTTGAGTAAAGGTGGTTGAGGAGCACCAGGTGTCTCTGTGTTTGTTCTCTGGACAAAACTGACAGGACGTGTCAAGTAGTTTCAACTCTGGAAGTAAAACAGCAGAGAACATAAAGGACAGCCTCAGAAGATGTGACTGTTCTTGTTTCTATTGATGCTGCTCATCCACTCACTTTTCATCCCACACCTCATCCTGATCAGAGATTCATTGTTTTATGGTTCAACAAACTCTACATTGCTCTGCTGCTTCTTCACTACACAGAGTCTAGACTGGATCATCAGGAACCACTGAGGTTCAACAGTGTGTGACTCCCTCTAGTGGATGTTGTGGAGTATTGTGTTGTCTTTGCTCCAAAGTTTTTGTACAGAGTCTTGGTGTTTCCTGTCACTGTGGGCCTCAGAGCACAGTAGTACACAGCAGAGTCAGACACCTGAAGCTTCTGGATCTTCAGAGGAACTGATGTCTTGTTCTTGATTGAAGCATTAAATCTTTCTTCCTGGAACTCTGGAGCATTGTGTTTTCCATATGAGTCACGTCTTAATACATATCTGGGGAAGTCATTCACATCTTGTTTGTACCAGAATAAATAGTGAGTTGGGTCACTGGTCTCAAATGAACAGTCGAGTGTAACTGTGTCTCCTTGAGCAGCAGTGACAGCAGATGTTGGCTGGATCACTCTGTCTTCTCCTTTACACTCTGGGGAAGAACAGAACATGCAGAGGAAGAGATGGATCAATAAAGATGATTGATTACAGCACAACAATCAGTAGCTTTAAAGAGTTCCCTATCCAGAGAGTCACACACACATGTAGAATAGATGTGATTCTCACTGATCATTGTCACTTTGAACCATATCAAGTGTTTTTCCAAGGTAAGAAATGTCAGCAGAAATGATGTGCTCTGACTTTGTGTAGGATGAAGATTAAAAGCTGTGAGTGTAGAGCTCAGTAACATGTTGAGGTGTTTGAAGAGGAAACATGTTGTGCTTTCTATCTTACCAAAGAAAAGAGCAGCAAGAATAATCCACAGCCAATGGTCCATCTCTACAATAAAGTTGAAATCAACAGTAGAAAGTAGCTGATGTTCAACATTCACTCTGACACTTGTTGTCTTCACAGCACCACTTATTACTGACACAGTGGTTGAACACAGTCAGGAAGTAGTGCACCTCCTACTTGATGATGTGGCCCTCTAGTGGAGCTAAAGAGTGGAGTTCAGCAGTGGAGAAAAGGCTTCCAGCAGCTTGTCAGTGTGTCAGCTTGTGTTTTTGTACAGAGTCTTGGTGTTTCCTGTCACTGTGGGCCTCACAGCACAGTAGTACACAGCAGAGTCTGTCACTGCAGCAGAGGAGATCTGCAGATCCATCCTGGTTTTATCACCACTCACTTTAACTGACAGTCCAGACTCTGTCTTATTTTGAGTTGCGAAGTGGGAGATGAGGAACTCTGGTGGTTTTCCTGGATATTGTCGATACCAGTAAATTTCATCACTAGCTGTTATTGTCCTGGAGTAGTTGTAGGACAGAGTAACAGTGGTGCCTTGTGAGCTGAAGTCTTCAGTCTGGACTGGACTCAGTTCTTCACAGCTGACTCCTAAAGAAACAGACAAATGTTGTTAAAGACCATGTTAAACTCTGATTGGCTGTTCCAGTGGTTTCTAGCAAACAGATCCTCTAAAGTCATTTCTTCTTCCTGCTTGAACCTACCTGTGAGTATGATGAGAAGCAAAAGAAACATTCCACAGTGATGCAGTGAGAGCATCTTCCAGACAGTGTGTGTGTTATGTGTGGTTTAGATATTGAATGTGTCTGACAGTGGGAGTTGTTTTCTGTTCTGCTCTTTGACACACTTGCTCCTCCTCAACCTGTTCCTCCTCTCATATTACTGAACGGTAGGAACCAAAACCACACCTCAATGTCTTCTACAGCTTTAACACCTCAATGATCAGCCTCTGTTATTCTGCTCATGTTCCACATTCAAGGATGACAAGGAGCTCACTTTGGTGAAACACATTTGTTTTATGTAGGAAAACCTCAGTTCAGGTCACAGACTCTCTCTCAGGCTGAACAGTGAAACTGACTCGTCTTATACTGACAACTACTTTCTTCTCCAGTGATCATCCTGTTGTTTAACACAATAACTGAACCATTACAATAAACTACTAGTAAACATCAGTACAGATCTCCAGGTTTTCCCTCCTGGAGATCCACAGTAAGTAATTCATGAACTTTCTTTCTCAGGTGTCACAGGTAAGTCTCACGTTTGATAGAATTACTCTCTTCTCAGGTGTAGGCAGGTAAGTAATGAGTAAATATTTCACACAACTCCAGTTGTATGAACAGATTTACTGTCACTGTGGGCTTCACAGCACAGTAGTACACAGCAGAGTCTGTCACTGCAGCAGAGGAGATCTGCAGATCCATCCTGGTTTTATCACCACTCACTTTAACTGACAGTCCAGACTCTGTTTTATTTTGACTTCCTGAGTGAGAGATGAGGAACTCTGGTGGTCCATCCATCCATCCATCTTCCTCCGCTTATCCGGGGGCAGGTCGCGGGGGCAGCAGCCTGAGCAGGGATCCCCAGACCTCCCTCTCCCCAGACACTTCCTCCAGCTCTTCCGGAGGGACCCCAAGGCGTTCCCAGGCCAGCCGGGTGACATAGTCACTCCAGCGTGTCCTGGGTCTTCCCCGGGGCCTCTTTCCGGTGGGACATGCCCGGAAGACCTCCCGAGGGAGGCGCCCAGGGGGCATCCGGTACAGATGCCCGAGCCACCTCAACTGGCTCCTCTCGATGTGGAGGAGCAGCGGCTCTACTCCGAGCTCCTCCCGGGTGACAGAGCTTCTCACCCTATCTCTAAGGGAGCGCCCCGCCACCCTGCGGAGGAAACTCATTTCGGCCGCTTGTATCCGGGATCTTGTTCTTTCGGTCATGACCCAGAGTTCATGACCATAGGTGAGGGTAGGAACGTAGATCGACCGGTAAATCGAGAGCTTTGCCTTTCGGCTCAGCTCTCTCTTCACCACAACAGACCGATACAACGACCGCATTACTGCGGCCGCTGCACCGATCCGCCTGTCGATCTCACGCTCCATCCTTCCCTCACTTGTGAACCGGACCCCGAGATACTTAAACTCCTCCACTTGAGGCAGGAACTCTCCCCCGACCCGGAGAGGGCAAACCACCTTTTTCCGGTCGAGAACCATGGCCTCAGACTTGGAGGTGCTGATTCTCATCCCAGCTGCTTCACACTCAGCTGCGAACCGCCCCAGCGCATGCTGTAGGTCCTGGCTCGAGGGAGCCAACAAGACAACATCATCTGCAAAAAGCAGAGATGAAATCCGGTGACTCCCGAACCGGACCCCCTCCGGACCCTGGCTGCGCCTAGAAATTCTGTCCATAAAAATAATGAACAGAACCGGTGACAAAGGGCAGCCCTGTCGGAGGCCAACATCCACCGGGAACAAGTCCGGCTTACTGCCGGCAATGCGAACCAAGCTCCTGCTCTGGTCATACAGAGACCTTACAGCCCTCAGCAGAGGGCCTCCGACCCCATATTCTCGGAGCACCTCCCACAGAATGCCACGTGGGACACGGTCGAATGCCTTCTCCAAGTCCACAAAACACATGTGGACTGGTTGGGCAAACTCCCATGAGCCCTCGAGCACCCTGTGGAGGGTATAGAGCTGGTCCAGTGTTCCACAACCAGGACGAAAACCGCATTGTTCCTCCTGAATCCGGGGTTCGACTATCGGTCGAATTCTCCTCTCCAGCACCCTGGAATAGACTTTCCCCGGGAGGCTGAGGAGTGTGATCCCCCGGTAGTTGGAACACATCCTCCGGTCCCCCTTTTTAAAAAGAGGGACCACCACTCCGGTCTGCCAGTCCAGAGGCACTGTCTCCGACTGCCACGCGATGTTGCAGAGGCGTGTCAGCCAAGACAGCCCCACAACATCCAGAGACTTGAGATACTCAGGGCGGATCTCATCCACTCCCGCTGCCTTGCCACCAGGGAGCTTCCGAACTACCTTGGTGACTTCAGCTTGGGTAATGAATGAATCAACCTCTGAGTCCTCTGTCTCTGCTTCCTCCATGGAAGACATGGCAGTGGGATTGAGGAGATCCTCGAAGTACTCCTTCCACCGCCCGACAATATCCCCAGTCGAGGTCAACAGCTCCCCACCTCCACTGTAAACAGTGTTGGCAGAGCACTGCTTCCCCCTCCTGAGGCGCCGGATGGTTTGCCAGAATTTCTTCGAGGCCGATCGGTAGTCCTCCTCCATGGCCTCCCCGAACTTTTCTCATACCAGAGTTTTTGCTTCCGCGACTGACCGGGCTGCCGCACGCTTGGCCTGCCAGTACCCATCAGCTGCCTCGGGGGTCCCCCGAGCCAGCCAGGCTCGGTAGGACTCCTTCTTCAGCTTGACGGCATCCCTTACTTCCGGTGTCCACCACCGAGTTCGGGGATTGCCGCCACGACAGGCACCGGAGACCTTGCGGCCACAGCTCTGAACAGCCGCATCAACAATGGAGGCGGAGAACATGGTCCACTCGGACTCAATGTCTCCAGCCTCCCTCGGGATCTGGTCAAAGCTCTCCCGGAGGTGGGAATTGAAGACCTCAGCGACAGAGGATTCTGCCAGACGTTCCCAGCAGACCCTCACAGTACGTTTGGGTCTGCCGAGTCTGTCCAGCTTCCTCCCCCGCCACCGGATCCAACTCACCACCAGGTAGTGATCAGTTGACAGCTCAGCCCCTCTCTTCACCCGAGTGTCCAAGACATACGGCCGGAGATCAGATGACACGACTACAAAGTCGATCATTGATCTCCGGCCTAGGGTGTCCTGGTGCCACGTGCACTTATGGACACCCTTATGCTCGAACATGGTGTTCGTTATGGACAAACTGTGACTAGCACAGAAGTCCAACAACAGAACACCACTCAGGTTCAGATCGGGGAGGCCGTTCCTCCCAATCACGCCCCTCCAGGTATCACTGTCGTTGCCCACGTGAGCGTTGAAGTCCCCCAGCAGAACAATGGAGTCCCCAGTTGGGGCACTTTCCAGTACCCCTTCCAGGGACCCCAAGAAGGCCGGGTACTCAGCACTGCCGTTTGGCCCATAAGCCGAAACGACTGTGAGAGACCTATCCCCGACCCGAAGGCGCAGGGAAACGACCCTCTCGTTCAGTGGGGAAAACTCCAACACATGGCGGCTGAGATGGGGGGCTATGAGCAAGCCCACTCCAGCCTGCCGCCTCTCACCATGGGCAACTCCAGAGTAGAAGAGAGTCCAGCCTCTCTCAAGGAGTTGGGTTCCAGAGCCCAGACTGTGCGTAGAGGCGTAACCCTCTACGCACTCTGGTGGTTTTCCTGGATATTGTCGATACCAGAAGAAATAATCCTGAGCAGTTGCTTTCTTTGCATAGTTGTGGGACAGAGTAACAGTGGTGCCTTGTGAGCTGAAGTCTTCAGTCTGGAGTGGACTCAGTCTTCACAGCTGACTTATAAAGAAACAGATAAATGTTGTTAAAGACCATGTGAAACTCTGATTGGCTGTCCAGTGGTTTCTAGCAAACAGATCCTCTAAAGTCATTTCTTCTTCCTGCTTGAACCTACCTGTGAGTATGATGAGAACCAAAGGAAACATTCCACAGTGATGCAGTGAGAGCATCTTCCAGACAGTGTGTGTGTTATGTGTGGTTTAGATATTGAATGTGTCTGACAGTGGGAGTTGTTTTCTGTTCTGCTCTTTGACACACTTGCTCCTCCTCAACCTGTTCCTCCTCTCATATCACTGAACGGTAGGAACCAAAACCACACCTCAATGTCTTCTACAGCTTTAACACCTCAATGATCAGCCTCTGTTATCCTGCTGATCTTTGTTTTTATTCTTTCTTACTGTTCAACCAGTTGGTTTCACATCTTCTCCTCATGTTTCTCTATAGGACCAGAACAAAGTGGACGGTGATGGACTTGTTTACTGGGATGTCAAAGTCAGACCACATTCCTTATATGAACACAGTGACTGAGAAGAAGAAAATGTTTGATTTAGTTCAAGTAGATGGTGCAGACCCAGAATCAGTGTAAAGGCAGCATTAGTGACTGAATTTGATTCAGGTGCTCGTGGGTAGACAACACAGGTCAATAAGATGATCTGTCTCACAGGCAGCAGTGTGTGAACATGGAAACCATCGCTCTACATTTCTGTCATTAACAAATGGGGTTCCACAAGGTTCAATACTGGGCCCTGTTCTGTTCATTATTCATATCAATAATCAAACCTCCATCTTTATGCTGATGATACAGTTCTCTGTTGTGTCTCTAACACTCCACATTCAGCCATTGAAACCCTTCAGCAAGGTGGTGCTGATGGAGAGTGTGGATGGCAGGATGAGGTGGAGACTTGATCTGACTTTGTTCAAATCTAATGATTCATGTATTTATTTAGTTTGTGTAGTTCATGGAGTGTTGAGTGTGAAGCCTGATCCAGTTGGTTTGTGAGTGATGTGGATGAGCTGCTCCTGTGACTCCTCCCACAGTGTTTGATTAGCAGCTGTAACCACAGTGACTCTGATACAACAGGAATGAGCAGAATCCATCTGATATGAAGCTGTGGTTTGAATACCACTTCCCTCCTCTTTGAAGAGGAGTCAGATATCTGTCTCCAGGTTTTTGTACAGCCTCTTCTACACTTTGTATCACTGTGTTTCTAGAGCACAGTAGTAGAGAGCTGTGTCTGCCAGGGCTAGGTTGTTGATGGTCAGTGTAGTTGATGTGTCTGTTGTTGTAGACTGATATCGATCATCAGGAATATATTTAAAACTACTCAATGATTTTGCTCCTTTCCAGAGGATAAACTGAGGAGCCTGAAGGTCAGAATCATGTCTGTACCAGTAAAGGAGAGGATAGTCACTAGTTGTCTCATATCGACATGAGAGTGAGACATGTTGTCCTTCTTGTCCACTGACTTCACGTCCTTCAGGAGTGATTGTGTCTCCAGCTATTAGTCCTGTAAAAAGTAGAGAAGATGAAGCCATTAGACTAACATTGTCCATGAGGCTGAGAGGAGAAGACAGTGGAAAATGTCAGTGTACAGTGTTACTCTGTGGACACAAACAGCTCAAGTGTAGCTCACATCACAACTAGATTGTACAGGACTTGATGACAAAGACAGATTATTGTGCAGTTTCAAGTGTGAAAGAATCAAATGGAGGTCAAACATGTTGTTGATGGAGCAGCTTCACTCAGACACTGATTTGTTGTCCAACTCACCTATGAAGTGAGATAAAAGCAAAAAGAGGTAAAGCAACATGTCTTTGGAGGAGTTGAAGCCAAACAGACAGCAGATGAACAATGTTGTTCCACTGCAGTAGAATGAACAAACTAAACAGCCTCTCTGCTGCACAGCCCTTCTCCTCAACATCAAGCTGATTGTGCTTTTACTTCCTCCAACATTTCTGCTCTGGACTCACTCATCATCTCATTGGCTGAGGGGGGCTGAAGTGGGCGGGGCCAGGTCACAGTCTTTGATGCTTTGTCTCTTAGTTTGTGTGATGTTGTTGTCATGAGTCCACAGACACAGTCTCTGATAAGTCATTGTTTCAACAGTGTGTGACTCCCTCTAGTGGATGTTGTGGAGTATTGTGTTGTCTTTGCTCCAAAGGTTTTTGTACAGAGTCTTGGTGTTCCTGTCACTGTGGGCTGCAGAGCACAGTAGTACACAGCAGAGTCTGTCACTGCAGCAGAGATGATGGTCATGTTGATTTGTTTTTGCTCCACTTTAATCTTCAGTCCAGGGGTTGGATTGCTCATCAGTTCTCCTGAATCGAAATGAGAGATGAGGAGCTCTGGTGGTTTTCCTGGATATTGTCGATACCAGAAGAATCGATCACCACTTGACAGTTTGGAGTAGTTGTAGGACAGAGTAACAGTGGTGCCTTGTGAGCTGAAGTCTTCAGTCTGGACTGGACTCAGTTCTTCACAGATGACTCCTAAAGGAAGAAACATCTGTGACTCTGATCTGAAGGTTTTTACCAGTGAAACTCTGTTAAAGTGAAATTTCTCACCTACCTCTTATTGTGACCAGAAACAAAGTCACAAACAGACTGAAGGTCACTGACACCATCTTACTGAAGAAGAGAATCTCTCTGTGTGAAGGTCTGGGTTTGTATCTTTTCTCTACTTGAGCTCCAGGTTTGCTCCTCCCTTCCTCCTCCTCCTCTTCTAAACTGTTGGCATCCACAACCTCTTTCTTTCAGTCACTGCCCAGAGTTCACAACCAAAGGTGAGGACCCAAACAAAGACCAATGAGGAAACCAGACTCTTTCTCCTCCTGTTCTGCACCACAGTTAACTGGTTCAATGTCCGCATTACTGCTGATGCAGCATCGACTGCCACCCTCTCTCTCCAACACACCCTCACTCATGAACATGACCCTGAGAGAGTTTAACTTTGCTTGGGGCAGCACCTCCACCAGAGTCCACCTCTTTCCAGCTGAGAACAATGGCCTCAGTCTTGGAGGTGCTGATTCTTGTCCTGCTGCTTCACACTGCAAACTGTCCCAGTGAGTAATGCAGGTCAAGATCTGATGAAGCCAACAGAACCACATCATCTGCAAAGAGCAAAGATCCAGTTCAGAAGCTCCTGAAGTGGACACACTGTTCCCACTGTCACGGTCTTGACATCCTGTCCATGAATATGACAAACAGGATCAGAGACAAGGGACAACCTTGGAGGAGTCCAAACGTCTCTAGTTGTGGTGACTTCAGCACAGACCGCATGATAGGTAAATACTGCTGTTTGTGTGGCCATAAGATGACCGCGGTCAAAAAAGCCACACGTAGCCACAGATGATGCTGAGAACAGCACCAAACACCATCAACAGTACAAACAGGGTCCCAGCACATAAAACAAGCTGTCAAACATCTGCTAGCTTTGCCTGCTTTCTATTGAAAAGAGACAAAAACAGAACTCACCCTATTTGTACTGTTGATGATGTTTGGATCTGTTCTGAGCATCAGCTGTGGGTATCAGTGGCTCTTTTGACTGTGGTTAGCTTATGGCCCCCCAGACAGCAGTGTTTGGCTATCGTGTGGCCTTTGCTGAAGTTGCTACGACTACAGACATTTGTGGTCGGCAAACTTCATCTCTCTACTAGGGTTCTACTAGGTGTCAGATTAGATTATGGGTTACATTTATGGTGGAATATCCTTTAAATTTGAACAATAAGTCAGGGTTTCCTTTACAGCACCCAGGATTGACAATTGAGTTTGTGAGAATTTACCTCACATTAAACACAATTTCAGTTTTTGCTGTTTGAAATTAAACCAAACTTTGTTTCTGGGTTTTTTCCTCACTGTTACATTTTGTGTTCTTTTTTAATCTTCAATACACAGACTCTGGACTGGATCATCAGGAACCACTGAGGTTCAACAGTGTGTGACTCCCTCTAGTGGATGTTGTGGAGTATTGTGTTGTCTTTGCTCCAAAGGTTTTTGTACAGAGTCTTGGTGTTTCCTGTCACTGTGGGCTGCAGAGCACAGTAGTACACAGCAGAGTCAGACACCTGAAGCTTCTGGATCTTCAGAGGAACTGATCTTGAGGTGGAATCCAGAGTTGATGAAAACCTCTCTCTGAAGTCGTCTGCTGTGTTTCCTTGATCCAGTGTAACTCGGCTCAGGATCATGATTGGCTTCTGGTTTCCATCCTGTTTGTACCAGAAGAGATATGGAGTCATTGAACTGCTGTTATATTGACAGCCAAGTGTTACTGCTTCTCCTTGTGGAGCAGTCACGTCTCCTTCTGGCTGCAGCACGTTGTCTTTCTGTGCTCTGGATTCTGTAAAACACCAACAGACAGTGTCAGTGAGCTGGTAGAGAATCATGTCAGTGTTGCAGTGGTACCACAGAAACAGTGGTGTTCATACCAAGGCACACAGCAGCCAGCAGCACTGAGATGAACAGAGGCGTCATGTCTGCAGTGTTGAGTCAGTGTGAGCTACAGCCAGGATGAAGCAGCTGTGCTCTGTCTGTTGAGTCTTCATCAACACTAAGGTGGTGGATTAGAAGGAGGAGCCTGATCACAGTGACGGCCTCATTCACAGCCCTGTGTTATTCCCTCTACTGACAACGTGACACTCAACACACTGTGGGACTGTGGTGCTCTCCTTCCTGCTCTGACTTGTGTTGTATGTGGTGGTCACTGGAAACTCCAGCTGACGTGTTTCCTGTTTTCCTGCTGCTGCAGATTCACTTTGTTCCTCAACAGATAAATGGTGCTAATTGTTGTGAAGCTGCTGCAGCTCCTTTAATATCTTTATCACACTGATGACAAATAAACTCTGAATGGATGTTTGAACATGACACTTGTTCTAGTCTTTCCACAGTCTTTCTTCTCTTGGATGGAAATGGACAGTTTAGTATGTGTTGGTCAAATACAAAGATGGTGGAGTTGTTGTGGAAGCTTCAATCAGCCAATGATGAAGGTTGATGAACCTTCAGCTGTTAGAGTTTGATTCTGCTGAGTTTTTCCTCAGACTTCAATGTGTGAAAACAAAAACTGCTGCTGATTTCAGAGTCTTAGTAGTTGATGCTGTAGTGCAGGGGTGTCCAAACTATGGTCCGTGGGCCACCTGCGGCCCACTGTCCAGTTTTTTTAGCCTGCAGCAAATTCTGAAAATATAATTGAATATGGCCCGGACATGAAGCTTGAACTCAACTCTGTTGCACTTCTCAGTTCCAACACAAGATGGAGCCAGCCCCGGAAAAGGTGCTTCTCAACTAAACAACATTAAGCCAAGAAAAACCTTTACCTTGAGTCACCATAAATAGCAGCACCGAAGAAACGCAAGATAGCAAGTAAGTGTAGAAGATTTCAGACACGGTGGAAAAATGAATATTTCTTCAAAGAAATCAACAGAAAGTGTGTCTGTTTGATTTGCAATGAAGCTGTTGCTGTGGTAAAGAGGATAATGTCCGTCAGCACTATGAGACATCAGAGCTACACATCGTACGCCGGTGCTGAACGAACACAGAAAGTCAAGCAAATGACCACTAGCCTGCAAGCTCAACAACAGGTTTTTTTCTTGCTACGAAAATACAGGAAAACGCCACAACAGGAAGCTAATATGTCTCTAAACTTATTGCCCAGCATGGAAAAACCGTTCTCAGACAGCGATTTCATAAAGCACTGCCTCATCAAAGTCACAGAAATAATGTGCCCTGAAAAAGTGCAGGATTTCAACAACGTGGGCTTGTCCAGAAATACAGTGGTGCGGAGAATCGAGGACTTGTCAGCTAACTTGAAACATCAGCTGAGAGACAAAGCTTGTGCTTTTGATTTTTACTTGATTGCATGTGATGAGAGCACAGATGCCACAGACACCACACAGCTGTTAATATTTTTGCAGGGAGTAGTTGATAATTTCTGCTGTACAGAGGAGCTGCTTGATATGACGAGCCTTAAAGGCACAACGACAGGTGAAGATATTTTTGAAGCTGTGTCAGATGCAGTTGAAAAGATGAGAGTTAATTTGATGGCATCAATGATGTGCACCAAGGTAAAAGATGGTGGAGGTGAGGCTGTTCGAATGCACTGTATAATCCACCTAGAAGCACTGTGTGCCAAGACTGTCCAGCTGGGCGATGTGATGAACACTGCTGTAAAAACTGGCAACATAATTCGAGCTAGAGGACTGTCCCACAGAGAATTTCAAGCTTTCCAATCTGATGTGGAAGCTGAATACGGGGATGTACTCTACCACTCTGATGTGCGCTGGCTCAGCCGCGGCTCTGTGCTGCAGCGGTTTTATTCGCTGAGGTCAGAAATCGAGCAGTTATTGAAAGAGAAGGGCCGACCTCTTCATGAACTGAGTGGCCCTCTGTGGTTGGCAGACCTGGCATTTTTAGTTGATCTTACTCATCATCTGAATACACTGAACAAGAGCTTACAAGGCAAAAAGCAGCTGGTGCCACACCTGTATGCACACATGAAAGCCTTCTGTGTAAAGCTCCGCCTGTTTGAGACACAACTACGAAGCTTTAATGCTGCACACTTCCCCTCGCTGTCTGAAATTAAGTCTGCTTTTCCAAAGGCCGACCTTTCTGCTAAAAAGGAGAAAAATGTGTCTGTGATTGCGTCTCTCGTGACAGAATTCAACCAGCGTTTCCAAGATTTTTCTGTCACTGAGAAAGAAATCAAGCTGTTCTCGACCCCCTTCCTGGTGGATGCAGAAGAAGTGGAAGAGAGACTGCAGTTAGAACTTATGTTAGAACCTATTGAAATGCAGTGTGATGATTCTCTGAAGAGTCAACATCAGCTTCTCTCCCTCCCTGACTTCTACCAGAGTTGGGATAATGCCAAGTTTCCTCTGATGAGACGCCATGCCAAAAGAATGATGAGCCTGTTGGGCTCAACATACATATGTGAACAAACATTTTCTCTGTTAAATCAGAACAAAAGCAGACTGAGAACCAGAATGACTGATAGCCATCTCTGTGAAGTCCTTTGTGTCTCAACCACCAGACTTTCTCCTGACATGTCAGCCATCCTTCAATCCAAAGCACAGCATCACTGAGTGCAATGTTCTTCACGTTATGAGTGAGTTAGAAATACACACAGTATTTATGTGTGAATATGTCACCTCTAGTGGGTTAGGGCCACGGCCCTTTTTTATTTTCTATATTTAGCCCTCCCTAAAAAAAACTTTCGACACCCCTGCTTTAGTGTGTGTTGCTGTGTGTCTCTACATGTTGACAGGGATGGTGACCAATGGAAAGAGCTCAATGTGGCCTGATGAGCCACAGTCAATAAAGAAGATGAAGTGAGGGAGTCAGTTTCCATTCATTTGTTTGTTTGTTGAGTGTGAAGCCTGATCCAGTTGGTTTGTGAGTGATGTGGATGAGCTGCTCCTGTGACTCCTCCCACAGTGTTTGATTAGCAGCTGTAACCACAGTGACTCTGATACAACAGGAATGAGCAGAATCCATCTGATATGAAGCTGTGGTTTGAATACCACTTCCCTCCTCTTTGAAGAGGAGTCAGATATCTGTCTCCAGGTTTTTGTACAGCCTCTTCTACACTTTGTATCACTGTGTTTCTAGAGCACAGTAGTAGAGAGCTGTGTCTGCCAGGGTTAGCTTGTTGATGGTCAGTTCAGTTGATGTGTCTGTTGTTTCAGACCGATAGTGACTGGGGTTCGGATTATATTCATTTGTTTCCCTCTTTCCTCCTTTCCAGAGGATAAACTGAGGAGCCTGAAGGTCAGAATCATGTCTGTACCAGTAAAGTAAGACTTTATCATCAGTTGTCTCATATCGACATGAGAGTGAGACCTGTTGTCCTTCTTGTCCACTGACTTCACGTCTTTCAGGAGTGATTGTGTCTCCAGCTATTAGTCCTGTAAAAAGTAGAGAAGATGAAGCCATTAGACTAACATTGTCCATGAGGCTGAGAGGAGAAGACAGTGGAAAATGTCAGTGTACAGTGTTACTCTGTGGACACAAACAGCTCAAGTGTAGCTCACATCACAACTAGATTGTACAGGACTTGATGACAAAGACAGATTATTGTGCAGTTTCAAGTGTGAAAGAATCAAATGGAGGTCAAACATGTTGTTGATGGAGCAGCTTCACTCAGACACTGATTTGTTGTCCAACTCACCTATGAAGTGAGATAAAAGCAAAAAGAGGTAAAGCAACATGTCTTTGGAGGAGTTGAAGCCAAACAGACAGCAGATGAACAATGTTGTTCCACTGCAGTAGAATGAACAAACTAAACAGCCTCTCTGCTGCACAGCCTTCTCCTCAACATCAAGCTGATTGTGCTTTTACTTCCTCCAACATTTCTGCTCTGGACTCACTCATCATCGCATTGGCTGAGGGGGACTGAAGTGGGCGGGGCCAGGTAACCGTCTTTGATGATTTGTCTCTTACTTTCTGTGATGTTGTTGTCATGAGTCCACAGACACAGTCTCTGATAAGTCATTGTTTCAACAGTGTGTGACTCCCTCTAGTGGATGTTGTGGAGTATTGTGTTGTGTTTGCTCCAAAGGTTTTTGTACAGAGTCTTGGTGTTTCCTGTCACTGTGGGCCTCAGAGCACAGTAGTACACAGCAGAGTCAGTCACTGCAGCAGAGGAGATCTGCAGATCCATCCTGGTTTTATCACCACTCACTTTAACTGACCGTCCAGACTCTGTTTTATTTTGAGTTCCTAAGTGAGAGATGAGGAACTCTGGTGGTTTTCCTGGATATTGTCGATACCAGTAAAACTCATCACTCCCAGTTGCTTTCTTTGCATAGTTGTAGGACAGAGTAACAGTGGTGCCTTGTGAGCTGAAGTCTTCAGTCTGGACTGGACTCAGGTCTTCACAGCTGACTCCTAAAGGAAGAGAGAACTCTGTTATAACATGATGTCAGTGTTTCATTACATATAGTTCCTGTTCATTCTCCTGTGTGATGTCACATACCTGTTAGAGTAGAGACAAACAGTAGAGACAGTGCACAGTAGTCCAGTGTGAGCATGTTGAATAAAGGTGAAGTTGATGGTTTGTGTATTGAACTCTGCTGAATATGGAAGTTCCTCTCTCTTCTATAGTTCAGGAACAGCTCAGCTCCTCCCTCAATCTCTGACTCTGTGCTACCAACAATGTTGTGGTGAAAAGTCACATAGTGTGATGAGTCAGTAATGTATGGAGCTGTGGAGTGGCCATAGAGTGTGACTCCCTCTAGTGGATGTTGTGGAGTATTGTGTTGTCTTTGCTCCAAAGGTTTTTGTACAGAGTCTTGGTGTTTCCTGTCACTGTGGGCTGCAGAGCACAGTAGTACACAGCAGAGTCTGTCACTGCAGCAGAGATGATCTTCAGATCTACTTGTTTCTCTGTTGTGTTGATATGAGCTGAGAACTCAGTCAGAGTTGGATGGATCGATCCTTGCTCTGTGATGTAGAGCAGGAACTCTGGTCTGGATCTCTGGTATTGTCGGTACCACTGGATACTGTTGATACTGCCTTCATATTTACAGGACAGGCTGATGTTTCTGCCCTCTGCAACAACTTCTTCAGGACTTTTTGGCTTTATGCTGTTCATGGAGCCCATGGCTGCAAAATAAACATTGTTCATGTGAGTTAGTCTGCAAGAGATTCTGATATCAAGACACTTTAGAGAGGTTCTAGATATTTTCTTTACATGTCACCATTTAAAATGCATTAAAAACAACAACCTCTGTTGTTGATGGAGCAGCTTCACTCAGACACTGATTTGTTGTCCAACTCACCTATGAAGTGAGATAAAAGCAAAAAGAGGTAAAGCAACATGTCTTTGGAGGAGTTGAAGCCAAACAGACAGCAGATGAACAATGTTGTTCCACTGCAGTAGAATGAACAAACTAAACAGCCTCTCTGCTGCACAGCCCTTCTCCTCAACATCAAGCTGATTGTGCTTTTACTTCCTCCAACATTTCTGCTCTGGACTCACTCATCATCTCATTGGCTGAGGGGGACTGAAGTGGGCGGGGCCAGGTAACAGTCTTTGATGCTTTGTCTCTTAGTTTGTGTGATGTTGTTGTCATGAGTCCACAGACACAGTCTCTGATAAGTCATTGTTTCAACAGTGTGTGACTCCCTCTAGTGGATGTTGTGGAGTATTGTGTTGTGTTTGCTCCAAAGGTTTTTGTACAGAGTCTTGGTGTTTCCTGTCACTGTGGGCTGCAGAGCACAGTAGTACACAGCAGAGTCAGACACCTGAAGCTTCTGGATCTTCAGAGGAACTGATCTTGAGGTGGAATCCAGAGTTGATGAAAACCTCTCTCTGAAGTCGTCTGCTGTGTTTCCTTCATCCAGTCTAAAGCGGCTCAGGATCATGATTGGCTTCTGGTTTCCATCCTGTTTGTACCAGTAGAGATACGGACCTGTTGAACTGCTGTTATATTGACAGCCAAGTGTCACTGCTTCTCCTTGTGGAGCAGTCACGTCTCCTTCTGGCTGCAGCACGTTGTCTTTCTGTGCTCTGGATTCTGTAAAACACCAACAGACAGTGTCAGTGAGCTGGTAGAGAATCATGTCAGTGTTGCAGTGGTACCACAGAAACAGTGGTGTTCATACCAAGGCACACAGCAGCCAGCAGCACTGAGATGAACAGAGGCGTCATGTCTGCAGTGTTGAGTCACTGTGAGCTACAGCCAGGATGAAGCAGCTGTGCTCTGTCTGTTGAGTCTTCATCAACACTAAGGTGGTGGATTAGAAGGAGGAGCCTGATCACAGTGACGGCCTCATTCTCAGCTCTGTGTTATTCCCTCTACTGACAACGTGACACTCAACACACTGTGGGACTGTTGTGCTCTCCTTCCTGGTCTGACTTGTGTTGTATGTGGTGGTCACTGGAAACTCCAGCTGACGTGTTTCCTGTTTTCCAGCTGCTGCAGATTCACTTTGTTCCTCAACAGATAAATGGTGCTAATTGTTGTGAAGCTGCTGCAGCTCCTTTAATATCTTTATCACACTGATGACAAATAAACTCTGAATGGATGTTTGAACATGACACTTGTTCTAGTCTTTCCACAGTCTTTCTTCTCTTGGATGGAAATGGACAGTTTAGTATGTGTTGGTCAAATACAAAGATGGTGGAGTTGTTGTGGAAGCTTCAATCAGCCAATGATGAAGGTTGATGAACCTTCAGCTGTTAGAGTTTGATTCTGCTGAGTTTTTCCTCAGACTTCAATGTGTGAAAACAAAAACTGCTGCTGATTTCAGAGTCTTAGTAGTTGATGCTTTAGTGTGTGTTGCTGTGTGTCTCTACATGTTGACAGGGATGGTGACCAATGGAAGGAGATCGATGAAGAAGAGGGACCCCAGGAGCATCAGGTTTCAACCAGTTCCTAGTAATGGCCTTCTTATAGGCAACATCATTATTTTGAAGAGGTACCTGACTTCATTCATAATAACTCCTTCTGGGATCAATCCCAGATACAGAACCGGTGGGTCCCTGGGAACTTTGTATTTTAAGATGTCTTCCAAAAGTCCAATACTGTCATCCCAGAAGGGTTGTAGTTTGGCGCATGACCAGAAAATATGACTGTGATTGGCATTATAGTTTCCACATTGTCTCCAACATTTTTGTTGTTGTCCAGTCTGTTTGCTTTTAATTTGCGGTGTGACAAAGAAACGTGTCAGATTTTTCCAACCAAACTCTCTCTAGTGTTTAGAGTTCATAGAGCTGTGTCGCGTCTTACATATTAAGCGCCAATCACCCTCTGAAATTTCGGTCTGTAGTTCATCTTCCCATTTCAATCTTATGTACAGTGAGGTATTACCATTACCTTTCTGTAGACATGCATACGGTTTAGAGACAGCTTTGGAAGTCATTTCCTTCCTCCTAACCCTTTCAAAAGACTTAAAAATGTTCCCTTCTGTCAGTGTGCATATGGCTGTAATACCTCTATCTATCCATGTTGTAAAGGTTTTGTCAGTTTGTCCTGGTATGAAAAGAGTTGTCTGCGAAGGCCATAGCAGTAACCTACAGTCTCCTTCAAGTTTATATTCTCTAACTATATCCATCCAGGTTTTTAGTGTTTCAGAAACAGTGAAGTTGTTGTCTTCCTGGTGTCTGTAGTGCTTGTCTGCTAGCCTGGTCTGAGGTAGATTTCTGCTCTGAGTGAGCTCTATTTTCTTACATTTGGCATAATATCCTGGAGAACACCAACATACCATGTATTTTAACTGAGCAGCATAAAAGTATTCTCTTAAATTGGGCAATGCAAGGCCTCCCCCTTGTTTCTCTAGTTGAAGTGTTTTTTGCTTTTTGCCTCCCCAAACTAATCGTGATATTTGCTTATCCCATGCCGTAAATTGGGGGTTTGGGATTCGAACTGGTAAAGAGAGGAATAGGTATAGCAGTCTGGGTTGTATATTCAGTTTTATTGCCTCAATTCTTGAGCTAAAATCTAAAGTTATTGATAACCATTTTGACAGGTCTTTCTGTAGGTTGTCGTTAATTTTATTATAATTTATTTCATAGAGTTTACTCAGGTCTTGTGTAATGAAAACTCCAAGATATTTTATACTTTCCAAGTCCCATTTTAATTTATATTTCTGTCTGACAAAGCTGCTTGGTGTGTAGTTCACGCACAGAACCTGTGTTTTATTTATAATTAGTTTGCAACCAGACTTCAGGCCAAAA
Organism: Caranx ignobilis; assembly: GCA_021432705.1. Taxonomy (NCBI): domain Eukaryota; kingdom Metazoa; phylum Chordata; class Actinopteri; order Carangiformes; family Carangidae; genus Caranx; species Caranx ignobilis. Next base: position 487,007 of record MU270005.1, on the reverse strand, counting down.
TTATCCAAACCTGAGAAAAGTTTAGGAAGTGTTGAGTCTGGGTTCTTTAAGTATGCGATAATATCGTCTGCAAATAATCCTATTTTATGTTCTTCTTGTGCTATTGTAATTCCTTCAAGTTCGTCATTCTGTCTAATTTCCTGGGCCAACAGCTCTATGTAAAGAGCAAATAGAGTGGGGCTCAGACAACATCCTTGCCGGGTGCCTCTACAGAGTGTTAAACTATCTGTTAAGGTGCCATTGATCTTAATTCTGGCAGTTGGCTCATCATAGAGGGTTTGGATACATTTAATAAACTGACTGCTGAAACCCATCCTCTCCAACACAGAGAAAAGAAAGGGCCAGCTGACTCGGTCAAAGGCCTTCTCTGCATCAAGGCTTATTAAGGCTGCACTTGTTTTTTGTTTGTTAATTGTGTCTATTAGATTTATTGTCCTTCTAATATTATCCTGGGTTTGTCGGCCTTTTATGAAACCTGTCTGGTCCCCGTCTATTAACTCTGGTAGTAAATATTCCAATCTTTTGGATATTATTGAAGTAAATAATTTGTAATCGACATTGAGGACAGAGATTGGTCGGTATGACTCACAATACTCTTTATTTCTACCTTCTTTGGGGATTACAGAAATAACTGCTTCCTTCCAGGATGGGGGGACTTTAGCATGCTGGAGTGTCCAGTTAAAGGACTCCAACAGTAAAGAGTACACCTCCTGCCTGAAGATCTTATACCACTCATGTGGGTATCCATCACTCCCAGGGCTTTTATTATTCTTCAGTTTACTGATGGCTTCATCCAGCTCTTCTTTTGTTATTGGAGAGGTTAGAGCCTCGTTTTAGTTAGTACCTATGGAGGGGAGATCCAGTGTTAACAAGTAGTTTTTAATCTCCGTCTGTTCTTGATGTAGCAGGGTATTTTCATTTTGAATAATAATAAGTTAACAGTAAACGAGACAAGCTTATGATCTGACAAAGACTGAAGTAGAACAGTTCAGTGGTGTTGCACCAGTGCAGCAGATGAGATCCAGAATATGTTTTCTAGAATGGATGGTGGAAGTAAAACTGAGTTGAAGAAGCAAGGAAGTCAGTTTCATGGGGTGTTGAGTGTGAAGGCTGATCCAGTTGGTTTGTGAGTGATGTGGATGAGCTGCTCCTGTGACTCCTCCCACAGTGTTTGATTAGCAGCTGTAACCACAGTGACTCTGATACAACAGGAATGAGCAGAATCCATCTGATATGAAGCTGTGGTTTGAATACCACTTCCCTCCTCTTTGAAGAGGAGTCAGATATCTGTCTCCAGGTTTTTGTACAGCCTCTTCTACACTTTGTATCACTGTGTTTCTAGAGCACAGTAGTAGAGAGCTGTGTCTGCCAGGGTTAGGTTGTTGATGGTCAGTTGAGTTGATGTGTCTGTTGTTGTAGACTGATATCGACTCGGATTGGGATTATATTCAGTGCTCCCATCATCTTCTCTCCAGAGGATAAACTGAGGAGCCTGAAGGTCAGAATCATGTCTGTACCAGTAAAGATAAGCACTGCTGTCGGATGTCTCATACTGACATGAGAGTGAGACATGTTGTCCTTCTTGTCCACTGACTTCACGTCTTACAGGAGTGATTGTGTCTCCAGCTATTAGTCCTGTAAAAAGTAGAGAAGATGAAGCCATTAGACTAACATTGTCCATGAGGCTGAGAGGAGAAGACAGTGGAACATGTCAGTGTACAGTGTTACTCTGTGGACACAAACAGCTCAAGTGTAGCTCACATCACAACTAGATTGTACAGGACTTGATGACAAAGACAGATTATTGTGCAGTTTCAAGTGTGAAAGAATCAAATGGAGGTCAAACATGTTGTTGATGGAGCAGCTTGACTCAGACACTGATTTGTTGTCCAACTCACCTATGAAGTGAGATAAAAGCAAAAAGAGGTAAAGCAACATGTCTTTGGAGGAGTTGAAGCCAAACAGACAGCAGATGAACAATGTTGTTCCACTGCAGTAGAATGAACAAACTAAACAGCCTCTCTGCTGCACAGCCCTTCTCCTCAACATCAAGCTGATTGTGCTTTTACTTCCTCCAACATTTCTGCTCTGGACTCACTCATCATCTCATTGGCTGAGGGGAACTGAAGTGGGCGGGGCCAGGTAACAGTCTTTGATGCTTTGTCTCTTAGTTTCTGTGATGTTGTTGTCATGAGTCCACAGACACAGTCTCTGATAAGTCATTGTTTCAACAGTGTGTGACTCCCTCTAGTGGATGTTGTGGAGTATTGTGTTGTCTTTGCTCCAAAGGTTTTTGTACAGAGTCTTGGTGTTTCCTGTCACTGTGGGCTTCACAGCACAGTAGTACACAGCAGAGTCTGTCACTGCAGCAGAGGAGATGATCATGTTGATTTGTTGTTCTTCCACTTTAATCTTCAGTCCAGGTTTTGACTCAGTTCCTACTGATCCTGAAGCAGAGTGAGAGATGAGGAACTCTGGTGGTTTTCCTGGATATTGTCGATACCAGTAGAAATAATCACCACTTGACAGTTTGGAGTAGTTGTAGGACAGAGTAACAGTGGTGCCTTGTGAGCTGAAGTCTTCAGTCTGGACTGGACTCAGGTCTTCACAGCTGACCCCTAAAGGAAGAGAGAAATGATGGTGATTCAATAACCAATTTACTTTTAAAATAACTGAACCATGCACAATCTCACAGACCTGTTAAAATGACCAGAAGCACAGAAAACAGACAGTCCAGTGTGAGCATGTTGAATAAAGGTGAAGTTGATGGTTTGTGTATTGAACTCTGCTGAATATGGAAGTTCCTCTCTCTTCTATAGTTCAGGAACAGCTCAGCTCCTCCCTCAATCTCTCCGTCTCCTCTTACATCTGTATTTTCTCTCCTCTCTTACACTTCCTCCTGCTGAACACACTGTAGCAGCTTGTTCTTCTTCTGGTTTTTACTCGCTGTTATATAACAGGAGTCACATAAATGTAGCTGTGGTCAGTTAAAGGTTCAGTCATTGTCCAATAATCTATACAGAGTTTGATCTTATAGCCAAATGTCAGATTACAGTTAAAGAGCCACGATCCACCTACTTTTCCAGTTCGATTGTCAAAATCCTCAAACTCCAAAGTCTTATTGAAGGTGATGTTGTGAGGAGCTCTTTCCCTCCTGATACTGATTCTAGCTCTGAACTTTCTGAGCCATTCTGTGATAAAGTTGGAGACTATTAGGTCTTACTGTGTCTGATGAATGTGTCGGACCAGTCTCTCCTCCTCACAGTGCACTACTTGCACCATTTCAGCCAGTCTCCTTCTCAGTCTCACAAACCAGTGTCACACATATTGAATCCTCCTCTCAGCTGCAGATTATCCCTCCTAACCCTTTCAGGATGTGTGGACAGATATCAGTCCTTTCATCTTTATGTATCATCTGTTGTTCTTTAGCCCTCAGCTTTTTCCATCTTCTTTCAAACATGTGACTGAACAGTGACTCCTGAAGAAGCCTGATCTTGACCTACTCAACAACCATTATCACTGGCCCGTCTCTAAACCCAGTGTATGAATTATGCTGCAGTCGCTGGTGGTGTCAATGCTTGGGAAGGGGATTCCTACAGTACCAGAGGCTGCACGTTGTGGACCACAGATTCTGAATCCTGTGTCTAAAGGCCTAAATTTTTGTGACACTTCCACCTCAGTCTGGTTTGTTAACAACTGATTTGTGTGTGTGTTTTGTAAAACAAGCATTCCTTGTATCTTTCCTTTCACTGTTCAATTGGGTTGAATAAAACTTTAAAACGAGGACCTTATGCACAGGGTCTGGAATCTGCAGTCCACAAGGTGCAGCCTTTACTTTTGGAGAAATCCCTTAATGGCAGTGTTTCCACATTGTGCAGCCTGACTTGGCGATAGAGAAAAGTTAACCTCTGCTAAACCTAGCAGCTAACTGGTCAACAAAAGCAACTGTATGTTAGATGTTAGCATACAGACAGGACACACTTGAAACAGTTCATTTAAGACCAGATGGTCCAATGATAACATCTTTGCATTCTAGCGGCCTACATTATTGACAAGACAGTGACAGACCAGACGAAGGACCTCCCTACTTATAGGTCAATGCCATGGACTTAGATCTCCTCCTATTGTTGTGATCTGCGAATCTGGATCTGCTTCTTTGTCAAGATATTTGTTTCCCTTGAGTAAAGATGGTTGACAAGCACCAGGTGTCTCTGTGTTTGTTCTCTGGACAAAACTGACAGGACGTGTCAAGTAGTTTCAACTCTGGAAGTAAAACAGAGAACATAAAGGACAGCCTCAGAAGATGTGACTGTTCTGATTTCTATTGATGCTGCTCATCCACTCACTTTTCATCCCACACCTCATCCTCATCAGAGATTCATTGTTTTATGGTTCAACAAACTCTACATTGCTCTGCTGCTTCTTCACTACACAGAGTCTAGACTGGATCATCAGGAACCACTGAGGTTCAACAGTGTGTGACTCCCTCTAGTGGATGTTGTGGAGTATTGTGTTGTGTTTGCTCCAAAGGTTTTTGTACAGAGTCTTGGTGTTTCCTGTCACTGTGGGCTGCAGAGCACAGTAGTACACAGCAGAGTCAGACACCTGAAGCTTCTGGATCTTCATAGGAACTGATTTCTCGATGATTGAAGCATTAAATCTTTCTTCCTGGAACTCTGGGGCATTGTTATTTCCATATGGGCTACGTCTCAACACATATCTGGGGAAGTCATTCACATCTTGTTTTGTACCAGAATAATAGTAAGTTGTGTCACTGGTCTCAAATGAACAGTCGAGTGTAACTGTGTCTCCTTGAGCAGCAGTGACAGCAGATGTTGGCTGGATCACTCTGTCTTCTCCTTTACACTCTGGGGAAGAACAGAACATGCAGAGGAAGAGATGGATCAATAAAGATGATTGATTACAGCACAACAATCAGTAGCTTTAAAGAGTTCCCTATCCAGAGAGTCACACACACACATGTAGAATAGATGTGATTCTCACTGATCATTGTCACTTTGAACCATATCAAGTGTTTTTCCAAGGTAAGAAATGTCAGCAGAAATGATGTGCTCTGACTTTGTGTAGGATGAAGATTAAAAGCTGTGAGTGTAGAGCTCAGTAACATGTTGAGGTGTTTGAAGAGGAAACATGTTGTGCTTTCTATCTTACCAAAGAAAAGAGCAGCAAGAATAATCCACAGCCAATGGTCCATCTCTACAACAAGGTTGAAATCAACAGGAGAAAGTAGCTGATGTTCAACATTCACTCTGACACTTGTTGTCTTCACAGCACCACTTATTACTGACACAGTGGTTGAACACAGTCAGGAAGTAGTGCACCTCCTACTTGATGATGTGGCCCTCTAGTGGAGCTAAAGAGTGGAGTTCAGCAGTGGAGAAAAGGCTTCCAGCAGCTTGTCAGTGTGTCAGCTTGTGTTTTTGTACAGAGTCTTGGTGTTTCCTGTCACTGTGGGCTGCAGAGCACAGTAGTACACAGCAGAGTCTGTCACTGCAGCAGAGGAGATCTGCAGATCCATCCTGGTTTCATCACCACTCACTTTAACTGACAGTCCAGACTCTGTTTTATTTTGAGTTCCCGAGTGAACAATTAGGAACTCTGGTGGTTTTCCTGGATATTGTCGATACCAGAAGAAATAATCACTTCCACTTGCTTTCTTTGCATAGTTGTAGGACAGAGTAACAGTGGTGCCTTGTGAGCTGAAGTCTTCAGTCTGGACTGGACTCAGGTCTTCACAGCTGACTCCTAAAGGAAGAGAGAACTCTGTTATAACATGATGTCAGTGTTTCATTACATATAGTTTCTGTTCATTCTCCTGTGTGATGTCACATACCTGTTAGAGTAGAGACAAACAGTAGAGACAGTGCACAGTGGTCCAGTGTGAGTATGTTGAATAAAGGTGAAGTTGATGGTTTGTGTATTGAACTCTGCTGAATATGGAAGTTCCTCTCTCTTCTATAGTTCAGGAACAGCTCAGCTCCTCCCTCAATCTCTCCGTCTCCTCTTAGATCTGTATTTTCTCTCCTCTCTTACACTTCCTCCTGCTGAACACACTGTAGCAGCTTGTTCTTCTTCTGGTTTTTACTCACTCTTCTATAACAAGAGTCACATAAATGTAGCTGTGGTCAGTTAAAGGTTCAGTCATTGTCCAATAATCTATACAGAGTTTGATCTTATAGCCAAATGTCAGATTACAGTTAAAGAGCCAGGATCCACCTACTTTTCCAGTTCAATTGTCAAAAATCCTCAAACTCCAAAGTCTTATTGAAGGTGATGTTGTGAGGAGCTCTTTCCCTCCTGATACTGATTCTAGCTCTGAACTTTCTGAGCCATTCTGTGATAAAGTTGGAGAATATTACGTCTTACTGTGTCTGATGAATGTGTCGGACCAGTCTCTCCTCCTCACAGTGCACTACTTGCACCATTTCAGCCAGTCTCCTTCTCAGTCTCACAAACCAGTGTCACACATATTGAATCCTGCTCTCAGCTGCAGATTATCCCTCCTAACCCTTTCAGGATGTGTGGACAGATATCAGTCCCTTCATCTTTATGTATCATCTGTTGTTCTTTAGCCCTCAGCTTTTTCCATCTTCTTTCAAACATGTGACTGAACAGTGACTCCTGAAGAAGCCTGATCTTGACCTACTCAACAACCATTATCACTGGCCCGTCTCTAAACCCAGTGTTTGAATTATGCTGCAGTCGCTGGTGGTGTCAATGCTTGGGAAGGGGATTCCTACAATACCAGAGGCTGCACGTTGTGGACCACAGATTCTGAATCCTGTGTCTAAAGGCCTAAATTTTTGTGACACGTCCACCTCAATCTGGTTTGTTAACAACTGATTTGTGTGTGTGTTTTGTAAAACAAACATTCCTTGTATCTTTCCTTTCACTGTTCAAATGGGTTGAATAAAACTTTAAAACGAGGACCTTATGCACAGGGTCTGGAATCTGCAGTCCACAAGGTGCAGCCTTTACTTTTGGAGAAATCCCTTAATGGCAGTGTTTCCCCATTGTGCAGCCTGACTTGGCGATAGAGAAAAGTTAACCTCTGCTAAACCTAGTAGCTAACTGGTCAACAAAAGCAACTGTATGTTAGATGTTAGCATACAGACAGGACACACTTGAAACACTTCATTTAAGACCAGATGGTCCAATGATAACATCTTTGCATTCTAGCGGCCTACATTATTGACAAGACAGTGACAGACCAGATGAAGGACCTCCCTACTTATAGGTCTCCATGGACTTAGATCTCCTCCTGTTGCTGTGCTCTGCAAATCTGGATCTGCTTCTTTGTCAAGCCATTTGTTTCCCTTGAGTAAAGATGGTTGACAAGCACCAGGTGTCTCTGTGTTTGTTCTCTGGACAAAACTGACAGGACGTGTCAAGTAGTTTCAACTCTGGAAGTAAAACAGAGAACATAAAGGACAGCCTCAGAAGATGTGACTGTTCTGATTTCTATTGATGCTGCTCATCCACTCACTTTTCATCCCACACCTCATCCTCATCAGAGATTCATTGTTTTATGGTTCAACAAACTCTGCATTTCTCTGCTGCTTCTTCACTACACAGAGTCTAGACTGGATCATCAGGAACCACTGAGGTTCAACAGTGTGTGACTCCCTCTAGTGGATGTTGTGGAGTATTGTGTTGTCTTTGCTCCAAAGGTTTTTGTACAGAGTCTTGGTGTTTCCTGTCACTGTGGGCCTCAGAGCACAGTAGTACACAGCAGAGTCAGACACCTGAAGCTTCTGGATCTTCAGAGGAACTGATTTCTTGATGATTGAAGCATTAAATCTCTCTTCCTGGAACTCTGGGGCATTGTCATTTCCATTTGGGCTACGTCTCAATACATATCTGGGGAAGTCATTCACATCTTGTTTGTACCAGAATAAATAGTAAGTTGTGTCACTGGTCTCAAATGAACAGTCGAGTATAACTGTGTCTCCTTGAGCAGCAGTGACAGCAGTTGTTGGCTGGATCACTCTGTCTTCTCCTTTACACTCTGGGGAAGAACAGAACATGCAGAGGAAGAGATGGATCAATAAAGATGATTGATTACAGCACAACAATCAGTAGCTTTAAAGAGTTCCATATCCAGAGAGTCACACACACACATGTAGAATAGATGTGATTCTCACTGATCATTGTCACTTTGAACCATATCAAGTGTTTTTCCAAGGTAAGAAATGTCAGCAGAAATGATGTGCTCTGACTTTGTGTAGGATGAAGATTAAAAGCTGTGAGTGTAGAGCTCAGTAACATGTTGAGGTGTTTGAAGAGGAAACATGTTGTGCTTTCTATCTTACCAAAGAAAAGAGCAGCAAGAATAATCCACAGCCAATGGTCCATCTCTACAACAAGGTTGAAATCAACAGGAGAAAGTAGCTGATGTTCAACATTCACTCTGACACTTGTTCTCTTGACAGCACCACTTATTACTGACACAGTGGTTGAACACAGTCAGGAAGTAGTGCACCTCCTACTTGATGATGTGGCCCTCTAGTGGAGCTAAAGAGTGGAGTTCAGCAGTGGAGAAAAGGCTTCCAGCAGCTTGTCAGTGTGTCAGCTTGTGTTTTTGTACAGAGTCTTGGTGTTTCCTGTCACTGTGGGCTTCACAGCACAGTAGTACACAGCAGAGTCTGTCACTGCAGCAGAGGAGATCTGCAGATTAAACTCTTTAGTGTTCGTGTCATGGTTCACAGATAGTCCTTGTTTTGTCTGTGAATAATCTGCGATGAGAAACTGTGGAGATGAACTGGACTTCTGTTGATACCAGAAGATGTAGTTCACAGAGGCTGAGTAGTTGCAGGAGAGAGTCACAGTGTTTCCCTCCAAAGCCATTATTTCATCTTGAAGTGATTTCACTAAGTCCTCAGAGGATCCTGGAAACAACAGAGACGTTTCATCATCACACTTTGAGTTTTAAAATCATCAAATTCAATTAACCCTAAACTTCTACTGAAAATCCAATAGACATTTTATTTTATCATGAACTTCCACTAACTCTTAGTTCAGATCTGATGCTTTCAGTACTGACCAGAATGAAAGGAGATGATCATGATCCAAACTGAAAGCAGCAGCATAATTTAGACTTGAACTGAATGAACACTGGAGAGAACTGAGCAGCTCTTCACTTCCTAAATGAAGCCTTTCATATTCAGCTGTGTAGCTCCTCCTCCTCCTCCTCCTCTTGTGCTCTGTTTCCATTCAGGCTGATGGAAGCTGTAGAAATGACAGCAACATACACCACCTCCTTGGGCCAATCATCCACTCACATGTCTTCTCACATCACTGTATGCTGACGACACAGAGCTGTACCTGTCATTCCAACCAAAGTACCCACTGTCTCTGAGCTGATCTCAGCCTGTCTCTCTGATATATCTGCATGGATGAAGGAACACCACCTTCAACTAAACCTCTCTAACACTGAACTTCTACTTATCCTGGCCAATCAGACTCTTCAACATGATATCAATATCAGAATCACCTCTTCATCACTCACCCAAAGTAAAGGCTCAGTAATCCTGGGTGTCCTGTTTAATGACCAGCTCTTCTTCTCTGACCATGTTGTTTCATCTCTCAGTTGTTCCACTTTGCTCTATACAGCATCACAACAATCAGGACTCACTTGACTAAATCTTCCATCCAGCTCTTGGTCCAGATCATTGTTACCTCTCAACTCAACTACTGCTCTGCTCTTCTGGTGGACCTTCCTGTCAAACCATTACATATTGTCCAGAACGCAGCAGCCCATCTGGTTTCAGCCCTGAAGGTCATGTCACTTCAATACTCATTGACCTGTACTGGCTACCCATGGGAGCCAGCATCAAATTCAGATCACTGATGCTGCCTTCAAAGTAGCCACCTGCTTTGCAAAATCTACTTGAATTTAATCATTCAGCCTTATTCTCCTTCTCTGCCACTACCTTCCTCCAAAGAACGGCGTCTGGTGTTTCCATCCCTGCAAACTAGTTGGTCTCAGTCCAGACTGTTCTCATCTGTTGTTGTCTGAGGGAGAACAAACTACAGAATCTCATCAGAGCAGAGGCGTCCCTCTCTATCTTAAAGAACCTCTTGAAAACTCATCTCTTCAGAAATCACCTCCTCTCCTAAAACCACAACATGTTTAATTAGGACCCACTCTGCACTTTTGGTGAACTTCCATAATATAATCTCCTTGCACTTTTGAACAGATGTAGCACTTAATATTTACACTGATGTTTCAACTGACACTACTGATGTCCTTCACCAGTAAGTCGCAGTGGAGAGAAAAACTTTTGTTCTGAGTGTGAATGTGACACATGTTCAGATAAGAAGTTAAGAAGAAATTATCACCATTCCAGATATATTATTGTGGATTATACATTTAGACATTATGATAAATATCAGGACTTTGGTGAACTTCCTGATTCTCTTCTCTGTGGTCTAAATCTAAAGGTGATGAAGCAAACTCTCACCATCACTGTGGCTTTTATTGATAGAAGAATAAATCTATCTACACTGAGTCAATCAGATCATCAGGAACCACTGAGGTTCAACAGTGTGTGACTCCCTCTAGTGGATGTTGTGGAGTATTGTGTTGTCTTTGCTCCAAAGGTTTTTGTACAGAGTCTTGGTGTTTCCTGTCACTGTGGGCTGCAGAGCACAGTAGTACACAGCAGAGTCAGACACCTGAAGCTCCTGGATCTTCAGAGGAACTGATCTTGAGGTGGAATCCAGAGTTGATGAAAACCTCTCTCTGAAGTTGTCTGCTGTGTTTCCTTCATCCAGTCTAACTTGGCTCAGGATCATGATTGGCTTCTGGTTCCCATCCTGTTTGTACCAGTAGAGATACGGACCTGCTGAACTGTTATATTGACAGCCAAGTGTTACTGCTTCTCCTTGTGGAGCAGTCACGTCTCCTTCTGGCTGCAGCACGTTGTCTTTCTGTGCTCTGGATTCTGTAAAACACCAACAGACAGTGTCAGTGAGCTGGTAGAGAATCATGTCAGTGTTGCCGTGGTACCACAGAAACAGTGGTGTTCATACCAAGGCACACAGCAGCCAGCAGCACTGAGATGAACAGAGGCGTCATGTCTGCAGTGTTGAGTCACTGTGAGCTACAGCCAGGATGAAGCAGCTGTGCTCTGTCTGTTGAGTCTTCATCAACACTAAGGTGGTGGATTAGAAGGAGGAGCCTGATCACAGTGACGGCCTCATTCACAGCCCTGTGTTATTCCCTCTACTGACAACGTGACACTCAACACACTGTGGGACTGTGGTGCTCTCCTTCCTGCTCTGACTTGTGTTGTATGTGGTGGTCACTGGAAACTCCAGCTGACGTGTTTCCTGTTTTCCAGCTGCTGCAGATTCACTTTGTTCCTCAACAGATAAATGGTGCTAATTGTTGTGAAGCTGCTGCAGCTCCTTTAATATCTTTATCACACTGATGACAAATAAACTCTGAATGGATGTTTGAACATGACACTTGTTCTAGTCTTTCCACAGTCTTTCTTCTCTTGGATGGAAATGGACAGTTTAGTATGTGTTGGTCAAATACAAAGATGGTGGAGTTGTTGTGGAAGCTTCAATCAGCCAATGATGAAGGTTGATGAACCTTCAGCTGTTAGAGTTTGATTCTGCTGAGTTTTTCCTCAGACTTCAATGTGTGAAAACAAAAACTGCTGCTGATTTCAGAGTCTTAGTAGTTGATGCTTTAGTGTGTGTTGCTGTGTGTCTCTACATGTTGACAGGATGGTCACCATGGAAAGAGCTCACTGTGGCCTGATGAGCAAAAGCGAATGAAGAAGATGAAGTGAGGGAGTCACCTTCCATTCATTTGTTTTCATGGGGTGTTGAGTGTGAAGCCTGATCCAGTTGGTTTGTGAGTGATGTGGATGAGCTGCTCCTGTGACTCCTCCCATAGTGTTTGATTGGCAGCTGTAACCACAGTGACTCTGATACAACAGGAATGAGCAGAATCCATCTGATATGAAGCTGTGGTTTGAATACCACTTCCCTCCTCTTTGAAGAGGAGTCAGATATCTGTCTCCAGGTTTTTGTACAGCCTCTTCTACACTTTGTATCACTGTGTTTCTAGAGCACAGTAGTAGAGAGCTGTGTCTGCCAGGGCTAGGTTGTTGATGGTCAGTGTAGTTGATGTGGCTGTTGTTTCAGACCGATAGTGACTGGGGTTCGGATTATAGTCACTAGTGCCCCCCTTTCCTTGTTTCCAGAGGATAAACTGAGGAGCCTGAAGGTCAGAATCATGTCTGTACCAGTAAAGATAAGCACTGCCGTAGGATGTCTCATACTGACATGAGAGTGAGACACGTTGTCCTTCTTGTCCACTGACTTCACGTCTTTCAGGAGTGATTGTGTCTCCAGCTATTAGTCCTGTAAAAAGTAGAGAAGATGAAGCCATTAGACTAACATTGTCCATGAGGCTGAGAGGAGAAGACAGTGGAAAATGTCAGTGTACAGTGTTACTCTGTGGACACAAACAGCTCAAGTGTAGCTCACATCACAACTAGATTGTACAGGACTTGATGACAAAGACAGATTATTGTGCAGTTTCAAGTGTGAAAGAATCAAATGGAGGTCAAACATGTTGTTGATGGAGCAGCTTCACTCAGACACTGATTTGTTGTCCAACTCACCTATGAAGTGAGATAAAAGCAAAAAGAGGTAAAGCAACATGTCTTTGGAGGAGTTGAAGCCAAACAGACAGCAGATGAACAATGTTGTTCCACTGCAGTAGAATGAACAAACTAAACAGCCTCTCTGCTGCACAGCCCTTCTCCTCAACATCAAGCTGATTGTGCTTTTACTCCCTCCAACATTTCTGCTCTGGACTCACTCATCATCTCATTGGCTGAGGGGGACTGAAGTGGGCGGGGCCAGGTCACAGTCTTTGATGCTTTGTCTCTTAGTTTCTGTGATGTTGTTGTCATGAGTCCACAGACACAGTCTCTGAAAAGTCATTGTTTCAACAGTGTGTGACTCCCTCTAGTGGATGTTGTGGAGTATTGTGTTGTCTTTGCTCCAAAGGTTTTTGTACAGAGTCTTGGTGTTTCCTGTCACTGTGGGCTGCAGAGCACAGTAGTACACAGCAGAGTCTGTCACTGCAGCAGAGGAGATCTGCAGATCCATCCTGGTTTGATCACCACTCACTTTAACTGACAGTCCAGACTCTGTTTTATTTTGAGTTCCCGAGTGAACAATTAGGAACTCTGGTGTTTTTCCTGGATATTGTCGATACCAGAAGAAATAATCACTTCCAGTTGCTTTCTTTGCATAGTTGTAGGACAGAGTAACAGTGGTGCCTTGTGAGCTGAAGTCTTCAGTCTGGACTGGACTCAGGTCTTCACAGCTGACTCCTAAAGGAAGAGAGAACTCTGTTATAACATGATGTCAGTGTTTCATTACATATAGTTTCTGTTGATTCTCCTGTGTGATGTCACATACCTGTTAGAGTAGAGACAAACAGTAGAGACAGTGCACAGTAGTCCAGTGTGAGCATGTTGAATAAAGGTGAAGTTGATGGTTTGTGTATTGAACTCTGCTGAATATGGAAGTTCCTCTCTATTCTATAGTTCAGGAACAGCTCAGCTCCTCCCTCAGTCTCTGACTCTGTGCTACCAACAATGTTGTGGTGAAAAGTCACATAGTGTGATCAGTCAGTAATGTATGGAGCTGTGGAGTGGCCATAGAGTGTGACTCCCTCTAGTGGATGTTGTGGAGTATTGTGTTGTCTTTGCTCCAAAGGTTTTTGTACAGAGTCTTGGTGTTTCCTGTCACTGTGGGCTGCAGAGCACAGTAGTACACAGCAGAGTCTGACACCTGAAGCTTCTGGATCTTCAGAGGAACTGATTTCTCAATGATTGAAGCATTAAATCTTTCTTCCTGGAACTCTGGGGCATTGTCTTTTCCATGTGGGCTACGTCTCAATACATATCTGGGAAAGTCATTTTCTTCTTGTTTGTACCAGAACAAAGTGGGATTTGTGTCACTGGTCTCAAATGAACAGTTGAGTGTAACTGTGTCTCCTTGAGCAGCAGTGACAGCAGTTGTTGGCTGGATCACTCTGTCTTCTCCTTTACACTCTGGGGAAGAACAGAACATGCAGAGGAAGAGATGGATCAATAAAGATGATTGATTACAGCACAACAATCAGTAGCTTTAAAGAGTTCCATATCCAGAGAGTCACACACACACATGTAGAATAGATGTGATTCTCACTGATCATTGTCACTTTGAACCATATCAAGTGTTTTTCCAAGGTAAGAAATGTCAGCAGAAATGATGTGCTCTGACTTTGTGTAGGATGAAGATTAAAAGCTGTGAGTGTAGAGCTCAGTAACATGTTGAGGTGTTTGAAGAGGAAACATGTTGTGCTTTCTATCTTACCAAAGAAAAGAGCAGCAAGAATAATCCACAGCCAATGGTCCATCTCTACAACAAGGTTGAAATCAACAGGAGAAAGTAGCTGATGTTCAACATTCACTCTGACACTTGTCTTCACAGCACCACTTATTACTGACACAGTGGTTGAACACAGTCAGGAAGTAGTGCACCTCCTACTTGATGATGTGGCCCTCTAGTGGAGCTAAAGAGTGGAGTTCAGCAGTGGAGAAAAGGCTTCCAGCAGCTTGTCAGTGTGTCAGCTTGTGTTTTTGTACAGAGTCTTGGTGTTTCCTGTCACTGTGGGCCTCACAGCACAGTAGTACACAGCAGAGTCTGTCACTGCAGCAGAGGAGATCTGCAGATCCATCCTGGTTTTATCACCACTCACTTTAACTGACAGTCCAGACTCTGTTTTATTTTCAGTCCCTGAGTGAGAGATGAGAAACTCTGGTGGTTTTCCTGGATATTGTCGATACCAGAAGAAATTATAAAAATCGTTTCCTTTTTTTAAATAGTTGTAGGGCAGAGTAACAGTGGTGCCTTGTGAGCTGAAGTCTTCAGTCTGGACTGGACTCAGGTCTTCACAGCTGACTCCTAAAGGAAGAGAGAACTCTGTTATAACATGATGTCAGTGTTTCATTACATATAGTTTCTGTTGATTCTCCTGTGTGATGTCACATACCTGTTAGAGTAGAGACAAACAGTAGAGACAGTGCACAGTAGTCCAGTGTGAGCATGTTGAATAAAGGTGAAGTTGATGGTTTGTGTATTGAACTCTGCTGAATATGGAAGTTCCTCTCTCTTCTATAGTTCAGGAACAGTTCAGCTCCTCCCTCAATCTCTCCGTCTCCTCTTAGATCTGTATTTTCTCTCCTCTCTTACACTTCCTCCTGCTGAACACACTGTAGCAGCTCGTTCTTCTTCTGGTTTTTACTCAGTCTTTTATAACAGGAGTCACATAAATGTAGCTGTGGTCAGTTGAAGGGGGGGTCACCTTTTCAGGATCTGCAAACACAAGAACAACAGAAGTAATGCGCTTCAAGTGGAGACTGTCCAGCTGCTGTCGGCTGACAGTGACAGAACATTTATTGTCCAATAATCTATACAGAGTTTGAACTTTATGTTAAACATCATCAACAAAGGCTAGACAGCAAGAAATACAACTGTGAGACTAGAGAACAGAAAACCAAGACAGGGAGACCTGGTAGAACAAAATGAATGGGAGGCCAGCCAGGTGGTGGAGAACATGGGGTTGAAAAGTCTGGGGTCTGACCGGGAGGCTGAGCAGATGTCCACAGAGAATCAATAGGCAAGCTGGGAGATCTAGCAGGCAGTGTGGAGGCTGGCTGGGGGGCTGGGCAAACAGGCATTAAGATGCAGGAGGGTCACTTCCGGCCGGAAGCACACGATGTATGTAGTGTTTCACAGAAGCTCCTCGGGAATGTGTTTTTAAAATACCTTAACTGTCACATAAAGTCTTTCCACTGTTTGCTACGATTACGTGCTCGTACAAGGATTGTGTACATTTTATTTTCAGCACCGTAACCGGATAAATGTCGAGCGCCAGAGCAAAAAGTGAGTCCGCTAAATCCGGCCGGGGCTCCTTATATCGCTCCGCCCTTACCTCAGCAGTTCAATCAAAATCAGCCAAAGTGGCTCAAGCCTTAATGAGAGAGTTTAACATTGTTGATCCATGGCGCTTCCTTAATCCAGGCAAAAGAGCGTACTCTTTTTTCTCACATGTTCACTCTACATACACCTGTATTGACTTTTTTTTAGTGACCAATAGGTTAGTCAATTACATTTCTGCCTGCAAATATGATGCGATCATTGTATCAGATCACGCCTCTGTATCCATGAAGACCACCATGGCACTTAGCCACACATTTACTGTTGGACAATAACTTTGTTAATTTTGTCAGCGAGCGGATAGAGTTTTTCTTTTAAATTAATAAAACTCCAAGTAACAGCTTCCATGCTATGGGAGACAATGAAAGCTTTCATAAGAGGGGAGATTTTTTCTTATACAATTTACCAGAAAAAATCTATGAGAGAGAAATTATCCAAGTTATCTTAGCGCTTTACATTTTTAGACTCCTTATATGCTACATCCAAACGGCCAGAAACCTTTAAGGAACGAATATCCTTGCAAGCAGAATATGGTCTCATAATGTCAAAGCTTACGTCTGAGCTTCCACTTCGTTCAAGATTGTGATTTTATGAACAGGGAGAAACTAGCAAACTTTTGGCTCACCAGTTAAGTCAAATTCTGGCATTTCAGTTGATTCCTCAAATTGAAACTGGTACAGGAATAACATCAGACCGTGTAGAAATTAATAACACTTTTATGGACTTTTGTAAATTGTTATACTCATCTGATTTCTTGCATGCTCCTCCAGACCTGCTCTCCTTCTTTGATAAAATTGGCATCCCTACCCTAGATCAGAATGTGGCGGAGGATTTGGAACATCCTGTTACAGTAAATGAACTTGCAGAAGCGGTTAAATCTCTTCAAACCGGTAAAAGTCCTGGCCCAGATGGCTTTCCAGGCGATTATAATAAATTATTCTGGAAGCAACTGGCCCCACATTTACTAGAGATGTTTAAGGAGTCTTTCAATTTGATTTGGGTGTACTCCCCTGTACCTTAACCTCTTCCACTCCCACCCTATTTTGAAGCAAAAACGCTTCAAATTCCATCCTCATATTATAATGGCTGTAGTTTCTCAACCAATTTGACTACATGCATGAATGAGGGCTTGCCAGAAAGGGGACACTATAGAGTTTCTTGTGAAAGTGTCAAAAACACTTTAGATATTACTGGAACAGAGCAGTGGGCCAGTAAGTGAGCAAAAAATTCAGATTTTCTGTCCGCCTAAAAAAAAATAATTAAAAAAAACAAAAAATGGTCTGTGTGGCTTTATCCATATAGGTAAATGACAGTATAGGCCTGTAAGCACACTATCAGTGAACACCTGGTTCAAATTTGAAGAAGATAGCACAAAGTATCCGAGGTTCTGGGTTAGCCTGGCTGTAGTCTCCGCGGTCCGGTCCGGCTCCCCGTAGCTATCACAGCGGTCAGCTGCCCAGCTGACTAATATGGGTGTGTGTGTGACTGAGCATGCGCGGCTGAGGGTCCCCCTGTCAAGGTTCTGGGTTAGCCTGGCTGTAGTCTCTGCTGAGTCCGGCCCGGCCAGCGTGGCTCACTCACTATTCTCACCGGGGGCCATCGGCTGTGGCCAGCTGCCCCCGCCCCCCTGATTCCTGCTCTGTACAGTGTGCCCCAGTGTTTGAACGGGTGGCTGAGTGTCTCTGCTGAGGCCAGCGGCTGTGGCCAGCTTCCCCCGCCCCCCTGATTCCTGCTCTGTACAGTGTGCCCCAGTGTTTGAACGGGTGGCTGGGTGTCTGGGCTGAGTCCGGCCCGGTCAGCGTGGCTCACTTACTATTCTCACCGGGGGCCAGCGGCTGTGGCCAGCTGCCCCCGCCCCCCTGATTCCTGCTCTGTAGAGTGTGCCCCAGTGTTTGAACGGGTGGCTGAGTGTCTGGGCTGAGTCCGGCCCGGTCAGCGTGGTGCACTTACTATTCTCACCGGGGGCCAGCGGCTGTGGCCAGCTGCCCCCGCCCCCCTGATTCCTGCTCTGTAGAGTGTGCCCCAGTGTTTGAACGGGTGGCTGAGTGTTTGGGCTGAGTCCGGCCCGGTCAGCGTGGCGCACTTACTATTCTCACCGGGGGCCAGCGGCTGTGGCCAGCTGCCCCCGCCCCCCTGATTCCTGCTCTGTAGAGTGTGCCCCAGTGTTTGAACGGGTGGCTGAGTGTCTGGGCTGAGTCCGGCCCGGTCAGCGTGGCGCACTTACTATTCTCACCGGGGGCCAGCGGCTGTGGCCAGCTGCCCCTGCCCCCCTGATTCCTGCTCTGTAGAGTGTGCCCCAGTGTTTGAACAGGTGGCTGAGTGTCTGGGCTGAGTCTGGCCCGGTCAGCGTGGCGCACTTACTATTCTCACCGGGGGCCAGCGGCTGTGGCCAGCTGCCCCGCCCCCCTGATTCCTGCTCTGTACAGTGTGCCCCAGTGTTTGAACGGGTGGCTGAGTGTCTGGGCTGAGTCCGGTCCGGTCAGCGTGGCGCACTTACTATTCTCACCGGGGGCCAGTGGCCCCCGCCCCCCTGTTTCCTGCTCTGTAGATTGTGCCCCAGTGTTTGAACGGGTGGCTGAGTGTCTGGGCTGAGTCCAGGCCCAGCGTCTGTGGCCAGCTGCCCCCGCCCCCCTGATTCCTGCTCTGTACAGTGTGCCCCAGTGTTTGAACGGGTGGCTGAGTGTCTGGGCTGAGTCCGGCCCGGTCAGCGTGGCTCACTTACTATTCTCCCCGGGGGCAGCTGGCCACAGCCGCTGGCCCCCGCCCCCCTGATTCCTGCTCTGTAGAGTGTGCCCCAGTGTTTGAACGGGTGGCTGAGTGTCTGGGCTGAGTCCGGCCCGGTCAGCGTGGCACACTTACTATTCTCACCGGGGCCAGCGGCTGTGGCCAGCTGCCCCCGCCCCCCTGATTCCTGCTCTGTAGAGTGTGCCCCAGTGTTTGAACGGGTGGCTGAGTGTCTGGGCTGAGTCCGGTCCGGTCAGCGTGGCGCACTTACTATTCTCACCGGGGGCCAGCGGCTGTGGCCAGCTGCCCCTGCCCCCCTGATTCTTGCTCTGTAGAGTGTGCCCCAGTGTTTGAACGGGTGGCTGAGTGTCTGGGCTGAGTCCGGTCCGGTCAGCGTGGTGCACTTACTATTCTCACCGGGGGCCAGCGGCCCCCGCCCCCTGATTCCTGCTCTGTAGATTGTGCCCCAGTGTTTGAACGGGTGGCTGAGTGTCTGGGCTGAGTCCAGGCCCAGCGTCTGTGGCCAGCTGCCCCCGCCCCCCTGATTCCTGCTCTGTACAGTGTGCCCCAGTGTTTGAACGGGTGGCTGAGTGTCTGGGCTGAGTCCGGCCCGGTCAGCGTGGCTCACTTACTATTCTCACCGGGGGCAGCTGGCCACAGCCGCTGGCCCCCGCCCCCCTGATTCCTGCTCTGTACAGTGTGCCCCAGTGTTTGAACGGGTGGCTGAGTGTCTCTGCTGAGACCGGGGCCAGCGGCTGTGGCCAGCTGCCCCCGCCCCCCTGATTCCTGCTCTGTACAGTGTGCCCCAGTGTTTGAACGGGTGGCTGAGTGTCTCTGCTGAGACCGGGGCCAGCGGCTGTGGCCAGCTTCCCCCGCCCCCCTGATTCCTGCTCTGTACAGTGTGCCCCAGTGTTTGAACGGGTGGCTGGGTGTCTGGGCTGAGTCCGGCCCGGTCAGCGTGGCTCACTTACTATTCTCACCGGGGGCCAGCGGCTGTGGCCAGCTGCCCCCGCCCCCCTGATTCCTGCTCTGTAGAGTGTGCCCCAGTGTTTGAACGGGTGGCTGAGTGTCTGGGCTGAGTCCGGCCCGGTCAGCGTGGCGCACTTACTATTCTCACCGGGGGCCAGCGGCTGTGGCCAGCTGCCCCCGCCCCCCTGATTCCTGCTCTGTAGAGTGTGCCCCAGTGTTTGAACGGGTGGCTGAGTGTTTGGGCTGAGTCCGGCCCGGTCAGCGTGGCGCACTTACTATTCTCACCGGGGGCCAGCGGCTGTGGCCAGCTGCCCCGCCCCCCTGATTCCTGCTCTGTACAGTGTGCCCCAGTGTTTGAACGGGTGGCTGAGTGTCTGGGCTGAGTCCGGTCCGGTCAGCGTGGCGCAGTTACTATTCTCACCGGGGGCCAGTGGCCCCCGCCCCCCTGTTTCCTGCTCTGTAGATTGTGCCCCAGTGTTTGAACGGGTGGCTGAGTGTCTGGGCTGAGTCCAGGCCCAGCGTCTGTGGCCAGCTGCCCCCGCCCCCCTGATTCCTGCTCTGTACAGTGTGCCCCAGTGTTTGAACGGGTGGCTGAGTGTCTGGGCTGAGTCCGGCCCGGTCAGCGTGGCTCACTTACTATTCTCACCGGGGGCAGCTGGCCACAGCCGCTGGCCCCCGCCCCCCTGATTCCTGCTCTGTAGAGTGTGCCCCAGTGTTTGAACGGGTGGCTGAGTGTCTGGGCTGAGTCCGGCCCGGTCAGCGTGGCGCACTTACTATTCTCACCGGGGGCCAGCGGCTGTGGCCAGCTGCCCCGCCCCCCTGATTCCTGCTCTGTAGAGTGTGCCCCAGTGTTTGAACGGGTGGCTGAGTGTCTGGGCTGAGTCCGGTCCGGTCAGCGTGGCGCACTTACTATTCTCACCGGGGCCAGCGGCTGTGGCCAGCTGCCCCTGCCCCCCTGATTCTTGCTCTGTAGAGTGTGCCCCAGTGTTTGAACGGGTGGCTGAGTGTCTGGGCTGAGTCCGGTCCGGTCAGCGTGGTGCACTTACTATTCTCACCGGGGGCCAGCGGCCCCCGCCCCCCTGATTCCTGCTCTGTAGATTGTGCCCCAGTGTTTGAACGGGTGGCTGAGTGTCTGGGCTGAGTCCAGGCCCAGCGTCTGTGGCCAGCTGCCCCCGCCCCCCTGATTCCTGCTCTGTACAGTGTGCCCCAGTGTTTGAACGGGTGGCTGAGTGTCTGGGCTGAGTCCGGCCCGGTCAGCGTGGCTCACTTACTATTCTCACCGGGGGCAGCTGGCCACAGCCGCTGGCCCCCGCCCCCCTGATTCCTGCTCTGTACAGTGTGCCCCAGTGTTTGAACGGGTGGCTGAGTGTCTCTGCTGAGACCGGGGCCAGCGGCTGTGGCCAGCTGCCCCCGCCCCCCTGATTCCTGCTCTGTACAGTGTGCCCCAGTGTTTGAACGGGTGGCTGAGTGTCTGGGCTGAGTCCGGCCCGGTCAGCGTGGCTCACTTACTATTCTCACCGGGGGCAGCTGGCCACAGCCGCTGGCCCCCGCCCCCCTGATTCCTGCTCTGTACAGTGTGCCCCAGTGTTTGAACGGGTGGCTGAGTGTCTGGGCTGAGTCCGGCCCGGTCAGCGTGGCGCACTTACTATTCTCACCGGGGGCCAGCGGCTGTGGCCAGCTGCCCCCGCCCCCCTGATTCCTGCTCTGTAGAGTGTGCCCCAGTGTTTGAACGGGTGGCTGAGTGTCTGGGCTGAGTCCGGTCCGGTCAGCGTGGTGCACTTACTATTCTCACCGGGGCCAGCGGCCCCCGCCCCCCTGATTCCTGCTGTGTAGATTGTGCCCCAGTGTTTGAACGGGTGGCTGAGTGTCTGGGCTGAGTCCGGCCCGGTCAGCGTGGCGCACTTACTATTCTCACCGGGGGCCAGCCGCCCCCGCCCCCCTGATTCCTGCTCTGTAGATTGTGCCCCAGTGTTTGAACGGGTGGCTGAGTGTCTGGGCTGAGTCCAGGCCCAGCGTCTGTGGCCAGCTGCCCCCGCCCCCCTGATTCCTGCTCTGTACAGTGTGCCCCAGTGTTTGAACGGGTGGCTGAGTGTCTGGGCTGAGTCCGGTCCGGTCAGCGTGGTGCACTTACTATTCTCACCGGGGCCAGCGGCTGTGGCCAGCTGCCCCCGCCCCCCTGATTCCTGCTCTGTACAGTGTGCCCCAGTGTTTGAACGGGTGGCTGAGTGTCTCTGCTGAGTCCGGCCCGGTCAGCGTGGCTCACTTACTATTCTCACCGGGGGCCAGCGTCTGTGGCTTTTTATTATAGACATTTCATTTATTTTAAATAAGATATTAACATTTATATCCTGGGGACACAAAAGTCAGCAATATCCAGGAATGACCCCTGACCATTCTGCAATGTTTTTTTCATGATAAGATCCAGGCGGAGATGAGAGTCCACATGGACACATGATAACCATATGGTATACTGAGACACCAAATGTGTTTTTCTCATGCATTTTTTTATCACACAAATTTGCAATATTGAACTGTTCAATTATTAAATTATGCCCATAAAGTATGGGCATAACTAACCCTTTCCTCCGTGTTTCGACATGGCGACCGCGGACACCGCGGTCGCCATGTTCGCGCTTATATTTATGAGTCTTCTTCTTCTTCATCTTGTACACATTTACGATTGAATCAGCTAAATCTTTATTTACACTGTCCATTATAATACATCAATGTCCAGCACCCTCCCTTCAACATCCGTGTCGTACACTAACTTCAAAATAAAACCGAGGGAACGTCTCCCTCGGTTGAAACGGGGAAAACGATCACGCTTCGGACTGTAGATATTCCGTATATTCTTGTGCAAAAATAAATGAGAAACAAAATAAAATCGATACTGAATTAGCAAAACAACCTAATGAAGCCACAGATACCAAATACGCCATGTTTACCAATGTAGTAAGCCCGCGCAAGCTGAAACTGCAGAAGAGGAGCGGCGGCCGCGCGGAGTTGAAGAGGTTAAGGCTGCACTTGTTTTTTGCTTGTTAATTGTGTCTATTAGCTGTATTGTCCTTCTAATATTATCCTGGGTTTGTCTGCGTTTTATGAAACCTGTCTGGTCCCCGTCTATTAACTCTGGTAGTAAATATTCCAATCTTTTGGATATTATTGAAGTAAATAATTTGTAATCAACATTGAGGACAGAGATTGGTCGGTATGACTCACAATACTCTTTATTACTACCTTCTTTGGGGATTACAGAAATGACTGCTTCCTTCCAGGAGGGGGGACTTTAGCATGCTGGAGTGTCCAGTTAAAGGACTCCAACAGTAAAGAGGACACCTCCTGCCTGAAGATCTTATACCACTCATGCGGGTATCCATCACTCCCAGGGCTTTTATTAGTCTTCAGTTTACTGATGGCTTCATCCAGCTCTTCTTTTGTTATTGGAGAGGTTAGAGCCTCGTTTTAGTTAGTACCTATGGAGGGGAGATCCAGTGTTAACAAGTAGTTTTTAATCTCCGTCTGTTCTTGATGTTTTTTAAGGTAATGTAGCAGGGTATTTTCATTTTGAATAATAATAAGTTAACAGTAAACGAGACAAGCTTATGATCTGACAAAGACTGAAGTAGAACAGTTCAGTGGTGTTGCACCAGTGCAGCAGATGAGATCCAGAATATGTTTTCTAGAATGGATGGGGGAGTTGACACTGAGTTGGAGAAGCGAGGGAGTCAGTTTCATGGGATATTGAGTGTGAAGCCTGATCCAGTTGGTTTGTGAGTGATGTGGATGAGCTGCTCCTGTGACTCCTCCCACAGTGTTTGATTAGCAGCTGTAACCACAGTGACTCTGATACAACAGGAATGAGCAGAATCCATCTGATATGAAGCTGTGGTTTGAATACCACTTCCCTCCTCTTTGAAGAGGAGTCAGATATCTGTCTCCAGGTTTTTGTACAGCCTCTTCTACACTTTGTATCACTGTGTTTCTAGAGCACAGTAGTAGAGAGCTGTGTCTGCCAGGGTTAGGTTGTTGATGGTCAGTTCAGTTGATGTGGCTGTTGTTGTAGACTGATAGTGACTGGGGTTTGGATTATATTCATTAGTGCCCCCATTTCCTACTTTCCAGAGGATAAACTGAGGAGCCTGAAGGTCAGAATCATGTCTGTACCAGTAAGGGCAACAGCACTTGCTGTTGTCTCATACTGACATGAGAGTGAGACATTTTGTCCTTCTTGTCCACTGACTTCACGTCTTTCAGGAGTGATTGTGTCTCCAGCTATTAGTCCTGTAAAAAGTAGAGAAGATGAAGCCATTAGACTAACATTGTCCATGAGGCTGAGAGGAGAAGACAGTGGAAAATGTCAGTGTACAGTGTTACTCTGTGGACACAAACAGCTCAAGTGTAGCTCACATCACAACTAGATTGTACAGGACTTGATGAGAAAGACAGATTATTGTGCAGTTTCAAGTGTGAAAGAATCAAATGGAGGTCAAACATGTTGTTGATGGAGCAGCTTGACTCAGACACTGATTTGTTGTCCAACTCACCTATGAAGTGAGATAAAAGCAAAAAGAGGTCAAGCAACATGTCTTTGGAGGAGTTGAAGCCAAACAGACAGCAGATGAACAATGTTGTTCCACTGCAGTAGAATGAACAAACTAAACAGCCTCTCTGCTGCACAGACCTTCTCCTCAACATCAAGCTGATTGTGCTTTTACTTCCTCCAACATTTCTGCTCTGGACTCACTCATCATCTCATTGGCTGAGGGGGGCTGAAGTGGGCGGGGCCAGGTCACAGTCTTTGATGCTTTGTCTCTTAGTTTCTGTGATGTTGTTGTCATGAGTCCACAGACACAGTCTCTGATAAGTCATTGTTTCAACAGTGTGTGACTCCCTCTAGTGGATGTTGTGGAGTATTGTGTTGTCTTTGCTCCAAAGGTTTTTGTACAGAGTCTTGGTGTTTCCTGTCACTGTGGGCTTCACAGCACAGTAGTACACAGCAGAGTCTGTCACTGCAGCAGAGATGATCTTCAGATCTACTTGTTTCTCTGTCTTGTTGATGCGAGCTGAGAACTCAGTCAGAGTTGGATGGATCAATCCTCCCTCTGTGATGTAGAGCAGGAACTCAGGTCTGGATCTCTGGTATTGTCGGTACAATGGATACTGTCGATGCTGCCTTCATATTTACAGGTCAGGCTGATGTTTCTGCCCTCTGCAACAACTTCTTCAGAACTTTTTGGCTTTATGCTGTTCATGGAGCCCATGGCTGCAAAATAAACATTGTTCATGTGAGTTAGTCTGCAAGAGATTCTGATATCAAGACACTTTACAGAGGTTCTGGATATTTTCTTTATATGTCACCATTTAAAATGCATTAAAAACAACGACCTCTGTTGTTGATGGAGCAGCTTCACTCAGACACTGATTTGTTGTCCAACTCACCTATGAAGTGAGATAAAAGCAAAAAGAGGTAAAGCAACATGTCTTTGGAGGAGTTGAAGCCAAACAGACAGCAGATGAACAATGTTGTTCCACTGCAGTAGAATGAACAAACTAAACAGCCTCTCTGCTGCACAGCCCTTCTCCTCAACATCAAGCTGATTGTGCTTTTACTTCCTCCAACATTTCTGCTCTGGACTCACTCATCATCTCATTGGCTGAGGGGGACTGAAGTGGGCGGGGCCAGGTCACAGTCTTTGATGCTTTGTCTCTTAGTTTCTGTGATGTTGTTGTCATGAGTCCACAGACACAGTCTCTGATAAGTCATTGTTTCAACAGTGTGTGACTCCCTCTAGTGGATGTTGTGGAGTATTGTGTTGTCTTTGCTCCAAAGGTTTTTGTACAGAGTCTTGGTGTTTCCTGTCACTGTGGGCTGCAGAGCACAGTAGTACACAGCAGAGTCAGACACCTGAAGCTTCTGGATCTTCAGAGGAACTGATTTATCAATGATCGAAGCATTGAATCTTTCTTCCTGGAACTCTGGAGCTTTGTCTACTGATTTTGAGAAACATTTCAGCATGTACTTTGGAAAGTCATTTTCTTCTTGTTTGTACCAGAACAAAGTGGGATTTGTGTCACTGGTCTCGAATGAACAGTCGAGTGTAACTGTGTCTCCTTGAGCAGCAGTGACAGCAGTTGTTGGCTGGATCACTCTGTCTTCTCCTTTACACTCTGGGGAAGAACAGAACATGCAGAGGAAGAGATGGATCAATAAAGATGATTGATTACAGCACAACAATCAGTAGCTTTAAAGAGTTCCCTATCCAGAGAGTCACACACACACATGTAGAATAGATGTGATTCTCACTGATCATTGTCACTTTGAACCATATCAAGTGTTTTTCCAAGGTAAGAAATGTCAGCAGAAATGATGTGCTCTGACTTTGTGTAGGATGAAGATTAAAAGCTGTGAGTGTAGAGCTCAGTAACATGTTGAGGTGTTTGAAGAGGAAACATGTTGTGCTTTCTATCTTACCAAAGAAAAGAGCAGCAAGAATAATCCACAGCCAGTGGTCCATCTCTACAACAAGGTTGAAATCAACAGGAGAAAGTAGCTGATGTTCAACATTCACTCTGACACTTGTTGTCTTCACAGCACCACTTATTACTGACACAGTGGTTGAACACAGTCAGGAAGTAGTGCACCTCCTACTTGATGATGTGGCCCTCTAGTGGAGCTAAAGAGTGGAGTTCAGCAGTGGAGAAAAGGCTTCCAGCAGCTTGTCAGTGTGTCAGCTTGTGTTTTTGTGCAGAGTCTTGGTGTTTCCTGTCACTGTGGGCCTCACAGCACAGTAGTACACAGCAGAGTCTGTCACTGCAGCAGAGGAGATCTGCAGATCCATCCTGGTTTTATCACCACTCACTTTAACTGACAGTCCAGACTCTGTTTTATTTTGAGTTCCCAAGTGAAAAATTAGGAACTCTGGTGGTTTTCCTGGATATTGTCGATACCAGAAGAAATAATCATCACCAGCTGCTTTTCTGGTGTAGTTTTAGGACAGAGTAACAGTGGTGCCTTGTGAGCTGAAGTCTTCAGTCTGGACTGGACTCAGTTCTTCACAGCTGACTCCTAAAGGAAGAAACATCTGTGACTCTGATCTGAAGGTTTTTACCAGTGAAACTCTGTTAAAGTGAAATTTCTCACCTACCTCTTATTGTGACCAGAAGCAAAGTCACAAACAGACTGAAGGTCACTGACACCATCTTACTGAAGAAGAGAATCTCTCTGTGTGAAGGTCTGGGTTTTTTAGCTTTTCTAGACTTGAGCTCCAGGTTTGCTCCTCCCTTCCTCCTCCTCCACCTCTGAACTATTGGCATCCACAACCTCTTTCTTTCAGTCACTGCCCAGAGTTCTCAACCAAAGGTGAGGACCCAAACAAAGACCAATGAGGAAACCAGACTCTTTGTCCTCCTGTTCTGCTAGATCCCTGTGTCACATCCCTGGTAAGCAGCCCCTCACCAAGGCTTATTACTGGACCAGCTCTCCATTTAAAGTGTATGTTCTCTTGTTCTAACAGGTACGGACCTGAGTGGAAATTCTAAAGTGTTGAAGCTGGTGATGAAGAAACTTGCCTAGCTTCTCACTGCCTTCATCCAGATGTCTATCCCGCTTCCCCAAGCCACTACTCCTGGTAGAGCAGTCCTGCCACCCAGGAACAGTCACCCTGGGGACCTGTTTAACTCTCTCTTAAGTGGACACAAAACTAGATTAACTTTTAAGAAACTTAAGAATGTTGTGCACAACAATGCTTAGTGTTGTACTCTCATGGACAGCTTCCCAGCGTGTAGGGGTATCTCCTATCATTGTTATTAAATTCTACTTTAACCCTTAGTAATCTAATAGGTGCCTATAAACCACAGACTCGATTACAAGGAATGAGGATAATACTACATCTTGTCTTTTGATTGCACTTTTATTGCAGAAATTTAGCAATGGCAAAGCAGCATCAGAGCATATAAATTCAATTAAATCACTTAAATCCCACAGCCAATCAATTTAACCCTGACTCTAATAAATGATAATCTCGTTGACCAGTTTTGGGTCGGATACAGGCTTTGGCTGGCCAGGCTTGAACATCTTGAGATCCTTCTGCCGGGGTAGATCAACCTTAATGGCTGCATGCTTCTTCACCCTGGTCTTAGGAGAATAGCCTTCACCAGGCTGAAAAAAACCCAGGGGGGAGTGATCGGCTCTGGACTCAGTGTGCTTCTCTTCACCAGGCCAAGCAAACCTCAAATAAGGAAATTCAGCTCCGGACTTAGAAAAGTGATCTTCACCAGGCGCAGACGGCCACAGTTGCAGGGAGAGTGGGGATCCCTAAGACCCAATCACTGATAGCAAGTATTTTTTCAGTTGGATTCTTCTCTTGCTACCAATACTTGGGTCCTCATAGGCAGACGCTCTTGTCTCACAAGGTTTCTTCTCTCTGGTCCTAATCACACTCCCATGTAAATCACCGTCAACCCGCTTTTCGTATGCCTATCTGGGCCAACATGCTTCCCGTTTCACGGATTGATTTCTCCGTCCCCCTGCCCTGATTCACCCCTCATATGGTCAATCATCCTTCCTCCTGTGGGGATTTAGGTACGTTCCTCTACACCTCACCGTGACCTAACCTCTCCCTCAGAGAACCAGGTGCTGTTGCCATCAGTTCCTGAGGCCTTCGGGTTGCCTCACCCTGTTCCCCATCTCAGCTTACAGTTACCCTTATACGCCTCGACCTTTGCTCTACCACTCTCACTATTAGTTCAAAAGGTTATCATTTTCACCATATCCCAGGATTCAACACAAACTTCACATTAGCCAAAATCACATATGACTCTCACCCTAACCTTACCATTAGTTTCAGTTGTAAATCACACATGACTATCTTTCCCTATTGTTTTCATTGGTCACAGCATAAATCACCCATTTAATCAAGAATCACATATTCATTATAACACCACAGGCTGCTCTTTGTGCTCTCCTCCTGGAGGCCAAGCCCCAGAACCTCAACCTTACTTGACAACTGCAGTTATCTGGTTCAATGTCCACATTACTGCTGATGCAGCATCGACTGTCAGCCTCTCTCTCCATCTTACCCTCACTTATGAACAAGACCCTGGGATAGTTGAACTTTGCTTGGGGCATCATGGGATCATGACAGTGGGTACACTGCTTCCACTGTCATGATCTTGACATCCTGTCCATGAATATGACAAACAGGATCAGAGACAAGGGACAACCTTGGAGGAGTTCATCACTGATCTTTTGTTAAGAATGCAGGCACAGTCTAGACCAGGGGTGTCAAACTCATTCCACAAAGGGCCGAGTGGCTGCAGGTTTTTGTTCCAACCAAGCAGCAGCACACCAGACCTGACTCAGTTCATCAACTGATCTCAGTCTTCAGACAGGTGATTGGTCAAACTGTGTGCTCTTGATTGGTTGGAACAAAAACCTGCAGCCACATGGCCCTTTGTGGAATGAGTTTGACACCCCTGGTCTAGAGCTTGGTTGTACAGGGATCTAATGCTTCATACCGATGGGCCCAGTACCCCATACTCCTGCAGTGCCACCACAGACCCCCAGGGGGACATTTCCATGTCCACAAAACACATATAGGCTGGATAGATAAACTCCCATGTCCCACTCAGCACAGTCTCAGTGGTAAAGAGCTGGTCTACTGTTCCACACCTTGGACAGAATCTGCATTGCTCCTCCTGAATTTGAAGGGATATTCCAGCGTAAATGTAACACATGGTCTAACACACCCTGACTCCAAGTAGACCACCCCCTTGAGAGATGAAGTTTGCCGACCACAAACATCTCTAGTTGTAGCAACTTCAGCAACGACTGCACAATAACAAAATACTGCTCTCTATTTCTCCACGAGCTAACCGCGGTCAAAAAAGCCACTCATAGCCACAGGTGATGCTGAGAACAGCACCAAACACCATCAACAGTACAAACAGGGTCCCAGCACATAAAACAAGGCATCAGTCATCTGCTAGCTTTGCCTGGTTTCTATTGAAAGACAAAACAGAACTCACCCTCTTGTCTCCAGCCACTTGCGAGTTGTAGGAAAGCCCTGGCGAGTTGATTGCACTATGCATCAGTGTTCCAGTCTGCCTTCCCTATCTGTTTTTAACAATAACTAGTGAGTGTTGACAGTTGCTTTAACTATCACAGTCAGCAAAGTGTGCCTGCATTCTTGAAACTAAGCCTCACTGGACTCCTTACTTTTCTACTGCATTCGGTAATCGACTTGTTACTGCAGCTGCATTAGTAGGAAGCGGCTGGAGGCGGTGTTCTACTCAGTGTCCTGGTGCAATAGACCATGGGTTACATTTATCCCTTTAAGTTTGGACAATATTTCAGAGTTTCCTTTACAACACCCAGGATTAAAACCATCCTGGACAGAAGAGACAAGAGTAAAATCCAGTTAAAACAAAACCTATTAAAGGTTACAAGAGAATATGTGATGAATTGATCAGTGTATGTTTGAATAGTCAATACTTTATTTAAATGTCTTTTTGGTCTTTTTGACAGTTGAGAGTTTGTGAGAATTTACCTCACATTAAATACAAACTCAGAAATTGACCTTCAGTCTTTACGGTTTGAAATTGGACCAAAGCTTGTTTCTGGGTTTTGTCCTTACTTCTTCATTTTATGTTCGTTTTTATCATTACAACACAGAATCGAGGCTGGATCATCAGGAACCACTGAGGTTTAACAGTGTGTGACTCCCTCTAGTGGATGTTGTGGAGTATTGTGTTGTCTTTGCTCCAAAGGTTTTTGTACAGAGTCTTGGTGTTTCCTGTCACTGTGGGCTGCAGAGCACAGTAGTACACAGCAGAGTCTGTCACTGCAGCAGAGATGATCTTCAGATCTACTTGTTTCTCTGTTGTGTTGATGTGAGCTGAGAACTCAGTCAGAGTTGGATGGATCAATCCTCCCTCTGTGATGTAGAGCAGGAACTCTGGTCTGGATCTCTGGTATTGTCGGTACCACTGGATATTGGAGATACTGCCTTCATATTTACAGGTCAGGCTGATGTTTCTGCCCTCTGCAACAACTTCTTCAGAACTTTTTGGCTTTATGCTGTTCATGGAGCCCATGGCTGCAAAATAAACATTGTTCATGTGAGTTAGTCTGCAAGAGATTCTGATATCAAGACACTTAACAGAGGTTCTGGATATTTTCTTCATATGTCACGATTTAAAATGCATTAAAAACAACAACCTCTGTTGTTGATGGAGCAGCTTCACTCAGACACTTATTTGTTGTCCAACTCACCTATGAAGTGAGATAAAAGCAAAAAGAGGTAAAGCAACATGTCTTTGGAGGAGTTGAAGCCAAACAGACAGCAGATGAACAATGTTGTTCCACTGCAGTAGAATGAACAAACTAAACAGCCTCTCTGCTGCAAAGCCCTTCTCCTCAACATCAAGCTGATTGTGCTTTTACTTCCTCCAACATTTCTGCTCTGGACTCACTCATCATGTCATTGGCTTAGGGGGACTGAAGTGGGCGGGGCCAGGTCATAGTCTTTGATGCTTTGTCTCTTAGTTTCTGTGATGTTGTTGTCATGAGTCCACAGACACAGTCTCTGATAAGTCATTGTTTCAACAGTGTGTGACTCCCTCTAGTGGATGTTGTGGAGTATTGTGTTGTCTTTGCTCCAAAGGTTTTTGTACAGAGTCTTGGTGTTTCCTGTCACTGTGGGCTGCAGAGCACAGTAGTACACAGCAGAGTCAGACACCTGAAGCTTCTGGATCTTCAGAGGAACTGATGTGTCGATGATTTCAGTCTGAAATCTTCCTGATGACTTTTGTCCTTTCTCTGATTTAAAATGTTGCATCAACAACTTTGGAAAGTCATTTTCTTCTTGTTTGTACCAGAACAAAGTGGGACCTGGGTCACTGGTCTCAAATGAACAGTTGAGTGTAACTGTGTCTCCTTGAGCAGCAGTGACAGCAGATGTTGGCTGGATCACTCTGTCTTCTCCTTTACACTCTGGGGAAGAACAGAACATGCAGAGGAAGAGATGGATCAATAAAGATGATTGATTACAGCACAACAATCAGTAGCTTTAAAGAGTTCCCTATCCAGAGAGTCACACACACACATGTAGAATAGATGTGATTCTCACTGATCATTGTCACTTTGAACCATATCAAGTGTTTTTCCAAGGTAAGAAATGTCAGCAGAAATGATGTGCTCTGACTTTGTGTAGGATAAAGATTAAAAGCTGTGGAGAGCTCAGTAACATGTTGAGGTGTTTGAAGAGGAAACATGTTGTGCTTTCTATCTTACCAAAGAAAAGAGCAGCAAGAATAATCCACAGCCAATGGTCCATCTCTACAACAAGGTTGAAATCAACAGGAGAAAGTAGCTGATGTTCAACATTCACTCTGACACTTGTTGTCTTCACAGCACCACTTATTACTGACACAATGGTTTAACACAGTCAGGAAGTAGTGCACCTCCTACTTGATGATGTGGCCCTCTAGTGGAGCTAAAGAGTGGAGTTCAGCAGTGGAGAAAAGGCTTCCAGCAGCTTGTCAGTGTGTCAGCTTGTGTTTTTGTACAGAGTCTTGGTGTTTCCTGTCACTGTGGGCCTCACAGCACAGTAGCACACAGCAGAGTCAGACACTGCAGCAGAGGAGATCTGCAGATCCATCCTGGTTTTATCACCACTCACTTTAACTGACAGTCCAGATTCTGTTTTATTTTGACTTCCTAAGTGAGAGATGAGGAACTCTGGTGGTTTTCCTGGATATTGTCGATACCAGTAAAACTCATCACTAGCTGTTGCTTTCTTTGCATAGTCGTAGGACAGAGTAACAGTGGTGCCTTGTGAGCTGAAGTCTTCAGTCTGGACTGGACTCAGGTCTTCACAGCTGACTCCTAAAGAAACAGATAAATGTTTTTAAAGACCATGTTAAACTCTGATTGGCTGTTCCAGTGGTTTCTAGCAAACAGATCCTCTAAAGTCATTTCTTCTTCCTGCTTGAACCTACCTGTGAGTATGATGAGAAGCAAAGGAAACATTCCACAGTGATGCAGTGAGAGCATCTTCCAGACAGTGTGTGTGTTATGTGTGGTTTAGATATTGAATGTGTCTGACAGTGGGAGTTGTTTTCTGTTCTGCTCTTTGACACACTTGCTCCTCCTCAACCTGTTCCTCCTCTCATATCACTGAACGGTAGGAACCAAAACCACACCTCAATGTCTCTACAGCTTTAACACCTCAATGATCAGCCTCTGTTATTCTGCTGATCTTTGTTTTTATTCTTTCTTACTGTTCAACCAGTTGGTTTCACATCTTCTCCTCATGTTTCTCTACAGGATCAGAACAGTGTGGACTGTGATGGACTTGTTTACTGGGATGTCAAAGTCAGACCACATTCCTTGGATGAACACAGTGACTGAGAAGAAGAAAATGTTTGATTTAGTTCAAGTAGATGGTGCAGACCCAGAATCAGTGTAAAGGCAGCATTAGTGACTGAATTAGATTCAGGTGCTCATGGGTAGACAACACAGGTCAATAAGATGATCTGTCTCACAGGTAGCAGTATGTGAACATGGAAACCATCGGTCTACATTTCTGCCGTTAACAAAGGGGGTTCCACAAGGTTCAATACTGGGCCCTGTTCTGTTCATTATTCATATCAATAATCAAACCTCCATCTTTATGCTGATGATACAGTTCTCTGTTGTGTCTCTAACACTCCACATTCAGCCATTGAAACCCTTCAGCAGGGTGGTGTTCCTCCATCCATGTGGATGTGTCTCAGAGACTGTGCTCCAGTGTGGAGGGGATGGATGAGGACATTTGTCCTTGTAGTGACACTAAAGAAGCTCCCAGTGAGACAGGATTCAAACCAAGGAAGAGCTTTGACTGAGATGCTGCTGATGGAGAGTGTGGATGGCAGGATGAGGTGGAGACTTGATCTGACTTTGTTCAAATCTAATGATTCATGTATTTATTTAGTTTGTGTAGTTCATGGAGTGTTGAGTGTGAAGCCTGATCCAGTTGGTTTGTGAGTGATGTGGATGAGCTGCTCCTGTGACTCCTCCCACACTGTTTGATTAGCAGCTGTAACCACAGTGACTCTGATACAACAGGAATGAGCAGAATCCATCTGATATGAAGCTGTGGTTTGAATACCACTTCCCTCCTCTTTGAAGAGGAGTCAGATATCTGTCTCCAGGTTTTTGTACAGCCTCTTCTACACTTTGTATCACTGTGTTTCTAGAGCACAGTAGTAGAGAGCTGTGTCTGCCAGGGTTAGCTTGTTGATGGTCAGTGTAGTTGATGATCTGCTTGTTTGTGATTGATATCGATTATCAGGAATATATTCAAGGCTACTCAATGATCTTGCTCCTTTCCAGAGGATAAACTGAGGAGCCTGAAGGTCAGAATCATGTCTGTACCAGTAAAGGGCAACAGCACTTGCTGTTGTCTCATACTGACATGAGAGTGAGACATTTTGTCCTTCTTGTCCACTGACTTCACGTCTTACAGGAGTGATTGTATCTCCAGCTATTAGTCCTGTAAAAAGTAGAGAAGATGAAGCCATTAGACTAACATTGTCCATGAGGCTGAGAGGAGAAGACAGTGGAAAATGTCAGTGTACAGTGTTACTCTGTGGACACAAACAGCTCAGGTGTAGCTCACATCACAACTAGATTGTACAGGACTTGATGAGAAAGACAGATTATTGTGCAGTTTCAAGTGTGAAAGAATCAAATGGAGGTCAAACATGTTGTTGATGGAGCAGCTTGACTCAGACACTGATTTGTTGTCCAACTTACCTATGAAGTGAGATAAAAGCAAAAAGAGGTAAAGCAACATGTCTTTGGAGGAGTTGAAGCCAAACAGACAGCAGATGAACAATGTTGTTCCACTGCAGTAGAATGAACAAACTAAACAGCCTCTCTGCTGCACAGCCCTTCTCCTCAACATCAAGCTGATTGTGCTTTTACTTCCTCCAACATTTCTGCTCTGGACTCACTCATCATCTCATTGGCTGAGGGGGGCTGAAGTGGGCGGGGCCAGTTAACAGTCTTTTATGCTTTGTCTCTTAGTTTCTGTGATGTTGTTGTCATGAGTCCACAGACACAGTCTCTGATAAGTCATTGTTTCAACAGTGTGTGACTCCCTCTAGTGGATGTTGTGGAGTATTGTGTTGTGTTTGCTCCAAAGGTTTTTGTACAGAGTCTTGGTGTTTCCTGTCACTGTGGGCTGCAGAGCACAGTAGTACACAGCAGAGTCTGTCACTGCAGCAGAGATGATGGTCATGTTGATTTGTTTTTGTTCCACTTTAATCTTCAGTCCAGGTTTTGACTCCGTTCCTACTGATCCTGAAGCAGAGTGAGAGATGAGGAGCTCTGGTGGTTTTCCTGGATATTGTCGATACCAGTAGAAATAATCACCACTTGACAGTTTGGAGTAGTTGTAGGACAGAGTAACAGTGCTGCCTTCTAAACTGAAGTCTTCAGTCTGGACTGGACTCAGTTCTTCACAGCTGACTCCTAAAGGAAGAGAGAAATGATGGTGATTCAATAAACAACTTACTTTTAAAATAACTGAACCATGCACAATCTCACAGACCTGTTAAAATGACAACAAGCACAGAAAACAGACAGTTCATTGTGAGCATGTTGAATAAAGGTGAAGTTGATGGTTTGTGTATTGAACTCTGCTGAATATGGAAGTTCCTCTCTCTTCTATAGTTCAGGAACAGCTCAGCTCCTCCCTCAATCTCTGACTCTGTGCTACCAACAATGTTGTGGTGAAAAGTCACATAGTGTGATCAGTCAGTAATGTATGGAGCTGTGGAGTGGCCATAGAGTGTGACTCCCTCTAGTGGATGTTGTGGAGTATTGTGTTGTCTTTGCTCCAAAGGTTTTTGTACAGAGTCTTGGTGTTTCCTGTCACTGTGGGCCTCAGAGCACAGTAGTACACAGCAGAGTCTGTCACTGCAGCAGAGATGATCTTCAGATCTACTTGTTTCTCTGTTTTGTTGATATGAGCTGAGAACTCAGTCAGAGTTGGATGGATCGATCCTGCCTCTGTGATGTAGAGCAGGAACTCAGGTCTGGATCTCTGGTATTGTCGGTACCACTGGATATTGGAGATACTGCCTTCATATTTACAGGACAGGCTGATGTTTCTGCCCTCTGCAACGACTTCTTCAGACCTTTTTGGCTTTATGCTGTTCATGGAGCCCATGGCTGCAAAATAAACATTGTTCATGTGAGTTAGTCTGCAAGAGATTCTGATATCAAGACACTTTACACAGGTTCTGGATATTTTCTTCATATTTCACCATTTAATATGCATTAAAAACAACAACCTCTGTTGTTGATGGAGCAGCTTCACTCAGACACTGATTTGTTGTCCAACTCACCTATGAAGTGAGATAAAAGCAAAAAGAGGTAAAGCAACATGTCTTTGGAGGAGTTGAAGCCAAACAGACAGCAGATGAACAATGTTGTTCCACTGCAGTAGAATGAACAAACTAAACAGCCTCTCTGCTGCACAGCCCTTCTCCTCAACATCAAGCTGATTGTGCTTTTACTTCCTCCAACATTTCTGCTCTGGACTCACTCATCATCTCATTGGCTGAGGGGGACTGAAGTGGGCGGGGCCAGGTAACAGTCTTTGATGCTTTGTCTCTTAGTTTCTGTGATGTTGTTGTCATGAGTCCACAGACACAGTCTCTGATAGGTCATTGTTTCAACAGTATGTGACTCCCTCTAGTGGATGTTGTGGAGTATTGTGTTGTGTTTGCTCCAAAGGTTTTTGTACAGAGTCTTGGTGTTTCCTGTCACTGTGGGCCTCAGAGCACAGTAGTACACAGCAGAGTCTGTCACTGCAGCAGAGGAGATCTGCAGAATAAACTCTTTAGTGTTCTTGTCATGGTTCACAGATAGTCCTTGTTTTGTCTGTGAATAATCTGCGATGAGAAACTGTGGAGATGAACTGGACTTCTGTTGATACCAGGAGATGTAGTTCACAGAGGCTGAGTAGTTGCAGGAGAGAGTCACAGTGGTTTCCTCCAAAGCCATTATTTCATCTTGAAGTGATTTCACTAAATCCTCAGAGGATCCTGGAAACAACAGAGACGTTTCATCATCACACTTTGAGTTTTGATTCATCAAATTCAATTAACCCTAAACTTCTACTGAAAATCCAATAGACATTTTATTTTATCATGAACTTCCACTAACTCTTAGTTCAGATCTGATGCTTTCAGTACTGACCAGAATGAAAGGAGATGATCATGATCCAAACTGAAAGCAGCAGCATAATTTAGACTTGAACTGAATGAACAGTGGAGAGAACTGAGCAGCTCTTCACTTCCTAAATGAAGCCTTTCATATTCAGCTGTGTAGCTCCTCCTCCTCCTCCTGCTCTTGTTATGCTCTGTTTCCATTCAGGCTGATGGAAGCTGTAGAAATGACAGCAGCATACACCACCTTCTTGGGCCAATCATCCACTCACATGTCCTCTCACATCACTGTATGCTGACGACTCAGAGCTGTACCTGTCATTCCAACCAAAGTACCCACTGTCTCTGAGCAGATCTCAGCCTGTCTCTCTGATATATCTGCATGGATGAAGGAACATCACCTTCAACTAAACCTCTCTAACACTGAACTTCTACTTATCCTGGCCAATCAGACTCTTCAACATGATATCAATATCAGAATCACCTCTTCATTGCTCACCCAAAGTAAAGGCTCAGTAATCCTGGGTGTCCGTTTAATGACCAGCTCTCCTTCTCTGACCATGTTGTTTCATCTCTCAGTCGTTCCACTTTGCTCTATACAGCATCACAACAATCAGGACTCACTTGACTTAATCCTCCATCCAGCTCTTGGTCCAGATCATTGTTACCTCTCAACTCAACTACTGCTCTGCTCTTCTGGTGGACCTTCCTGTCAAACCATTACAGATTGTCCAGAACGCAGCAGCCCATCTGGTTTCAGCCCTGAAGGTCATGTCACTTCACTACTCATTAACCTGTACTGGCTACCCATGGATGCCAGCATCAAATTCAGATCACTGATGCTGCCTTCAAAGTAGCCACCTGCTTTGCAAAATCTACTTGAATTTAATCATTCAGCCTTATTCTCCTTCTCTGCCACTACCTTCCTCCAAAGAACGGCGTCTGGTGTTTCCATCCCTGCACACTAGTTGATCTCAGTCCAGACTGGTCTCATCTGTTGTTGTCTGAGGGAGAATGAACTACAGAATCTCATCAGAGCAGAGGCGTCCCTCTCTATCTTAAAGAACCTCTTGAACACTCATCTCTTCAGAAATCACCTCCTCTCCTAAAACCACAACATGTTTAATTAGGACCCACTCTGCACTTTTGGTGAACTTCCATAATATAATCTCCTTGCACTTTTGAACAGATG
Source organism: Caranx ignobilis (assembly GCA_021432705.1). Taxonomy (NCBI): domain Eukaryota; kingdom Metazoa; phylum Chordata; class Actinopteri; order Carangiformes; family Carangidae; genus Caranx; species Caranx ignobilis. The sequence continues at coordinate 448,861 of MU270005.1, read as the reverse complement.
TAGCACTTAATATTTACACTGATGTTTCAACTGACACTACTGATGTCCTTCACCAGTAAGTCGCAGTGGAGAGAAAAACTTTTGTTCTGAGTGTGAATGTGACACATGTTCAGATAAGAAGTTAAGAAGAAATTATCACCATTCAGGATAAAACATTGTGGATTATACATTTAGACATTATGTTAAATATCAGGACTTTGGTGAACTTCCTGATTCTCTTCTCTGTAGTCCAGATCTAAAGATTATGAAGCAAATTCTCACCATCACTGTGGCTTTTATTGATAGAAGAAAAAATCTATCTACACTGAGTCAATCGGATCATAAGGAACCACTGAGGTTCAACAGTGTGTGACTCCCTCTAGTGGAAGTTGTGGAGTATTGTGTTGTGTTTGTTCCAAAGGTTTTTGTACAGAGTCTTGGTGTTTCCTGTCACTGTGGGCCTCAGAGCACAGTAGTACACAGCAGAGTCAGACACCTGAAGCTTCTGGATCTTCAGAGGAACTGATCTTGAGGTGGAATCCAGAGTTGATGAAAACCTCTCTTTGAAGTCGTCTACTGTGTTTCCTTTATCCAGTGTAACTCGGCTCAGGATCATGATTGGCTTCTGGTTTCCATCCTGTTTGTACCAGTAGAGATACGGACCTGGTGAACTGCTGTTATATTGACAGCCAAGTGTCACTGCTTGTCCTTGTGGAGCAGTCACGTCTCCTTCTGGCTGCAGCACGTTGTCTTTCTGTGCTCTGGATTCTGTAAAACACCAACAGACAGTGTCAGTGAGCTGGTAGAGAATCATGTCAGTGTTGCCGTGGTACCACAGAAACAGTGGTGTTCATACCAAGGCACACAGCAGCCAGCAGCACTGAGATGAACAGAGGCGTCATGTCTGCAGTGTTGAGTCACTGTGAGCTACAGCCAGGATGAAGCAGCTGTGCTCTGTCTGTTGAGTCTTCATCAACACTAAGGTGGTGGATTAGAAGGAGGAGCCTGATCACAGTGACGGCCTCATTCACAGCCCTGTGTTATTCCCTCTACTGACAACGTGACACTCAACACACTGTGGGACTGTGGTGCTCTCCTTCCTGCTCTGACTTGTGTTGTATGTGGTGGTCACTGGAAACTCCAGCTGACGTGTTTCCTGTTTTCCAGCTGCTGCAGATTCACTTTGTTCCTCAACAGATGAATGGTGCTAATTGTTGTGAAGCTGCTGCAGCTCCTTTAATATCTTTATCACACTGATGACAAATAAACTCTGAATGGATGTTTGAACATGACACTTGTTCTAGTCTTTCCACAGTCTTTCTTCTCTTGGATGGAAATGGACAGTTTAGTATGTGTTGGTCAAATACAAAGATGGTGGAGTTGTTGTGGAAGCTTCAATCAGCCAGTGATGAAGGTTGATGAACCTTCAGCTGTTAGAGTTTGATTCTGCTGAGTTTTTCCTCAGACTTCAATGTGTGAAACAAAACTGCTGCTGATTTCAGAGTCTTAGTAGTTGGTGCTTTGGTGTGTGTTGCTGTGTGTCTCTACATGTTGACAGGGATAGTGACCAATGGAAAGAGAACGATGAAGAGGAGGGACCCCAGGACAGAGCCCTGGGGCACACCACTGTTGACCGAGGAAGGTTTGGATTGGTAGTCTTTCAGCTGGACAAACTGCGTTTGGCCAGAGAGGTCAGAGGAGAACCAGGACAGAGTTGTGTTGTTCAGACCAACAGAAATTAGGCTGTTAAGGAGGATGCATTGGGAGATTGGGTCAAAAGCTGCGTTAAGGTCAAAGAGGATGAGTATAGTGAGATGTCCGGAATCTGCTGCCATCAGGAGGTCATTGGTGACCTTTACCAGACCTGCTTCGATACTGTGATGAGGGCGAAAACCAGATTGAAATTGATCATAGAGAGAGTATTGTGAGTGTGATGACTATGGACCTGTGCAGCAAATACTTTTTCCAGGACTTTAGACAGAAGTGGCAGTTTTTAAACTGGTCAAGATTTATTAAGACCATTGGGGTCCAAACCAGGTTTTTGAGCATTGGAGTAATTGTTGTTGTTTTCAGGGGAGGTGGAATTGACCCGGAGGAGAGGGAGGAGTCATTGATGTCGGTGAGGAGTGGGAGAGAGAAGGGAGACAGAGTTTAAAGAGGTTTGTGGGCAGAGGATCCAGTCTGCAGGTGGAGGACTTTGATTTCTTTATGATGGAGGCTATTTCACCAATGGTTGGGAGACTGAAGCTAGAAAACAAGGATATAAGAGGTGGATCAGGGTGAAACAATATTTACAGTCAGCAGTATTACCACGGAGGAAGTAATTGATTTACAAACTGTGAAGCCTGATCCAGTTGGTTTGTGAGTGATGTGGATGAGCTGCTCCTGTGACTCCTCCCACACTGTTTGATTAGCAGCTGTAACCACAGTGACTCTGATACAACAGGAATGAGCAGAATCCATCTGATATGAAGCTGTGGTTTGAATACCACTTCCCTCCTTTTGAAGAGGAGTCAGATATCTGTCTCCAGGTTTTTGTACAGCCTCTTCTACACTTTGTATCACTGTGTTTCTAGAGCACAGTAGTAGAGAGCTGTGTCTGCCAGGGTTAGGTTGTTGATGGTCAGTGCAGTTGATGATCTGCTTGTTTGTGATTGATATCGATCATCAGGATATATGCAAAACTACTCTGTGATCTTGCTCCTTTCCAGAGAATGAACTGAGGAGCCTGAAAGTCAGAATCATGTCTGTACCAGTAAAGATGAACATTTTCACTCGCTGTCTCATATCTACATGAGAGTGAGACATGTTGTCCTTCTTGTCCACTGACTTCACGTGTTACAGGAGTGATTGTGTCTCCAGCTATTAGTCCTGTAAAAAGAGTAGAGAAGATGAAGCCATTAGACTAACATTGTCCATGAGGCTGAGAGGAGAAGACAGTGGAAAATGTCAGTGTACAGTGTTACTCTGTGGACACAAACAGCTCAAGTGGTAGTCTCACACAACTAGATTGTACAGGACTTGATGACAAAGACAGATTATTGTGCAGTTTCAAGTGTGAAAGAATCAAATGGAGGTCAAACATGTTGTGATGGAGCAGCTTCACTCAGACACTGATTTGTTGTCCAACTCACCTATGAAGTGAGATAAAAGCAAAAAGAGGTAAAGCAACATGTCTTTGGAGGAGTTGAAGCCAACAGACAGCAGATGAACAATGTTGTTCCACTGCAGTAGAATGAACAAACTAAACAGCCTCTCTGCTGCACAGCCGTTCTCCTCAACATCAAGCTGATTGTGCTTTCACTTCCTCCAACATTTCTGCTCTGGACTCACTCATCATCTCATTGGCTGAGGGGGACTGAAGTGGGCGGGGCCAGGTCACAGTCTTTGATGCTTTGTCTCTTAGTTTCTGTGATGTTGTTGTCATGAGTCCACAGACACAGTCTCTGATAAGTCATTGTTTCAACAGTGTGTGACTCCCTCTAGTGGATGTTGTGGAGTATTGTGTTGTCTTTGCTCCAAAGGTTTTTTGTACAGAGTCTTGGTGTTTCCTGTCACTGTGGGCTTCACAGCACAGTAGTACACAGCAGAGTCTGTCACTGCAGCAGAGGAGATCTGCAGATCCATCCTGGTTTTATCACCACTCACTTTAACTGACAGTCTAGACTCTGTTTTATTTTCAGTTCCTAAGTGAGAGATGAGGAACTCTGGTGGTTTTCCTGGATATTGTCGATACCAGAAGAAATTTTCATCAGCTGTTATTGTCCTGGAGTATGTTAGGACAGAGTAACAGTGGTGCCTTGTGAGCTGAAGTCTTCAGTCTGGACTGGACTCAGGTCTTCACAGCTGACTCCTAAAGAAACAGATAAATGTTGTTAAAGACCATGTTAAACTCTGATTGGCTGTTCCAGTGGTTTCTGGCAAACAGATCCTCTAAAGTCATTTCTTCTTCCTGCTTGAACCTACCTGTGAGTATGATGAGAACCAAAGGAAACATTCCACAGTGATGCAGTGAGAGCATCTTCCAGACAGTGTGTGTTATGTGTGGTTTAGATATTGAATGTTTCTGACAGTGGGAGTTGTTTTCTGTTCTGCTCTTTGACACACTTGCTCCTCCTCAACCTGTTCCTCCTCTCATATCACTGAACGGTAGGAGCCAAACCACACCTCAATGTCTTCTACAGCTTTAACACCTCAATGATCAGCCTCTGTTATTCTGCTGATGTTCCACATTCAAGGATGACAAGGAGCTCACTTTGGTGAAACACATTTGTTTTATGTAGGAAAACCTCAGTTCAGTTCACAGACTCTCTCTCAGGCTGAACAGTGAAACTGACTCGTCTTATACTGACAACTACTTTCTTCTCCAGTGATCATCCTGTTGTTTAACACAATAACTGAACCATTACAATAAACTGTTCAAGTTCCTCAAAGAATATACAAAACACTCATCACTTTCTGTTCTGGTCTGATCCTCTCCACAGGTGTTCCCTCCTGGAGATCCACTAAATTTTTGCAACACTTCCACCTCAATCTGGTTTGTTAACAACTGATTTGTGTGTGTGTTTTGTAAAACAACATTCCTTGTATCTTTCCTTTCACTGTTCAACTGGGTTGAATAAAACTTTAAAACGAGGACCTTATGCACAGGGTCTGGAATCTGCAGTCCACAAGGTGCAGCCTTCACTTTTGGAGAAATCCCTTAATGGCAGTGTTTCCACATTGTGCAGCCTGACTTGGCGATAGAGAAAAGTTAACCTCTGCTAAACCTAGTAGCTAACTGGTCAACAAAAGCAACTGTATGTTAGATGTTAGCATACAGACAGGAGACACTTGAAACAGTTCATTTAAGACCAGATGGTCCAATGATAACATCTTTGCATTCTAGCGGCCTACATTATTGACAAGACAGTGACAGACCAGATGAAGGACCTCCCTACTTATAGGTCTCTGCCATGGACTTAGATCTCCTCCTATTGCTGTGCTCTGCAAATCTGGATCTGCTTCTTTGTCAAGCCATTTGTTTCCCTTGAGTAAAGATGGTTGACAAGCACCAGGTGTCTCTGTGTTTGTTCTCTGGACAAAACTGACAGGACGTGTCAAGTAGTTTCAACTCTGGAAGTAAAACAGCAGAGAACATAAAGGACAGCCTCAGAAGATGTGACTGTTCTGATTTCTATTGATGCTGCTCATCCACTCACTTTTCATCCCACACCTCATCCTCATCAGAGATTCATTGTTTTATGGTTCAACAAACTCTTCATTGCTCTGCTGCTTCTTCACTACACAGAGTCTAGACTGGATCATCAGGAACCACTGAGGTTCAACAGTGTGTGACTCCCTCTAGTGGATGTTGTGGAGTATTGTGTTGTCTTTGCTCCAAAGGTTTTTGTACAGAGTCTTGGTGTTTCCTGTCACTGTGGGCCTCAGAGCACAGTAGTACACAGCAGAGTCAGACACCTGAAGCTTCTGGATCTTCAGAGGAACTGATTTCTCGATGATTTCAGTCTGAAATCTTCCTGATGACTTTTGTCCTGTCTGTGATTTAAGATGTTGCATCAACATCTTGGGAAAGTCATTTTCTTCTTGTTTGTACCAGAACAAAGTGGGACCTAGGTCACTGGTCTCAAATGAACAGTCGAGTGTAACTGTGTCTCCTTGAGCAGCAGTGACAGCAGATGTTGGCTGGATCACTCTGTCTTCTCCTTTACACTCTGGGGAAGAACAGAACATGCAGAGGAAGAGATGGATCAATAAAGATGATTGATTACAGCACAACAATCAGTAGCTTTAAAGAGTTCCCTATCCAGAGAGTCACACACACACATGTAGAATAGATGTGATTCTCACTGATCATTGTCACTTTGAACCATATCAAGTGTTTTTCCAAGGTAAGAAATGTCAGCAGAAATGATGTGCTCTGACTTTGTGTAGGATGAAGATTAAAAGCTGTGAGTGTAGAGCTCAGTAACATGTTGAGGTGTTTGAAGAGGAAACATGTTGTGCTTTCTATCTTACCAAAGAAAAGAGCAGCAAGAATAATCCACAGCCAATGGTCCATCTCTACAACAAGGTTGAAATCAACAGGAGAAAGTAGCTGATGTTCAACATTCACTCTGACACTTGTTGTCTTCACAGCACCACTTATTACTGACACAGTGGTTGAACACAGTCAGGAAGTAGTGCACCTCCTACTTGATGATGTGGCCCTCTAGTGGAGCTAAAGAGTGGAGTTCAGCAGTGGAGAAAAGGCTTCCAGCAGCTTGTCAGTGTGTCAGCTTGTGTTTTTGTACAGAGTCTTGGTGTTTCCTGTCACTGTGGGCTGCAGAGCACAGTAGTACACAGCAGAGTCAGACACCTGAAGCTTCTGGATCTTCAGAGGAACTGATCTTGAGGTGGAATCCAGAGTTGATGAAAACCTCTCTCTGAAGTCGTCTGCTGTGTTTCCTTCATCCAGTCTAACTCGGCTCAGGATCATGATTGGCTTCTGGTTTCCATCCTGTTTGTACCAGTAGAGATTCTGACCTGTTGAACTGCTGTTATATTGACAGCCAAGTGTCACTGCTTCTCCTTGTGGAGCAGTCACGTCTCCTTCTGGCTGCAGCACGTTGTCTTTCTGTGCTCTGGATTCTGTAAAACACCAACAGACAGTGTCAGTGAGCTGGTAGAGAATCATGTCAGTGTTGCAGTGGTACCAGAGAAACAGTGGTGTTCATACCAAGGCACACAGCAGCCAGCAGCACTGAGATGAACAGAGGCGTCATGTCTGCAGTGTTGAGTCACTGTGAGCTACAGCCAGGATGAAGCAGCTGTGCTCTGTCTGTTGAGTCTTCATCAACACTAAGGTGGTGGATTAGAAGGAGGAGCCTGATCACAGTGACGGCCTCATTCACAGCCCTGTGTTATTCCCTCTACTGACAACGTGACACTCAACACACTGTGGGACTGTGGTGCTCTCCTTCCTGCTCTGACTTGTGTTGTATGTGGTGGTCACTGGAAACTCCAGCTGACGTGTTTCCTGTTTTCCAGCTGCTGCAGATTCACTTTGTTCCTCAACAGATAAATGGTGCTAATTGTTGTGAAGCTGCTGCAGCTCCTTTAATATCTTTATCACTCTGATGACAAATAAACTCTGAATGGATGTTTGAACATGACACTTGTTCTAGTCTTTCCACAGTCTTTCTTCTCTTGGATGGAAATGGACAGTTTAGTATGTGTTGGTCAAATACAAAGATGGTGGAGTTGTTGTGGAAGCTTCAATCAGCCAGTGATGAAGGTTGATGAACCTTCAGCTGTTAGAGTTTGATTCTGCTGAGTTTTTCCTCAGACTTCAATGTGTGAAAACAAAAACTGCTGCTGATTTCAGAGTCTTAGTAGTTGATGCTGTAGTGCAGGGGTGTCCAAATTATGGTCCGTGGGCCACCTGCGGCCCACTGTCCAGTTTTTTTAGCCCGCAGCAAATCCTGAAAATATAATTGAATCTGGCCTGGACATGAAGCTTGAACTCAACTCTGTTGCACTTCTCAGTTTCAACACAAGATGGAGCCAGCCCCGGAAAAGGTGCTTCTCAACTAAACAACATTAAGCCAAGAAAAACTTTTACCTTGATTCACCATAAATGGCAGCACCAAAGAAACGCAAGATAGCAAGTAAGTGTAGAGGATTTCAGACATGGTGGAAAAATGAATAATTCTTCAAAGAAATCAACGGAAAGTGTGTCTGTTTGATTTGCAATGAAGCTGTTGCCGTGGTAAAGAGGATAATGTCCGTCAGCACTATGAGACATCAGAGCTACACATCATACACCGGTGCTGAACGAACACACAAAGTCAAGCAAATGACCACTAGCCTGCAAGCTCAACAACAGGTTTTTTCTTGCTACGAAAATACAGGAAAACACCACAACAGGAAGCTAATATGTCGCTAAACTTATTGCCCAGCATGGAAAACCGTTCTCAGACAGTGATTTCATAAAGTAGTGCCTCATCAAAGTCACAGAAATAATGTGCCCTGAAAAAGTGCAGGATTTCAACAATGTGGGCTTGTCCAGAAATACAGTGGTGCGGAGAATCGAGGACTTGTCAGCTAACTTGAAACATCAGCTGAGAGACAAAGCTTGTGCTTTTGATTTTTACTCGATTGCATGTGATGAGAGCACAGATGCCACAGACACCACACAGCTGTTAATATTTTTGCGGGGAGTAGATGATAATGTTTGCTGTACAGAGGAGCTGCTTGATATGACGAGCCTTAAAGGCACAACGACAGGTGAAGATATTTTTGAAGCTGTGTCAGATGCAGTTGAAAAGATGAGGGTTAAATGGGACAAGCTCTGTGGAGTAACAACGGATGGAGCTCCGGCTATGACAGGCCAGCACAAAGAAATGGCACCGATGATTTGCACCAAGGTAAAAGATGGTGGAGGTGAGGCTGTTCGAATGCACTGTATAATCCACCTAGAAGCACTGTGTGCCAAGATTGTCCAGCTGGGTGATGTGATGAACACTGCTGTAAAAACTGGCAACATAATTCGAGCTAGAGGACTGTCCCACAGAGAATTTCAAGCTTTCCAATCTGATGTGGAAGCTGAATACGGGGATGTACTCTACCACTCTGATGTGCGCTGGCTCAGCCGCGGCTCTGTGCTGCAGCGGTTTTATTCGCTGAGGTCAGAAATCGACCAGTTATTGAAAGAGAAGGGCCGACCTCTTCATGAACTGAGTGGCCCTCTGTGGTTGGCAGACCTGGCATTTTTAGTTGACCTTACTCATCATCTGAATACACTGAACAGAGCTTACAAGGCAAAAAGCAGCTGGTGCCACACCTGTATGCACACATGAAAGCCTTCTGTGTAAAGCTCCGCCTGTTTGAGACACAACTACGAAGCTTTAATGCTGGACACTTCCCCTCGCTGTCTGAAATTAAGTCTGCTTTTCCAAAGGCCGACCTTTCTGCTAAAAAGGAGAAAAATGTGTCTGTGATTGCGTCTCTCGTGACAGAATTCAACCAGCGTTTCCAAGATTTTTCTGTCATTGAGAAAGAAATCAAGCTGTTCTCGACCCCCTTCCTGGTGGATGCAGAAGAAGTGGAAGAGAGACTGCAGTTAGAACTTATGTTAGAACTTACTGAAATGCAGTGTGATGATTCTCTGAAGAGTCAACATCAGCTTCTCTCCCTCCCTGACTTCTACCAGAGTTGGGATAATGCCAAGTTTCCTCTGATGAGATGCCATGCCAAAAGAATGATGAGCCTGTTGGGCTCAACATACATATGTGAACAAACATTTTCTCTGTTAAATCAGAACAAAAGCAGACTGAGAACCAGAATGACTGATAGCCATCTCTGTGAAGTCCTTTGTGTCTCAACCACCAGACTTTCTCCTGACATGTCAGCCATCCTTCAATCCAAAGCACAGCATCACTGAGTGCAATGTTCTTCACATTATATGTGAGTTAGAAATACACACAGTATTTATGTGTGAATATGTCACCTCTAGTGGGTTAGGGCCATGGCCCTTTTTTATTTTTCTGTATTTAGCCCTCCCTAAAAAAACTTTGGACACCCCTGCTTTAGTGTGTGTTGCTGTGTGTCTCTACATGTTGACAGGGATGGTGACCAATGGAAAGAGCTCAATGTGGCCTGATGAGCCACAGTGAATAAAGAAGATGAAGTGAGGGAGTCACCTTCCATTTATTTGTTTGTTTGTTGAGTGTGAAGCCTGATCCAGTTGGTTTGTGAGTGATGTGGATGAGCTGCTCCTGTGACTCCTCCCACACTGTTTGATTAGCAGCTGTAACCACAGTGACTCTGATACAACAGGAATGAGCAGAATCCATCTGATATGAAGCTGTGGTTTGAATACCACTTCCCTCCTCTTTGAAGAGGAGTCAGATATCTGTCTCCAGGTTTTTGTACAGCCTCTTCTACACTTTGTATCACTGTGTTTCTAGAGCACAGTAGTAGAGAGCTGTGTCTGCCAGGGTTAGGTTGTTGATGGTCAGTTCAGTTGATGTGTCTGTTGTTTTAGACTGATATCGATCATCAGGAATATATTGACGATCACTCCGTAATTTTGCTCCTTTCCAGAGGATAAATTGAGGAGCCTGAAGGTCAGAATCATGTCTGTACCAGTAAAGGTTAACCTCCTTGTAAGATGTCTGATATCGACATGAGAGTGAGACACGTTGTCCTTCTTGTCCACTGACTTCACGTCTTTCAGGAGTGATTTTGTCTCCAGCTATTAGTCCTGTAAAAAGTAGAGAAGATGATGCCATTAGACTAACATTGTCCATGAGGCTGAGAGGAGAAGACAGTGGAAAATGTCAGTGTACAGTGTTACTCTGTGGACACAAACAGCTCAAGTGTAGCTCACATCACAACTAGATTGTACAGGACTTGATGACAAAGACAGATTATTGTGCAGTTTCAAGTGTGAAAGAATCAAATGGAGGTCAAACATGTTGTTGATGGAGCAGCTTCACTCAGACACTGATTTGTTGTCCAACTCACCTATGAAGTGAGATAAAAGCAAAAAGAGGTAAAGCAACATGTCTTTGGAGGAGTTGAAGCCAAACAGACAGCAGATGAACAATGTTGTTCCACTGCAGTAGAATGAACAAACTAAACAGCCTCTCTGCTGCACAGCCCTTCTCCTCAACATCAAGCTGATTGTGCTTTTACTTCCTCCAACATTTCTGCTCTGGACTCACTCATCATCTCATTGGCTGAGGGGGACTGAAGTGGGCGGGGCCAGGTCACAGTCTTTGATGCTTAGTTTCTGTGATGTTGTTGTCATGAGTCCACTGACACAGTCTCTGATAAGTCATTGTTTCAACAGTGTGTGACTCCCTCTAGTGGATGTTGTGGAGTATTGTGTTGTCTTTGCTCCAAAGGTTTTTGTACAGAGTCTTGGTGTTTCCTGTCACTGTGGGCTGCAGAGCACAGTAGTACACAGCAGAGTCTGTCACTGCAGCAGAGATGATGGTCATGTTGATTTGTTTTTGCTCCACTTTAATCTTCAGTCTAGGGTTGGATCGCTCATCAGTTCCCCTGAATCGAAATGAGAGATGAGGAACTCTGGTGGTTTTCCTGGATATTGTCGATACCAGAAGAATCGATCACCACTTGACAGTTTGGAGTAGCTGTAGGACAGAGTAACAGTGGTGCCTTGTGAGCTGAAGTCTTCAGTCTGGACTGGACTCAGGTCTTCACAGCTGACTCCTAAAGGAAGAAACATCTGTGACTCTGATCTGAAGGTTTTTACCAGTGAAACTCTGTTAAAGTGAAATTTCTCACCTACCTCTTATTGTGACCAGAAACAAAGTCACAAACAGACTGAAGGTCACTGACACCATCTTACTGAAGAAGAGAATTTCTCTGTGTGAAAGTCTGGGTTTGTATCTTTCTCTACTTGAGCTCCAGGTTTGCTCCTCCCTTCCTCCTCCTCCCCTTCTCAACTGTTGGCATCCACAGCCTCTTTCTTTCAGTCACTGCTCAGAGTTCACAACCAAAGGTGAGGACCCAAACAAAGACCAATGAGGAAACCAGACTCTTTCTCCTCCTGTTCTGCACCACAGTTATCTGGTTCATTGTCCACATTACTGCTGATGCAGCATCGACTGCCACCCTCTCTCTCCATCACACCCTCACTCATGAACATGACCCTGAGAGAGCTGAACTTTGCTTGGGGCAGCACCTCCACCAGAGTCCACCTCTTTCCAGCTGAGAACCATGGCCTCAGTCTTGGAGGTGCTGATTCTCGTCCTGCTGCTTCACACTGCAAACTGTCCCAGTGAGTAATGCAGGTCAAGTTCTGATGAAGCCAACAGAACCACATCATCTGCAAAGAGCAAAGATCCAATTCAGAAGTTCCTGAAGTGGACACACTGTTCCCACTGTCACGGTCTTGACATCCTGTCCATGAATATGACAAACAGGATCAGAGACAAGGGACAACCTTGGAGGAGTCCAAACGTCTCTAGTTGTGGTGACTTCAGCACAGACCGCATGATAGGTAAATACTGCTGTTTGTGTGGCCATAAGATGACCGCGGTCAAAAAAGCCACACATAGCCACAGGTGATGCTCAGAACAGCACCAAACACCATCAACAGTACAAACAGGGTCCCAGCACATAAAACAAGCTGTCAAACATCTGCTAGCTTTGCCTGGTTTCTATTGAAAAGAGACAAAAACAGAACTCACCCACTTGTCTCCAGCCGCTTGCGAGTTGTAGAAAAGCCCCGGCGAGTCGATTACTGAATGCATCAGTGTTCCAGTCTGTCTTTCCTATCTGTTTTTAACAATAACTAGCGAGTATTGACAGTTGCTTTTAACTATCACAGTCAGCAAAGCGTGCCTGCATTCTTGAAACTAAGCCTCACTGGACTCCTTACTTTTCTACTGCATTCAGTAATCGACTTGTTAGGGCTTCTGCATTAGTGGGAAGCGACTGGAGACAAGTGGGTGAGTTCTGTTTACGTCTCTTTCCTATAAAAAGCAGGCAAAGCTAGCAGATCTTTGATGCCTTGTTTTATGTGCTGGGACCCTGTTTGTACTGTTGATGATGTTTGGATCTGTTCTGAGCATCAGCTGTGGGTATGAGTGGCTCTTTTGACTGTGGTTAGCTTATGGCCCCCCAGACAGCAGTGTTTGGCTATCGTGTGGCCTTTGCTGAAGTTGCTACGACTACAGACATTTGCAGTCGGCAAACTTCATCTCTCGACGGGGGGCTCTACTAGGTGTCACAGTATGTTAGATTATGGGTTACATTTATGCTGGAATATCCCTTTAAATTTGGACAATAAGTCAGGGTTTCCTTTACAGCACCCAGGATTGACAAATGAGTTTGTGGGAATTTACCTCACATTAAATACAATTTCAGTTTTTGCTGTTTGAAATTAAACCAAACTTTGTTTCTGGGTTTTTTCCTCACTGCTACATTGTGTGTTCTTTCTTTATCATCACTACACAGACTCTAGACTGGATCATCAGGAACCACTGAGGTTCAACAGTGTGTGACTCCCTCTAGTGGATGTTGTGGAGTATTGTGTTGTCTTTGCTCCAAAGGTTTTTGTACAGAGTCTTGGTGTTTCCTGTCACTGTGGGCTGCAGAGCACAGTAGTACACAGCAGAGTCAGACACCTGAAGCTTCTGGATCTTCAGAGGAACTGATGTGTCGATGATTTCAGTCTCATATCTTCCTGATGACTTTTGTCCTTTCTCTGATTTAAGGTGTTGCATCAACATCTTGGGAAAGTCATTTTCTTCTTGTTTGTACCAGAACAAAGTGGGACCTAGGTTACTGGTCTCAAATGAACAGTTGAGTGTAACTGTGTCTCCTTGAGCAGCAGTGACAGCAGATGTTGGCTGGATCACTCTGTCTTCTCCTTCACACTCTGGGGAAGAACAGAACATGCAGAGGAAGAGATGGATCAATAAAGATGATTGATTACAGCACAACAATCAGTAGCTTTAAAGAGTTCCCTATCCAGAGAGTCACACACACACATGTAGAATAGATGTGATTCTCACTGATCATTGTCACTTTGAACCATATCAAGTGTTTTTCCAAGGTAAGAAATGTCAGCAGAAATGATGTGCTCTGACTTTGTGTAGGATGAAGATTAAAAGCTGTGAGTGTAGAGCTCAGTAACATGTTGAGGTGTTTGAAGAGGAAACATGTTGTGCTTTCTATCTTACCAAAGAAAAGAGCAGCAAGAATAATCCACAGCCAATGGTCCATCTCTACAACAAGGTTGAAATCAACAGGAGAAAGTAGCTGATGTTCAACATTCACTCTGACACTTGTTGTCTTCACAGCACCACTTATTACTGACACAGTGGTTGAACACAGTCAGGAAGTAGTGCACCTCCTACTTGATGACGTGGCCCTCTAGTGGAGCTAAAGAGTGGAGTTCAGCAGTGGAGAAAAGGCTTCCAGCAGCTTGTCAGTGTGTCAGCTTGTGTTTTTGTACAGAGTCTTGGTGTTTCCTGTCACTGTGGGCTGCAGAGCACAGTAGTACACAGCAGAGTCTGTCACTGCAGCAGAGGAGATCTGCAGATCCATCCTGGTTTTATCACCACTCACTTTAACTGACAGTCCAGACTCTGTTTTATTTTGACTTCCTAAGTGAGAGATGAGGAACTCTGGTGTTTTCCTGGATATTGTCGATACCAGTAAAACTCATCATTAGTTTTCATTGTCCTGGAGTAGCTGTAGGACAGAGTAACAGTGGTGCCTTGTGAGCTGAAGTCTTCAGTCTGGACTGGACTCAGTTCTTCACAGCTGACTCCTAAAGAAACAGATAAATGTTGTTAAAGACCATGTTAAACTCTGATTGGCTGTTCCAGTGGTTTCTAGCAAACAGATCCTCTAAAGTCATTTCTTCTTCCTGCTTGAACCTACCTGTGAGTATGATGAGAAGCAAAGGAAACATTCCACAGTGATGCAGTGAGAGCATCTTCCAGACAGTGTGTGTGTTATGTGTGGTTTAGATATTGAATGTGTCTGACAGTGGGAGTTGTTTTCTGTTCTGCTCTTTGACACACTTGCTCCTCCTCAACCTGTTCCTCCTCTCATATCACTGAACGGTAGGAACCAAAACCACACCTCAATGTCTTCTACAGCTTTAACACCTCAATGATCAGCCTCTGTTATTCTGCTGATCTTTGTTTATATTCTTTCTTACTGTTCAACCAGTTGGTTTCACATCTTCTCCTCATGTTTCTCTACAGGACCAGAACAAAGTGGACAGTGATGGACTTGTTTACTGGGATGTCAAAGTCAGACCACATTCCTTGGATGAACACAGTGACTGAGAAGAATATGTTGTTTGATTTAGTTCAAGTAGATGGTGCAGACCCTGAATCAGTGTAAAGGCAGCATTAGTGACTGAATTAGATTCAGGATCTCATGGGTAGACAACACAGGTCAATAAGATGCTCTATCTCACAGGCAGCAGTGTGTGAACATGGAAACCATCGGTCTACATTTCTTCCGTTAACAAAGGGGGTTCCACAAGGTTCAATACTGGGCCCTGTTCTGTTCATTATTCATATCAATAATCAAACCTCCATCTTTATGCTGATGATACAGTTCTCTGTTGTGTCTCTAACGCTCCACATTCAGCCATTGAAACACTTCAGCAGGGTGGTGTTCCTCCATCCATGTGGATGTGTCTGAGATGCTGTGCTCCTGTGTGGAGGGGATGGATGAGGACATTTGTCCTTGTAGTGACACTAAAGAAGCTCCCAGTGAGACAGGATTCAAACCAAGGAAGAGCTTTGACTGAGATGCTGCTGATGGAGAGTGTGGATGGCAGGATGAGGTGGAGACTTGATCTGACTTTGTTCAAATCTAATGATTCATGTATTTATTTAGTTTGTGTAGTTCATGGGGTGTTGAGTGTGAAGCCTGATCCAGTTGGTTTGTGAGTGATGTGGATGAGCTGCTCCTGTGACTCCTCCCACACTGTTTGATTAGCAGCTGTAACCACAGTGACTCTGATACAACAGGAATGAGCAGAATCCATCTGATATGAAGCTGTGGTTTGAATACCACTTCCCTCCTCTTTGAAGAGGAGTCAGATATCTGTCTCCAGGTTTTTGTACAGCCTCTTCTACACTTTGTATCACTGTGTTTCTAGAGCACAGTAGTAGAGAGCTGTGTCTGCCAGGGTTAGGTTGTTGATGGTCAGTTCAGTTGATGTGTCTGTTGTTTCGGACTGATATCGACTCGGATTGGGATTATATTCAGTGCTCCCATCATCTTCTCTCCAGAGGATAAACTGAGGAGCCTGAAGGTCAGAATCATGTCTGTACCAGTAAAGATAAACACCACTTGCTGTTGTCTCATACTGACATGAGAGTGAGACACGTTGTCCTTCTTGTCCACTGACTTCACGTCTTTCAGGAGTGACTGTGGCTCCAGCTATTAGTCCTGTAAAAAGTAGAGAAGATGAAGCCATTAGACTAACATTGTCCATGAGGCTGAGAGGAGAAGACAGTGGAAAATGTCAGTGTACAGTGTTACTCTGTGGACACAAACAGCTCAAGTGTAGCTCACATCACAACTAGATTGTACAGGACTTGATGACAAAGACAGATTATTGTGCAGTTTCAAGTGTGAAAGAATCAAATGGAGGTCAAACATGTTGTTGATGGAGCAGCTTCACTCAGACACTGATTTGTTGTCCAACTCACCTATGAAGTGAGATAAAAGCAAAAAGAGGTAAAGCAACATGTCTTTGGAGGAGTTGAAGCCAAACAGACAGCAGATGAACAATGTTGTTCCACTGCAGTAGAATGAACAAACTAAACAGCCTCTCTGCTGCACAGCCCTTCTCCTCAACATCAAGCTGATTGTGCTTTTACTTCCTCCAACATTTCTGCTCTGGACTCACTCATCATCTCATTGGCTGAGGGGAACTGAAGTGGGTGGGGCCAGGCAACAGTCTTTGATGCTTTGTCTCTTACTTTCTGTGATGTTGTTGTCATGAGTCCACAGACACAGTCTCTGATAAGTCATTGTTTCAACAGTGTGTGACTCCCTCTAGTGGATGTTGTGGAGTATTGTGTTGTCTTTGCTCCAAAGGTTTTTGTACAGAGTCTTGGTGTTTCCTGTCACTGTGGGCTTCACAGCACAGTAGTACACAGCAGAGTATGTCACTGCAGCAGAGGAGATCTGCAGATCCATCCTGGTTTTATCACCACTCACTTTAAACTTCAGTCCAGAGACTGGATTTAATAACTGTGTTCCAGTCCCTGTGTGAGAGATGAGGAACTCTGGTGGTTTTCCTGGATATTGTCGATACCAGAAGAAATAATCCTGAGCAGTTGCTCTCTTTGCATAGTTGTAGGACAGAGTAACAGTGGTGCCTTGTGAGCTGAAGTCTTCAGTCTGGACTGGACTCAGGTCTTCACAGCTGACTCCTAAAGGAAGAGAGAACTCTGTTATAACATGATGTCAGTGTTTCATTACATATACTTTCTGTTCATTCTCCTGTGTGATGTCACATACCTGTTAGAGTAGAGACAAACAGTAGAGACAGTGCACAGTAGTCCAGTGTGAGCATGTTGAATAAAGGTGAAGTTGATGGTTTGTGTATTGAATTCTGCTGAATATGGAAGTTCCTCTCTCTTCTATAGTTCAGGAACAGCTCAGCTCCTCCCTCAATCTCTCCGTCTCCTCTTAGATCTGTATTTTCTCTCATCTCTTACACTTCCTCCTGCTGAACACACTGTAGCAGCTTGTTCCTCTTCTGGTTTTTGCTCACTCTTCAATAACAGGAGTCACATAAATGTAGCTGTGGTCAATTAAAGGTTCAGTCATTGTCCAATAATCTATACAGAGTTTGATCTTATAGCCAAATGTCAGATTACAGTTAAAGAGCCAGGATCCACCTACTTTTCCAGTTCAATTGTCAAAAATCCTCAAACTCCAAAGTCTTATTGAAGGTGATGTTGTGAGGAGCTCTTTCCCTCCTGATACTGATTCTAGCTCTGAACTTTCTGAGCCATTCTGTGATAAAGTTGGAGAATATTACGTCTTACTGTGTCTGATGAATGTGTCGGACCAGTCTCTCCTCCTCACAGTGCACTACTTGCACCATTTCAGCCAGTCTCCTTCTCAGTCTCACAAACCAGTGTCACACATATTGAATCCTCCTTTCAGCTGCAGATTATCCCTCCTAACCCTTTCAGGATGTGTGGACAGATATCAGTCCCTTCATCTTTATGTATCATCTGTTGTTCTTTAGCCCTCAGCTTTTTCCATCTTCTTTCAAACATGTGACTGAACAGTGACTCCTGAAGAAGCCTGATCTTGACCTACTCAACAACCATTATCACTGGCCCGTCTCTAAACCCAGTGTTTGAATTATGCTGCAGTCGCTGGTGGTGTCAATGCTTGGGAAGGGGATTCCTACAATACCAGAGGCTGCACGTTGTGGACCACAGATTCTGAATCCTGTGTCTAAGGGCCTAAATTTTTGTGACACTTCCACCTCAGTCTGGTTTGTTAACAACTGATTTGTGTGTGTGTTTTGTAAAACAAACATTCCTTGTATCTTTCCTTTCACTGTTCAACTGGGTTGAATAAAACTTTAAAACGAGGACCTTATGCACAGGGTCTGGAATCTGCAGTCCACAAGGTGCAGCCTTTACTTTTGGAGAAATCCCTTAATGGCAGTGTTTCCACATTGTGCAGCCTGACTTGGCGATAGAGAAAAGTTAACCTCTGCTAAGCCTAGCAGCTAACTGGTCAACAAAAGCAACTGTATGTTAGATGTTAGCATACAGACAGGACACACTTGAAACAGTTCATTTAAGACCAGATGGTCCAATGATAACATCTTTGCATTCTAGTGACCTACATTATTGACAAGACAGTGACAGACCAGATGAAGGACCTCCCTACTTATAGGTCTCCATGGACTTAGATCTCCTCCTGTTGCTGTGCTCTGCAAATCTGGATCTGCTTCTTTGTCAAGCCATTTGTTTCCCTTGAGTAAAGATGGTTGACAAGCACCAGGTGTCTCTGTGTTTGTTCTCTGGACAAAACTGACAGGACGTGTCAAGTAGTTTCAACTCTGGAAGTAAAACAGAGAACATAAAGGACAGCCTCAGAAGATGTGACTGTTCTGATTTCTATTGATGCTGCTCATCCACTCACTTTTCATCTCACACATCATCCTGATCAGAGATTCATTGTTTCATGGTTCAACAAACTCTGCATTTTTCTCCTGCTTCCTCACTACACAGAGTCTAGACTGGATCATCAGGAACCACTGAGGTTCAACAGTGTGTGACTCCCTCTAGTGGATGTTGTGGAGTATTGTGTTGTCTTTGCTCCAAAGGTTTTTGTACAGAGTCTTGGTGTTTCCTGTCACTGTGGGCTGCAGAGCACAGTAGTACACAGCAGAGTCTGTCACTGCAGCAGAGGAGATCTGCAGTTGGACTTGGTTTCTATTTTCATTCAGTCCAACAGTCAGTCGAGGGTCTAGAGATGTTGCTCTCGACTCTGAAGGTTCTTTAGTATCAGTGATCAGGAGAAGATACTGAGGAGCTGATCCAGGATCCTGTCGATACCACTGAAGATTGTTGGCTTTAACATTGTAGCTACAGGACAGAGTAACAGTGGTTCCCTCTGATGAAAAGACTTGAGCTCTGCTGGCAGTAATATCATCTTCCAAGCTGTTACCTAGTGAGGGAAACAACATGTTATATTCAGAGCTGTGTTCCAAGCTCACATATCCATCATTTGAAGAACATCAGACATTTTCTGTTGAAACAAATGATGCTGTTAATAGAGTCAGCAGTTATTAGTGATGAAGTCATGACTCTTTCTTTTCTACGTGTGGATCATTGAAATGTTAAAGTGAGCTTTAGCTAAAAGGAATATCTAAGCTGGTTGTGTAAAACTTTGGAAATGTCCCTGTGTTTGAGGTTCTCTTTTCTAAAACATACGTACCTACGAGAGCTGAGAAGAAGAGAATCACAGTGAGTCTGTCCATGTTCACAGAGCTGAGATGTTGTCTCTGGATGTTCACTTTGAACAAGTGCTGAGTGGTTTTGTGAGTTGTGTTTGGTCTGATGTTCACAGCTGGAATCAAACAGTTCTCTGCCAAGCAGCAGCTCTGCAGGCAGTAGGAGGAGACTCTGATTTGGAGTTGTCTTCATTTCTAAAGCTCCTCATCACAAATGTGTCTCACGACTGAAAGGAGTCAAGACTGGATCATCAGGAACCACTGAGGTTCAACAGTGTGTGACTCCCTCTAGTGGATGTTGTGGAGTATTGTGTTGTCTTTGCTCCAAAGGTTTTTGTACAGAGTCTTGGTGTTTCCTGTCACTGTGGGCTTCACAGCACAGTAGTACACAGCAGAGTCTGTCACTGCAGCAGAGATGATCTGCAGATTAAACTCTTTAGTGCTCTTGTCATGGTTCACAGATAGTCCTTGTTTTGTCTGTGAATAATCTGCGATGAGAAACTGTGGAGATGAACTGGACTTCTGTTGATACCAGAAGATGTAGTCCACAGAGGCTGAGTAGTTGCAGGAGAGAGTCACAGTGTTTCTCTCCAAAGCCATTATTTCATCTTGAAGTGATTTCACTAAATCCTCAGAGGATCCTGGAAACAACAGAGACGTTTCATCATCACACTTTGAGTTGTAAAATCATCAAATTTAATTAACCCTAAACTTCTACTGAAAATCCAATAGACATTTTATTTTATCATGAACTTCCACTAACTCTTAGTTCAGATCTGATGCTTTCAGTACTGACCAGAATGAAAGGAGATGATCATGATCCAAACTGAAAGCAGCAGCATAATTTAGACTTGAACTGAATGAACACTGGAGAGAACTGAGCAGCTCTTCACCTCCTAAATGAAGCCTTTCATATTCAGCTGTGTAGCTCCTCCTCCTCCTCCTGCTCTTGTTGTGCTCTGTTTCCATTCAGGCTGATGGAAGCTGTAGAAATGACAGCAACATACACCACCTCCTTGGGCCAATCATCCACTCACATGTCTTCTCACATCACTGTATGCTGACGACACAGAGCTGTACCTGTCATTCCAACCAAAGTACCCACTGTCTCTGAGCTGATCTCAGCCTGTCTCTCTGATATATCTGCATGGATGAAGGAACATCACCTTCAACTAAACCTCTCTAACACTGAACTTCTACTTATCCTGGCCAATCAGACTCTTCAACATGATATCAATAACAGAATCACCTCTTCATCGCTCACCCAAAGTAAAGGCTTAGTAATCCTGGGTGTCCTGTTGAATGACCAGCTCTCCTTCTCTGACCATGTCGCTTCATCTCTCAGTCGTTCCACTTTGCTCTATACAGCATCACAACAATCAGAACTCACTTGACTAAATCTTCCATCCAGCTCTTGGTCCAGATCATTGTTACCTCTCACCTCAACTACTGCTCTGCTCTTCTGGTGGACCTTCCTGTCAAACCATTACAGATTGTCCAGAACGCAGCAGCCCATCTGGTTTCAGCCCTGAAGGTCATGTCACTTCACTACTTATTAACCTGTACTGGCTACCCATGGGAGCCAGCATCAAATTCACATCACTGATGCTGCCTTCAAAGTAGCCACCTGCTTTGCAAAATCTACTTGAATTTAATCATTCAGCCTTATTCTCCTTCTCTGCCACTACCTTCCTCCAAAGAACGGCATCTGGTGTTTCCATCCCTGCACACTAGTTGATCTCAGTCCAGACTGTTCTCATCTGTTGTTGTCTGAGGGAGAACAAACTACAGAATCTCATCAGAGCAGAGGTGTCCCTCTCTATCTTAAAGAACCTCTTGAAAACTCATCTCTTCAGAAATCACCTCCTCTCCTAAAACCACAACATGTTTAATTAGGACCCACTCTGCACTTTTGGTGAACTTCCATGATATAATCTCCTTGCACTTTTGAACAGATGTAGCACTTAATATTTACACTGATGTTTCAACTGACACTACTGATGTCCTTCACCAGTAAGTCGCAGTGGAGAGAATGACTTTTGTTCTGACTGTGAATGTGACACATGTTCAGATAAGAAGTTAAGAAGAAATTTTCACCATTCAGGATAAAACATTGTGGATTATACATTTAGACATTATGATAAATATCAGGACTTTGGTGAACTTCCTGATTCTCTTCTCTGTGGTCCAGATCTAAAGGTGATGAAGCAAACTCTCACCATCACTGTGGCTTTTATTGATAGAAGAAAAAATCTATCTGCACTGAGTCAATCAGATCATAAGGAACCACTGAGGTTCAACAGTGTGTGACTCCCTCTAGTGGATGTTGTGGAGTATTGTGTTGTCTTTGCTCCAAAGGTTTTTGTACAGAGTCTTGGTGTTTCCTGTCACTGTGGGCTGCAGAGCACAGTAGTACACAGCAGAGTCTGTCACTGCAGCAGAGGAGATCTGCAGATCCATCCTGGTTTCATCACCACTCACTTTAACTGACAGTCCAGACTCTGTTTTATTTTGAGTTCCCGAGTGAACAATTAGGAACTCTGGTGTTTTTCCTGGATATTGTCGATACCAGAAGAAATTATAAAAATCATTTCCTTTTTTAAGAAGTTGTAGGACAGAGTAACAGTGGTGCCTTGTGAGCTGAAGTCTTCAGTCTGGACTGGACTCAGTTCTTCACAGCTGACTCCTAAAGGAAGAGAGAACTCTGTTATAACATGATGTCAGTGTTTCATTACATATAGTTTCTGTTCATTCTCCTGTGTGATGTCACATACCTGTTAGAGTAGAGACAAACAGTAGAGACAGTGCACAGTAGTCCAGTGTGAGCATGTTGAATAAAGGTGAAGTTGATGGTTTGTGTATTGAACTCTGCTGAATATGGAAATTCCTCTCTCTTCTATAGTTCAGGAACAGTTCAGCTCCTCCCTCAATCTCTGACTCTGTGCTACCAACAATGTTGTGGTGAAAAGTCACATAGTGTGATCAGTCAGTAATGTATGGAGCTGTGGAGTGGCCATAGAGTGTGACTCCCTCTAGTGGATGTTGTGGAGTATTGTGTTGTCTTTGCTCCAAAGGTTTTTGTACAGAGTCTTGGTGTTTCCTGTCACTGTGGGCTGCAGAGCACAGTAGTACACAGCAGAGTCAGACACCTGAAGCTTCTGGATCTTCAGAGGAACTGATTTCTTGATGATCGAAGCATTGAATCTTTCTTCCTGGAACTCCGGACCTCTGTCTAATGATTTTAAGAAACATTTCAGCATGTACTTTGGAAAATCATTGTCTTCTTGTTTGTACCAGAATAAATAGGGATTTGTGTCACTGGTCTCAAATGAACAGTCGAGTGTAACTGTGTCTCCTTGAGCAGCAGTGACAGCAGATGTTGGCTGGATCACTCTGTCTTCTCCTTTACACTCTGGGGAAGAACAGAACATGCAGAGGAAGAGATGGATCAATAAAGATGATTGATTAAAGCACAACAATCAGTAGCTTTAAAGAGTTCCCTATCCAGAGAGTCACACACACACATGTAGAATAGATGTGATTCTCACTGATCATTGTCACTTTGAACCATATCAAGTGTTTTCCAAGGTAAGAAATGTCAGCAGAAATGATGTGCTCTGACTTTGTGTAGGATGAAGATTAAAAGCTGTGAGTGTAGAGCTCAGTAACATGTTGAGGTGTTTGAAGAGGAAACATGTTGTGCTTTCTATCTTACCAAAGAAAAGAGCAGCAAGAATAATCCACAGCCAATGGTCCATCTCTACAACAAGGTTGAAATCAACAGGAGAAAGTAGCTGATGTTCAACATTCACTCTGACACTTGTTGTCTTCACAGCACCACTTATTACTGACACAGTGGTTGAACACAGTCAGGAAGTAGTGCACCTCCTACTTGATGATGTGGCCCTCTAGTGGAGCTAAAGAGTGGAGTTCAGCAGTGGAGAAAAGGCTTCCAGCAGCTTGTCAGTGTGTCAGCTTGTGTTTTTGTACAGAGTCTTGGTGTTTCCTGTCACTGTGGGCCTCACAGCACAGTAGTACACAGCAGAGTCTGTCACTGCAGCAGAGGAGATCTGCAGATCCATCCTGGTTTGATCACCACTCACTTTAACTGAAAGTCCAGACTCTGTTTTATTTTGAGTTCCAAGGTGAAAAATTAGGAACTCTGGTGGTTTTCCTGGATATTGTCGATACCAGAAGAAATTATAAAAATCATTTCCTTTTTTTAAGAAGTTGTAGGACAGAGTAACAGTGGTGCCTTGTGAGCTGAAGTCTTCAGTCTGGACTGGACTCAGGTCTTCACAGCTGACTCCTAAAGGAAGAGAGAACTCTGTTATAACATGATGTCAGTGTTTCATTACATATAGTTTCTGTTCATTCTCCTATGTGATGTCACATACCTGTTAGAGTAGAGACAAACAGTAGAGACAGTGCACAGTAGTCCAGTGTGAGCATGTTGAATAAAGGTGAAGTTGATGGTTTGTGTATTGAACTCTGCTGAATATGGAAGTTCCTCTCTCTTCTATAGTTCAGGAACAGCTCAGCTCCTCCCTCAATCTCTCCGTCTCCTCTTACATCTGTATTTTCTCTCCTCTCTTACACTTCCTCCTGCTGAACACACTGTAGCAGCTTGTTCTTCTTCTGGTTTTTACTCACTCTTCAATAACAGGAGTCACATAAATGTAGCTGTGGTCAATTATAAGTTAATCATTGTCCAATAATCTATACAGAGTTTGAACTTTATGTTAAACATCAACAACAAAGGCAAGACAACTAGAAATTCCCCAGGGGGCAATTTAAAGCACATACGCAGCAGAGTCAATGTCAACAGGTGTAGAATAAAGAAAAACAAAAACTATGTAGAAAGAAAGAACAAAAAGAAAAGAAAAAACAATACAAACTTGATGATGATGATGATGATGATGATGATGATGATGATGATGATGATGATGATGGTGATGATAAGAGCAGCCATAACATGTTTTTTATACAGTGCAAACGACATGTGTATTATATGCAAAAATGTGTAAATGGAAACTTAAATAAAAACACAGAGAGTGGAAGGGAGTGAAGTGTGTATGAGGAGGGGGGCAGGGGAAGTGTGAAGTGTGAAAGACCTGCACTATGTATGTGAGCATACAGTACGTGAACATTTTGAGTGTGTGTATGTATGCATGTGTGCATGTGTGTGTATAAATGAGAGTGGTGGGAGGTTTAGAGTTGAGGAGTTGGACAGCCAGGGGAACAAAGGTTTCCTTCCTCCTCTGAGTTCTGCAGCCGGGGCAGCACATCTGCCATCCAGAGGGGAGAGTGGAGAGCATGTGAGGGGTCCTGGATGAACCTGAGGATCCTGCCAGCCAGTGTGTGTGTTGCTCATAGGTGCATACGAGAGTCCTAATAGGCAGTCCGATGATTTTAGAAGACAGAAACTGCACTTTGCAGGTGGTTCTGGTTCTGGAGGCTGATGTAGTGGAACCGCAGGTGAAGGAGAACGTGATTAGCAGAGGTCAGATAAGATGTTATTGAGCAGCACTCTCTGTGAACGATGAGTTAAAAAGTCCAGGATCCAGAGGATGAGCTGGTCATCTAGATGAAAACGGGAGCGTTTGTTGGTCAGGATGTGGAGCTGTAGGGTGTTGAAAGCAGATGAGAAATCTGCAAACAGAAATCTGACTGTGGTGTTTGGATGCTCCAGATGTCTGTGTATAGTCTGCAGGATGGAGGATTTTCCATCATCAAGGCCTCTGCCTGCATGGTTTGCAAACTGAAGAGGGTCCATCTAGGAGTTGGTGGCTTTCATGACGTGAAGTTTGATGATCCTCTCCATGGCTTTCATCACGAGGGAGGTCAGAGCCACAGGCCTGAGGTCATTTAGAGTGTTAGTGGTGATTTTCCTGGGGATGGGGATCACAGTGGAGTGTTTCCACAGCTGGGAGACTGTGCTGTGTCCATGGAGCTCTGAAACAGGGTTTGAAACATGCCCCCCATCTGTTGAGCACAGTGCTTCAGGACACAGCCACTGATGTAGTCGGGGCCAGGAGAGCTCCTCACTCTGGTCCTCCTGAGGGCTTTGACCACATCCTCTGTGCTGAAGGTGAGTGAAGATTTACCAGGTTTGAGTGAGGATATTGTATCCTCACGCTGGGTGCTGTTGTCTGACTCATATCTGGTGTAGAAGGAGTTAAGGTCATTGGCGAGGGATGTGGAGCTGCTGCCTGTATCCTAGATGGTTCTGTGATTAGCAGCGCCAGAGTTCACGGCAGCCATGTTTTTCAGGGCCTGCCAAGCAGAGAGGAGGTTCCCTTTGGTGAATGTCTGCTGCACTTTGTTTTTGAATCTCAGTTTGGCAGTTTTAATGGCCTGCTTCAGCTCTTTGTTAATTTCCTTCTTCTCACTTTCACACCCAGTGAAGAAGATCCCTTTTTTCTTATTGGGGCAGATTAGCAGCTGTAACCACAGTGACTCTGATACAACAGGAATGAGCAGAATCCATCTGATATGAAGCTGTGGTTTGAATACCACTTCCCTCCTCTTTGAAGAGGAGTCAGATATCTGTCTCCAGGTTTTTGTACAGCCTCTTCTACACTTTGTATCACTGTGTTTCTAGAGCACAGTAGTAGAGAGCTGTGTCTGCCAGGGTTAGCTTGTTGATGGTCAGTTGAGTTGATGATCTGCTTGTTTGTGATTGATATCGATCATCAGGAATATATTCATCACTCCAAGATCTTGCTTCTTTCCAGAGGATAAACTGAGGAGCCTGAAGGTCAGAATCATGTCTGTACCAGTAAAGGCGAACACCACTTGCTGTTGTCTCATATTGACATGAGAGTGAGACATGTTGTCCTTCTTGTCCACTGACTTCACGTCTTACAGGAGTGATTGTGTCTCCAGCTATTAGTCCTGTAAAAAGTAGAGAAGATGAAGCCATTAGACTAACATTGTCCATGAGGCTGAGAGGAGAAGACAGTGGAAAATGTCAGTGTACAGTGTTACTCTGTGGACACAAACAGCTCAAGTGTAGCTCACATCACAACTAGATTGTACAGGACTTGATGACAAAGACAGATTATTGTGCAGTTTCAAGTGTGAAAGAATCAAATGGAGGTCAAACATGTTGTTGATGGAGCAGCTTGACTCAGACACTGATTTGTTGTCCAACTCACCTATGAAGTGAGATAAAAGCAAAAAGAGGTAAAGCAACATGTCTTTGGAGGAGTTGAAGCCAAACAGACAGCAGATGAACAATGTTGTTCCACTGCAGTAGAATGAACAAACTAAACAGCCTCTCTGCTGCACAGCCCTTCTCCTCAACATCAAGCTGATTGTGCTTTTACTTCCTCCAACATTTCTGCTCTGGACTCACTCATCATCTCATTGGCTGAGGGGGACTGAAGTGGGCGGGGCCAGGTCATAGTCTTTGATGCTTTGTCTCTTAGTTTCTGTGATGTTGTTGTCATGAGTCCACAGACACAGTCTCTGATAAGTCATTGTTTCAACAGTGTGTGACTCCCTCTAGTGGATGTTGTGGAGTATTGTGTTGTCTTTGCTCCAAAGGTTTTTGTACAGAGTCTTGGTGTTTCCTGTCACTGTGGGCCTCAGAGCACAGTAGTACACAGCAGAGTCAGACACCTGAAGCTTCTGGATCTTCAGAGGAACTGATTTCTCGATGATTGAGGCACTGAATCTTTCTTCCTGGAACTCTGGAGCTTTGTCTAATGATGTTGAGAAACATTTCAGCATGTACTTTGGAAAGTCATTTTCTTCTTGTTTGTACCAGAACAAAGTGGGATTTGTGTCACTGGTCTCAAATGAACAGTCGAGTGTAACTGTGTCTCCTTGAGCAGCAGTGACAGCAGTTGTTGGCTGGATCACTCTGTCTTCTCCTTTACACTCTGGGGAAGAACAGAACATGCAGAGGAAGAGATGGATCAATAAAGATGATTGATTAAAGCACAACAATCAGTAGCTTTAAAGAGTTCCCTATCCAGAGAGTCACACACACACATGTAGAATAGATGTGATTCTCACTGATCATTGTCACTTTGAACCATATCAAGTGTTTTTCCAAGGTAAGAAATGTCAGCAGAAATGATGTGCTCTGACTTTGTGTAGGATGAAGATTAAAAGCTGTGAGTGTAGAGCTCAGTAACATGTTGAGGTGTTTGAAGAGGAAACATGTTGTGCTTTCTATCTTACCAAAGAAAAGAGCAGCAAGAATAATCCACAGCCAATGGTCCATCTCTACAACAAGGTTGAAATCAACAGGAGAAAGTAGCTGATGTTCAACATTCACTCTGACACTTGTTGTCTTCACAGCACCACTTATTACTGACACAGTGGTTGAACACAGTCAGGAAGTAGTGCACCTCCTACTTGATGATGTGGCCCTCTAGTGGAGCTAAAGAGTGGAGTTCAGCAGTGGAGAAAAGGCTTCCAGCAGCTTGTCAGTGTGTCAGCTTGTGTTTTTGTACAGAGTCTTGGTGTTTCCTGTCACTGTGGGCTTCACAGCACAGTAGTACACAGCAGAGTCTGTCACTGCAGCAGAGGAGATCTGCAGATCCATCCTGGTTTGATCACCACTCACTTTAACTGACAGTCCAGACTCTGTTTTATTTTGAGTTCCCAAGTGAACAATTAGGAGCTCTGGTGGTTTTCCTGGATATTGTCGATACCAGAAGAAATAATCCTGAGCAGTTGCTTTCTTTGCATAGTTGTAGGACAGAGTAACAGTGGTGCCTTGTGAGCTGAAGTCTTCAGTCTGGACTGGACTCAGTTCTTCACAGCTGACTCCTAAAGGAAGAGAGAAATGATGGTGATTCAATAAACAACTTACTTTTAAAATAACTGAACCATGTACAATGTAACAGACCTGTTAAAATGACAACAAGCACAGAAAACAGACAGTCCAGTGTGAGCATGTTGAATAAAGGTGAAGTTGATGGTTTGTGTATTGAACTCTGCTGAATATGGAAGTTCCTCTCTCTTCTATAGCTCAGGAACAGCTCAGCTCCTCCCTCAATCTCTGACTCTGTGCTACCAACAATGTTGTGAAGAAAGTCACATAGTGTGATCAGTCAGTAATGTATGGAGCTGTGGAGTGGCCATAGAGTGTGACTCCCTCTAGTGGATGTTGTGGAGTATTGTGTTGTCTTTGCTCCAAAGGTTTTTGTACAGAGTCTTGGTGTTTCCTGTCACTGTGGGCTGCAGAGCACAGTAGTACACAGCAGAGTCTGACACCTGAAGCTTCTGGATCTTCAGAGGAACTGATCGTGAGGTGGAATCCAGAGTTGATGAAAACCTCTCTCTGAAGTCGTCTGCTGTGTTTCCTTCATCCAGTCTAACTCGGCTCAGGATCATGATTGGCTTCTGGTTTCCATCCTGTTTGTACCAGTAGAGATTCGGACCTGATGAACTGCTGTTATATTGACAGCCAAGTGTCACTGCTTCTCCTTGTGGAGCAGTCACGTCTCCTTCTGGCTGCAGCACGTTGTCTTTCTGTGCTCTGGATTCTGTAAAACACCAACAGACAGTGTCAGTGAGCTGGTAGAGAATCATGTCAGTGTTGCAGTGGTACCACAGAAACAGTGGTGTTCATACCAAGGTACACAGCAGCCAGCAGCACTGAGATGAACAGAGGCGTCATGTCTGCAGTGTTGAGTCACTGTGAGCTACAGCCAGGATGAAGCAGCTGTGCTCTGTCTGTTGAGTCTTCATCAACACTAAGGTGGTGGATTAGAAGGAGGAGCCTGATCACAGTGACGGCCTCATTCACAGCCCTGTGTTATTCCCTCTACTGACAACGTGACACTCAACACACTGTGGGACTGTGGTGCTCTCCTTCCTGCTCTGACTTGTGTTGTATGTGGTGGTCACTGGAAACTCCAGCTGACGTGTTTCCTGTTTTCCAGCTGCTGCAGATTCACTTTGTTCCTCAACAGATAAATGGTGCTAATTGTTGTGAAGCTGCTGCAGCTCCTTTAATATCTTTATCACACTGATGACAAATAAACTCTGAATGGATGTTTGAACATGACACTTGTTCTAGTCTTTCCACAGTCTTTCTTCTCTTGGATGGAAATGGACAGTTTAGTATGTGTTGGTCAAATACAAAGATGGTGGAGTTGTTGTGGAAGCTTCAATCAGCCAGTGATGAAGGTTGATGAACCTTCAGCTGTTAGAGTTTGATTCTGCTGAGTTTTTCCTCAGACTTCAATGTGTGAAAACAAAAACTGCTGCTGATTTCAGAGTCTTAGTAGTTGGTGCTTTAGTGTGTGTTGCTGTGTGTCTCTACATGTTGACAGGGATGGTGACCAATGAAAAGAGCTCACTGTGGCCTGATGAACCACAGTGAATGAAGAAGATGAAGTGAAGGAGTCAGTTTCCATTCATTTGTTTTCATGGGGTGTTGAGTGTGAAGGCTGATCCAGTTGGTTTGTGAGTGATGTGGATGAGCTGCTCCTGTGACTCCTCCCACACTGTTTGATTAGCAGCTGTAACCACAGTGACTCTGATACAACAGGAATGAGCAGAATCCATCTGATATGAAGCTGTGGTTTGAATACCACTTCCCTCCTCTTTGAAGAGGAGTCAGATATCTGTCTCCAGGTTTTTGTACAGCCTCTTCTACACTTTGTATCACTGTGTTTCTAGAGCACAGTAGTAGAGAGCTGTGTCTGCCAGGGTTAGGTTGTTGATGGTCAGTTCAGTTGATGATCTGCTTGTTTGTGATTGATATCGATCATCAGGAATATATTCATCACTCAATGATCTTGCTTCTTTCCAGAGGATAAACTGAGGAGCCTGAAGGTCAGAATCATGTCTGTACCAGTAAAGACGAACATATTCACTCGCTCTCTCATATTGACATGAGAGCGAGACATGTTGTCCTTCTTGTCCACTGACTTCATGTGTTACAGGAGTGATTGTGTCTCCAGCTATTAGTCCTGTAAAAAGTAGAGAAGATGAAGCCATTAGACTAACATTGTCCATGAGGCTGAGAGGAGAAGACAGTGGAAAATGTCAATGTACAGTGTTACTCTGTGGACACAAACAGCTCAAGTGTAGCTCACATCACAACTAGATTGTACAGGACTTGATGACAGAGACAGATTATTGTGCAGTTTCAAGTGTGAAAGAATCAAATGGAGGTCAAACATGTTGTTGATGGAGCAGCTTCACTCAGACACTGATTTGTTGTCCAACTCACCTATGAAGTGAGATAAAAGCAAAAAGAGGTAAAGCAACATGTCTTTGGAGGAGTTGAAGCCAAACAGACAGCAGATGAACAATGTTGTTCCACTGCAGTAGAATGAACAAACTAAACAGCCTCTCTGCTGCACAGCCCTTCTCCTCAACATCAAGCTGATTGTGCTTTTACTTCCTCCAACATTTCTGCTCTGGACTCACTCATCATCTCATTGGCTGAGGGGACTGAAGTGGGCGGGGCCAGGCAACAGTCTTTGATGTTTCACTCTTAGTTTCTGTGATGTTGTTGTCATGAGTCCACAGACACAGTCTCTGATAAGTCATTGTTTCAACAGTGTGTGACTCCCTCTAGTGGATGTTGTGGAGTATTGTGTTGTCTTTGCTCCAAAGGTTTTGTACAGAGTCTTGGTGTTTCCTGTCACTGTGGGCTGCAGAGCACAGTAGTACACAGCAGAGTCTGTCACTGCAGCAGAGGAGATCTGCAGATCCATCCTGGTTTTATCACCACTCACTTTAACTGACAGTCCAGAGACTGGATCTGATAGTAGTTCCCCTGACTCCTGATGAGAGATGAGGAACTCTGGTGGTTTTCCTGGATATTGTCGATACCAGAAGAAATAATACACAGCGGTTCCTTTTTTCGAGAAGTTGTAGGACAGAGTAACAGTGGTGCCTTGTGAGCTGAAGTCTTCAGTCTGGACTGGACTCAGGTCTTCACAGCTGACTCCTAAAGGAAGAGAGAACTCTGTTATAACATGATGTCAGTGTTTCATTACATATAGTTTCTGTTCATTCTCCTGTGTGATGTCACATACCTGTTAGAGTAGAGACAAACAGTAGAGACAGTGCACAGTAGTCCAGTGTGAGCATGTTGAATAAGGTGAAGTTGATGGTTTGTGTATTGAACTCTGCTGAATATGGAAGTTCCTCTCTCTTCTATAGTTCAGGAACAGCTCAGCTCCTCCCTCAATCTCTCCGTCTCCTCTTAGATCTGTATTTTCTCTCCTCTCTTACACTTCCTCCTGCTGAACACACTGTAGCAGCTTGTTATTCTTCTGGTTTTTACTCACTCTTCTATAACAGGAGTCACATAAATGTAGCTGTGGTCAGTTAAAGGTTCAGTCATTGTCCAATAATCTATACAGAGTTTGATCTTATAGCCAAATGTCAGGTTACAGTTAAAGTGCCAGGATCCACCTACTTTTCCAGTTCAATTGTTAAAAATCCTCAAACTCCAAAGTCTTATTGAAGGTGATGTTGTGAGGAGCTCTTTCCCTCCTGATACTGATTCTAGCTCTGAACTTTCTGAGCCATTCTGTGATAAAGTTGGAGAATATTACGTCTTACTGTGTCTGATGAATGTGTCGGACCAGTCTCTCCTCCTCACAGTGCACTACTTGCACCATTTCAGCCAGTCTCCTTCTCAGTCTCACAAACCAGTGTCACACATATTGAATCCTGCTCTCAGCTGCAGATTATCCCTCCTAACCCTTTCAGGATGTGTGGACAGATATCAGTCCCTTCATCTTTATGTATCATCTGTTGTTCTTTAGCCCTCAGCTTTTTCCATCTTCTTTCAAACATGTGACTGAACAGTGACTCCTGAAGAAGTCTGATCTTGACCTACTCAACAACCATTATCACTGGCCCGTCTCTAAACCCAGTGTTTGAATTATGCTGCAGTCGCTGGTGGTGTCAATGCTTGGGAAGGGGATTCCTACAGTACCAGAGGCTGCACGTTGTGGACCACAGATTCTGAATCCTGTGTCTAAAGGCCTAAATTTTTGTGACACTTCCACCTCAGTCTGGTTTGTTAACAACTGATTTGTGTGTGTGTTTTGTAAAACAAACATTCCTTGTGTCTTTCCTTTCACTGTTCAATTGGGTTGAATTAAACTTTAAAACGAGGACCTTATGCACAGGGTCTGGAATCTGCAGTCCACAAGGTGCAGCCTTTACTTTTGGAGAAATCCCTTAATGGCAGTGTTTCCACATTGTGCAGCCTGACTTGGCGACAGAGAAAAGTTAACCTCTGCTAAACCTAGCAGCTAACTGGTCAACAAAAGCAACTGTATGTTAGATGTTAGCATACAGACAGGACACACTTGAAACAGTTCATTTAAGACCAGATGGTCCAATGATAACATCTTTGCATTCTAGCGGCCTACATTATTGACGAGACAGTGACAGACCAGACGAAGGACCTCCCTACTTATAGGTCTCCATGGACTTAGATCTCCTCCTGTTGCTGTGCTCTGCAAATCTGGATCTGCTTCTTTGTCAAGCCATTTGTTTCCCTTGAGTAAAGATGGTTGACAAGCACCAGGTGTCTCTGTGTTTGTTCTCTGGACAAAACTGACAGGACGTGTCAAGTAGTTTCAACTCTGGAAGTAAAACAGAGAACATAAAGGACAGCCTCAGAAGATGTGACTGTTCTGATTTCTATTGATGCTGCTAGGGCTGGACCACTAATCGAATTTTGATCGTGATTTCGATTTTGGCCCCTCACGATCATAAAAACACTGTAATCGAAGAAAAACGGTTCATGTGTCGCACGGCGTGTATGCAAGTTCCTGCGTTGTAAGCACCGTGAACGCACCTCTGTTGTGTGCGGCAGCAGCAAGCGTGTAACGTGATGTGTTTGAGGATCGACAACATGCAGAAAGGCAGCCTTTGTTGGGAAGAAAAGTGGGACAACTTCGGTCATTGGAGACATTTTGGCTTCAAATCGTCGGATGTGGAGCAGGAGATTGTTTGCAAAGTTTGTCATGCCGTCGTGTCTGCACCCCAAGGCAACACGACCAATTTATTTAACCATTCAAAGTTCAGCCATAAAGTGGTTTACGACCAAGTACTGAAGGAGCAAAAGACCCAAAAAAAGTGCAAGCGCATCAACCTCAGCAACCGCCACCGCAACACAGTCCTCCATTACGGACACGCTTTACAATGCCGCTCCACACCCCAACGGTTCCCACAGCGCTCCAGACGCTCGATTCGCGCCGCCGCTTGAATCGCGTGTCATCGCGCCATTTACATTGATTTCAATGTAGAGTTGCCGCTCCATTCGCGTCTATCGCGTTCGGTGTGAACGCCCCATAGGAGCTGTGACATTTATGATAGCTAAGGACATGTGTCCTATCAGAACAGTTACCAACCCAGGCTACTCTAGGTTTTTTTTTTATCGCTATTATTACTATTATATTATTATTTTCCTTCTTTTACTTGTTAATAATTTATTTCTGGTTGGTTTTTTTATATTAGAAGTTGAGTGTTGCTGGCTCAACAAATATACAGGTTTTGAAAACAATGAATAATCGTGTTTATTAATCATGATTTCAATATCAGTCAAAATAATCATGATTATTATTTTAGCCATAATCGTCCAGCCCTAGATGCTGCTCATCCACTCACTTTTCGTCCCACACATCATCCTAATCAGAGATTCATTGTTTTATGGTTCAACAAAGTCTACATTGCTCTGCTGCTTCCTCACCACACAGAGTCTAGACTGGATCATCAGGAACCACTGAGGTTCAACAGTGTGTGACTCCCTCTAGTGGATGTTGTGGAGTATTGTGTTGTCTTTGCTCCAAAGGTTTTTGTACAGAGTCTTGGTGTTTCCTGTCACTGTGGGCCTCAGAGCACAGTAGTACACAGCAGAGTCAGACACCTGAAGCTCCTGGATCTTCAGAGGAACTGATTTCTCGATGATCGAAGCATTAAATCTCTCTCGCTGGAACTCTGGGGCATTGTCATTTCCGTACTGGTTACGTCTCAATACATATCTGGGAAAGTCATTCACATCTTGTTTGTACCAGAATAAATAGGGATTTGTGTCACTGGTCTGAAATGAACAGTCGAGTGTAACTGTGTCTCCTTGAGCAGCAGTGACAGCAGATGTTGGCTGGATCACTCTGTCTTCTCCTTTACACTCTGGGGAAGAACAGAACATGCAGAGGAAGAGATGGATCAATAAAGATGATTGATTACAGCACAACAATCAGTAGCTTTAAAGAGTTCCCTATCCAGAGAGTCACACACACACATGTAGAATAGATGTGATTCTCACTGATCATTGTCACTTTGAACCATATCAAGTGTTTTTCCAAGGTAAGAAATGTCAGCAGAAATGATGTGCTCTGACTTTGTGTAGGATGAAGATTAAAAGCTGTGAGTGTAGAGCTCAGTAACATGTTGAGGTGTTTGAAGAGGAAACATGTTGTGCTTTCTATCTTACCAAAGAAAAGAGCAGCAAGAATAATCCACAGCCAATGGTCCATCTCTACAACAAGGTTGAAATCAACAGGAGAAAGTAGCTGATGTTCAACATTCACTCTGACACTGGTTGTCTTCACAGCACCACTTATTACTGACACAGTGGTTGAACACAGTCAGGAAGTATTGCACCTCCTACTTGATGATGTGGCCCTCTAGTGGAGCTAAAGAGTGGAGTTCAGCAGTGGAGAAAAGGCTTCCAGCAGCTTGTCAGTGTGTCAGCTTGTGTTTTTGTACATAGTCTTGGTGTTTCCTGTCACTGTGGGCCTCAGAGCACAGTAGTACACAGCAGAGTCAGACACCTGAAGCTTCTGGATCTTCAGAGGAACTGATCTTGAGGTGGAATCCAGAGTTGATGAAAACCTCTCTCTGAAGTCGTCTGCTGTGTTTCCTTCATCCAGTCCAACTCGGCTCAGGATCATGATTGGCTTCTGGTTTCCATCCTGTTTGTGCCAGTAGAGATACAAACCTGCTGTTGAACTGCTGTTATATTGACAGCCAAGTGTTACTGCTTCTCCTTGTGGAGCAGTCTCTCTCTGTATTTCCACAGATCTCTTCAGAGCTCCATCCCCCTGCACCAACCACCCAACCGCCGCCTCCATCACCTCCTTTCTCCTGCTGTTAAACCGGTCTGCACTCCCTGCTCATGACCCAGTCTGCCGTCCAGTAGTCCCATTAAGCTGGCCTTCCCTCCCTGCCCACCAGGAGCTGCCTTCATCATTTTTCGTTTCTCGTTAACTGACTGATTCCATCTCCATGATTTCTGTAGTTCATGTTGTAAATTGTTTTCTTTGTCTGTATGCAACATCTATTGCACGTCTGCCCGTCCTGGGTGAGGGATCCCTCCTCTGTTGCTCACCCTGAGGTTTCTCCATTTTTTTTCCCTGTTAAAGGGTTTTCTTGGGAGTTTTTCCTCAGTCGATGTGAGGGTCTAAGGGCAGAGGATGTTGTCATAATGCTGTGTAAAGCCCTTTGAAACAAACTGTTTGTAAAAACGGGCTATACAAATAAAATTGCCTTGCCTTGCCTTGCCAGTCACGTCTCCTTCTGGCTGCAGCACGTTGTCTTTCTGTGCTCTGGATTCTGTAAAACACCAACAGACAGTGTCAGTGAGCTGGTAGAGAATCATGTCAGTGTTGCAGTGGTACCACAGAAACAGTGGTGTTCATACCAAGGCACACAGCAGCCAGCAGCACTGAGATGAACAGAGGCGTCATGTCTGCAGTGTTGAGTCACTGTGAGCTACAGCCAGGATGAAGCAGCTGTGCTCTGTCTGTTGAGTCTTCATCAACACTAAGGTGGTGGATTAGAAGGAGGAGCCTGATCACAGTGACGGCCTCATTCACAGCCCTGTGTTATTCCCTCTACTGACAACGTGACACTCAACACACTGTGGGACTGTGGTGCTCTCCTTCCTGCTCTGACTTGTGTTGTATGTGGTGGTCACTGGAAACTCCAGCTGACGTGTTTCCTGTTTTCCAGCTGCTGCAGATTCACTTTGTTCCTCAACAGATAAATGGTGCTAATTGTTGTGAAGCTGCTGCAGCTCCTTTAATATCTTTATCACTCTGATGACAAATAAACTCTGAATGGATGTTTGAACATGACACTTGTTCTAGTCTTTCCACAGTCTTTCTTCTCTGGATGGAAATGGACAGTTTAGTATGTGTTGGTCAAATACAAAGATGGTGGAGTTGTTGTGGAAGCTTCAATCAGCCAGTGATGAAGGTTGATGAACCTTCAGCTGTTAGAGTTTGATTCTGCTGAGTTTTTCCTCAGACTTCAATGTGTGAAAACAGAAACTGCTGCTGATTTCAGAGTCTTAGTAGTTGGTGCTTTGGTGTGTGTTGCTGTGTGTCTCTACATGTTGACAGGGATAGTGACCAATGAAAAGAGAACGATGAAGAGGAGGGACCCCAGGACAGAGCCCTGGGGCACACCACTGTTGACAGAGGAAGGTTGGGATTGGTAGTCTTTCAGCTGGACAAACTGCGTGTGGCCAGAGAGGTCAGAGGAGAACCAGGACAGAGTTGTGTTGTTCAGACCAACAGAAATTAGGCTGTTAAGGAGGATGCATTGGGAGATTGGGTCAAAAGCTGCGTTAAGGTCAAAGAGGATGAGTATAGTGAGATGTCCGGAATCTGCTGCCATCAGGAGGTCATTGGTGACCTTTACCAGAGCTGCTTCGATACTGTGACGACGGTGAAAACCAGATTGAAATTGATCATAGAAAGGATTGTGAGTGTGATGACTATGGACCTGTGCAGCAAATACTTTTTCCAGGACTTTAGACAGAAGTGGGAGTTTTTAAACTGGTCAAGATTTATTAAGATCATTGGGGTCCAAACCAGGTTTTTGAGCATTGGAGTAATTGTTGTTGTTTTGAGGGGAGGTGGAATTGAGCCGGAGGAGAGGGAGGAGTGAATGATGTCGGTGAGGAGTGGGGAGAGAGAAGGGAGACAGAGTTTAAAGAGGTTTGTGGCCAGAGGATCCAGTCTGCAGGTGGAGGACTTTGATTTCTGTATGATGGAGGCTATTTCACCAATGGTTGGGAGACTGAAGCTAGAAAACAAGGATATAAGAGGTGGATCAGGGTGAAACAATATTTACAGTCAGCAGTATTACACGGAGGAAGTAATTGATTTACAAACTGTGAAGCCTGATCCAGTTGGTTTGTGAGTGATGTGGATGAGCTGCTCCTGTGACTCCTCCCACAGTGTTTGATTAGCAGCTGTAACCACAGTGACTCTGATACAACAGGAATGAGCAGAATCCATCTGATATGAAGCTGTGGTTTGAATACCACTTCCCTCCTCTTTGAAGAGGAGTCAGATATCTGTCTCCAGGTTTTTGTACAGCCTCTTCTACACTTTGTATCACTGTGTTTCTAGAGCACAGTAGTAGAGAGCTGTGTCTGCCAGGGTTAGGTTGTTGATGGTCAGTTCAGTTGATGTGTCTGTTGTTGTAGACTGATATCGATCATCAGGAATATATTTAGCATCACGGTTTGATTTTGCTCCTTTCCAGAGGATAAACTGAGGAGCCTGAAGGTCAGAATCATGTCTGTACCAGAAAAGTAAGATATTATCATCAGTTGTCTCATATTGACATGAGAGTGAGACATGTTGTCCTTCTTGTCCACTGACTTCACGTCTTACAGGAGTGATTGTGTCTCCAGCTATTAGTCCTGTAAAAAGTAGAGAAGATGAAGCCATTAGACTAACATTGTCCATGAGGCTGAGAGGAGAAGACAGTGGAAAATGTCAGTGTACAGTGTTACTCTGTGGACACAAACAGCTCAAGTGTAGCTCACATCACAACTAGATTGTACAGGACTTGATGACAAAGACAGATTATTGTGCAGTTTCAAGTGTGAAAGAATCAAATGGAGGTCAAACATGTTGTTGATGGAGCAGCTTGACTCAGGCACTGATTTGTTGTCCAACTCACCTATGAAGTGAGATAAAAGCAAAAAGAGGTAAAGCAACATGTCTTTGGAGGAGTTGAAGCCAAACAGACAGCAGATGAACAATGTTGTTCCACTGCAGTAGAATGAACAAACTAAACAGCCTCTCTGCTGCACAGCCCTTCTCCTCAACATCAAGCTGATTGTGCTTTTACTTCCTCCAACATTTCTGCTCTGGACACACTCATCATCTCATTGGCTGAGGGGGGCTGAAGTGGGCGGGGCCAGGTCACAGTCTTTGATGCTTTGTCTCTTAGTTTCTGTGATGTTGTTGTCATGAGTCCACAGACACAGTCTCTGATAAGTCATTGTTTCAACAGTGTGTGACTCCCTCTAGTGGATGTTGTGGAGTATTGTGTTGTCTTTGCTCCAAAGGTTTTTGTACAGAGTCTTGGTGTTTCCTGTCACTGTGGGCTGCAGAGCACAGTAGTACACAGCAGAGTCTGTCACTGCAGCAGAGATGATGGTCATGTTGATTTGTTTTTGCTCCACTTTAATCTTCAGTCCAGGGGTTGGATTGCTTATCAGTCCCCTGAATCGAAATGAGAGATGAGGAACTCTAGTGGTTTTCCTGGATATTGTCGATACCAGAAGAATCGATCACCACTTGACAGTTTGGAGTAGTTGTAGGACAGAGTAACAGTGGTGCCTTGTGAGCTGAAGTCTTCAGTCTGGACTGGACTCAGTTCTTCACAGCTGACTCCTAAAGAAACAGATAAATGTTGTTAAAGACCATGTTAAACTCTGATTGGCTGTTCCAGTGGTTTCTAGCAAACAGATCCTCTAAAGTCGTTTCTTCTTCCTGCTTGAACCTACCTGTGAGTATGATGAGAACCAAAGGAAACATTCCACAGTGATGCAGTGAGAGCATCTTCCAGACAGTGTGTGTGTTATGTGTGGTTTAGATATTGAATGTGTCTGACAGTGGGAGTTGTTTTCTGTTCTGCTCTTTGACACACTTGCTCCTCCTCAACCTGTTCCTCCTCTCATATCACTGAACGGTAGGAACCAAAACCACACCTCAATGTCTTCTACAGCTTTAACACCTCAATGATCAGCCTCTGTTATTCTGCTGATCTTTGTTTTTATTCTTTCTTACTGTTCAACCAGTTGGTTTCACATCTTCTCCTTATGTTTCTCTACAGGACCACAACAAAGTGGACAGTGATGGACTTGTTTACTGGGATGTCAAAGTCAGACCACATTCCTTATATGAACACAGTGACTGAGAAGAAGAAAATGTTTGATTGAGTTCAAGTAGATGGTGCAGACCCAGAATCAGTGTAAAGGCAGCATTAGTGACTGAATTAGATTCAGGTGCTCATGGGTAGACAACACAGGTCAATGAGATGATCTGTCTCACAGGTAGCAGTGTGTGAACATGGAAACCATCGGTCTACAATTCTGTCATTAACAAAGGGGGTTCCACCAGGTTCAATATTGGGCCCTGTTCTGTTCATTATTCATATCAATAATCAAACCTCCATCTTTATGCTGATGATACAGTTCTCTGTTGTGTCTCTAACGCTCCACATTCAGCCATTGAAACCCTTCAGCAAGGTGGTGTTCCTCCATCCATGTGGACGTGTCTCAGAGACTGTGCTCCAGTGTGGAGGGGATGGATGAGGACATTTGTCCTTGTAGTGACACTAAAGAAGCTCCCAGTGAGACAGGATTCATGTTGTGGAAGTTTTTTGCCATTCGCTGTTGGTGAATAATGAAACAGAGACTTCTGCCGGCCGACACGTTTTTATTTCCTTGCAAGGAAAGGTCAGTCCTCACCCGAGCGGTAATGGTAAAGGAAAGACCCTGGACATGGGGTGAGCTAAACATTTATAGATGAGGAATGCCCCTAGAATGAGTTTCACACCCCTTTGTCTGGTTTGCGGTATTGGAGCCGCCACCCTGGGGTGTGTTTCACACCTGGAGTTATCTATGGGTAGGAGATTAAGGGGTCTAGACAATACAATTTGCAAATGGTAAAAAGGACAAAAGGGTCTTGGAGAGAGGAGGTAGGGCATCGATGAAATCAAATTTGCAGTTACAAGAGAGAAAAGGAGGTGGGGCATTGGTGAAGTCAAATTTGCAATTACATTCAAACCAAGGAAGAGCTTTGACTGAGATGCTGCTGATGGAGAGTGTGGATGGCAGGATGAGGTGGAGACTTGATCTGACTTTGTTCAAATCTAATGATTCATGTATTTATTTAGTTTGTGTAGTTCATGGAGTGTTGAGTGTGAAGCCTGATCCAGTTGGTTTGTGAGTGATGTGGATGAGCTGCTCCTGTGACTCCTCCACAGTGTTTGATTAGCAGCTGTAACCACAGTGACTCTGATACAACAGGAATGAGCAGAATCCATCTGATATGAAGCTGTGGTTTGAATACCACTTCCCTCCTCTTTGAAGAGGAGTCAGATATCTGTCTCCAGGTTTTTGTACAGCCTCTTCTACACTTTGTATCACTGTGTTTCTAGAGCACAGTAGTAGAGAGCTGTGTCTGCCAGGGTTAGGTTGTTGATGGTCAGTTCAGTTGATGTGTCTGTTGTTTTAGACTGATATCGATCATCAGGAATATATTCATAACGACTCCGTGATTTTGCTCCTTTCCAGAGGATAAACTGAGGAGCCTGAAGGTCAGAATCATGTCTGTACCAGTAAAGGTCAACATCCGTGTAAGATGTCTCATATCGACATGAGAGTGAGACATGTTGTCCTTCTTGTCCACTGACTTCACGTCTTACAGGAGTGATTGTGTCTCCAGCTATTAGTCCTGTAAAAAGTAGAGAAGATGAAGCCATTAGACTAACATTGTCCATGAGGCTGAGAGGAGAAGACAGTGGAAAATGTCAGTGTACAGTGTTACTCTGTGGACACAAACAGCTCAAGTGTAGCTCACATCACACCTAGATTGTACAGGACTTGATGACAAAGACAGATTATTGTGCAGTTTCAAGTGTGAAAGAATCAAATGGAGGTCAAACATGTTGTTGATGGAGCAGCTTGACTCAGACACTGATTTGTTGTCCAACTCACCTATGAAGTGAGATAAAAGCAAAAAGAGGTAAAGCAACATGTCTTTGGAGGAGTTGAAGCCAAACAGACAGCAGATGAACAATGTTGTTCCACTGCAGTAGAATGAACAAACTAAACAGCCTCTCTGCTGCACAGCCCTTCTCCTCAACATCAAGCTGATTGTGCTTTTACTTCCTCCAACATTTCTGCTCTGGACTCACTCATCATCTCATTGGCTGGGGGGGACTAAAGTGGGTGGGGCCAGGTCACAGTCTTTGATGCTTTGTCTCTTAGTTTGTGTGATGTTGTTGTCATGAGTCCACAGACACAGTCTATGAGAAGTCATTGTTTCAACAGTGTGTGACTCCCTCTAGTGGATGTTGTGGAGTATTGTGTTGTCTTTGCTCCAAAGGTTTTTGTACAGAGGCTTGGTGTTTCCTGTCACTGTGGGCCTCAGAGCACAGTAGTACACAGCAGAGTCAGACACCTGAAGCTTCTGGATCTTCAGAGGAACTGATTTATCAATGATCGAAGCACTGAATCTCTCTTCCTGGAACTCTGGAGCTTTCTCTAATGATTTTGAGAACCATTTCAGCATGTACTTTGGAAAGTCATTTTCTTCTTGTTTGTACCAGAACAAAGTGGGACTTGGGTCACTTGTCTGAAATGAACAGTCGAGTGTAACCGTGTCTCCTTGAGCAGCAGTGACAGCAGATGTTGGCTGGATCACTCTGTCTTCTCCTTTACACTCTGGGGAAGAACAGAACATGCAGAGGAAGAGATGGATCAATAAAGATGATTGATTACAGCACAACAATCAGTAGCTTTAAAGAGTTCCCTATCCAGAGAGTCACACACACACATGTAGAATAGATGTGATTCTCACTGATCATTGTCACTTTGAACCATATCAAGTGTTTTTCCAAGGTAAGAAATGTCAGCAGAAATGATGTGCTCTGACTTTGTGTAGGATGAAGATTAAAAGCTGTGAGTGTAGAGCTCAGTAACATGTTGAGGTGTTTGAAGAGGAAACATGTTGTGCTTTCTATCTTACCAAAGAAAAGAGCAGCAAGAATAATCCACAGCCAATGGTCCATCTCTACAACAAGGTTGAAATCAACAGGAGAAAGTAGCTGATGTTCAACATTCACTCTGACACTTGTTGTCTTCACAGCACCACTTATTACTGACACAGTGGTTGAACACAGTCAGGAAGTAGTGCACCTCCTACTTGATGATGTGGCCCTCTAGTGGAGCTAAAGAGTGGAGTTCAGCAGTGGAGAAAAGGCTTCCAGCAGCTTGTCAGTGTGTCAGCTTGTGTTTTTGTACAGAGTCTTGGTGTTTCCTGTCACTGTGGGCTGCAGAGCACAGTAGTACACAGCAGAGTCTGTCACTGCAGCAGAGGAGATCTGCAGATCCATCCTGGTTTCATCACCACT
Source organism: Caranx ignobilis (assembly GCA_021432705.1). NCBI lineage: Eukaryota > Metazoa > Chordata > Actinopteri > Carangiformes > Carangidae > Caranx > Caranx ignobilis. The sequence goes on along the minus strand of MU270005.1, from coordinate 406,002 downwards.
CACTTTAACTGACAGTCCAGACTCTGTTTTATTTTGAGTTCCCGAGTGAACAATTAGGAACTCTGGTGGTTTTCCTGGATATTGTCGATACCAGAAGAAATAATCACTTCCACTTGCTTTCTTTGCATAGTTGTAGGACAGAGTAACAGTGGTGCCTTGTGAGCTGAAGTCTTCAGTCTGGACTGGACTCAGGTCTTCACAGCTGACTCCTAAAGGAAGAGAGAACTCTGTTATAACATGATGTCAGTGTTTCATTACATATAGTTTCTGTTCATTCTCCTGTGTGATGTCACATACCTGTTAGAGTAGAGACAAACAGTAGAGACAGTGCACAGTAGTCCAGTGTGAGCATGTTGAATAAAGGTGAAGTTGATGGTTTGTGTATTGAACTCTGCTGAATATGGAAGTTCCTCTCTCTTCTATAGTTCAGGAACAGCTCAGCTCCTCCCTCAATCTCTGACTCTGTGCTACCAACAATGTTGTGGTGAAAAGTCACATAGTGTGATCAGTCAGTAATGTATGGAGCTGTGGAGTGGCCATAGAGTGTGACTCCCTCTAGTGGATGTTGTGGAGTATTGTGTTGTCTTTGCTCCAAAGGTTTTTGTACAGAGTCTTGGTGTTTCCTGTCACTGTGGGCTGCACAGCACAGTAGTACACAGCAGAGTCTGTCACTGCAGCAGAGATGATCTTCAGATCTACTTGTTTCTCTGTTTTGTTGATATGAGCTGAGAACTCAGTCAGAGTTGGATGGCTCGATCCTTCCTCTGTGATGTAGAGCAGGAACTCAGGTCTGGATCTCTGGTATTGTCGGTACCACTGGATATTGGAGATACTGCCTTCATATTTACAGGTCAGGCTGATGTTTCTGCCCTCTGCAACAACTTCTTCAGGACTTTTTGGCTTTATGCTGTTCATGGAGCCCATGGCTGCAAAATAAACATTGTTCATGTGAGTTAGTCTGCAAGAGATTCTGATATCAAGGCACTTTAGAGAGGTTCTAGATATTTTCTTTAAATGTCACCATTTAAAATGTATTAAAAACAACAACCTCTGTTGTTGATGGAGCAGCTTCACTGAGACAATGATTTGTTGTCCAACTCACCTATGAAGTGAGATAAAAGCAAAAAGAGGTAAAGCAACATGTCTTTGGAGGAGTTGAAGCCAAACAGACAGCAGATGAACAATGTTGTTCCACTGCAGTAGAATGAACAAACTAAACAGCCTCTCTGCTGCACAGCCCTTCTCCTCAACATCAAGCTGATTGTGCTTTTACTTCCTCCAACATTTCTGCTCTGGACACACTCATCATCTCATTGGCTGAGGGGGACTGAAGTGGGCGGGGCCAGGTAACAGTCTTTGATGCTTTGTCTCTTAGTTTCTGTGATGTTGTTGTCATGAGTCCACAGACACAGTCTCTGATAAGTCATTGTTTCAACAGTGTGTGACTCCCTCTAGTGGATGTTGTGGAGTATTGTGTTGTCTTTGCTCCAAAGGTTTTTGTACAGAGTCTTGGTGTTTCCTGTCACTGTGGGCTGCAGAGCACAGTAGTACACAGCAGAGTCAGACACCTGAAGCTTCTGGATCTTCAGAGGAACTGATTTCTCGATGATTGAGGCACTGAATCTTTCTTCCTGGAAGTCTGGAGCTTTGTCTAATGATGTTGAGAAACATTTCAGCATGTACTTTGGAAAGTCATTTTCTTCTTGTTTGTACCAGAACAAAGTGGGACCTGTGCGACTGGTCTCAAATGAACAGTCGAGTGTAACTGTGTCTCCTTGAGCAGCAGTGACAGCAGATGTTGGCTGGATCACTCTGTCTTCTCCTTTACACTCTGGGGAAGAACAGAACATGCAGAGGAAGAGATGGATCAATAAAGATGATTGATTAAAGCACAACAATCAGTAGCTTTAAAGAGTTCCCTATCCAGAGAGTCACACACACACATGTAGAATAGATGTGATTCTCACTGATCATTGTCACTTTGAACCATATCAAGTGTTTTTCCAAGGTAAGAAATGTCAGCAGAAATGATGTGCTCTGACTTTGTGTAGGATGAAGATTAAAAGCTGTGAGTGTAGAGCTCAGTAACATGTTGAGGTGTTTGAAGAGGAAACATGTTGTGCTTTCTATCTTACCAAAGAAAAGAGCAGCAAGAATAATCCACAGCCAATGGTCCATCTCTACAACAAGGTTGAAATCAACAGGAGAAAGTAGCTGATGTTCAACATTCACTCTGACACTTGTTGTCTTCACAGCACCACTTATTACTGACACAGTGGTTGAACACAGTCAGGAAGTAGTGCACCTCCTACTTGATGATGTGGCCCTCTAGTGGAGCTAAAGAGTGGAGTTCAGCAGTGGAGAAAAGGCTTCCAGCAGCTTGTCAGTGTGTCAGCTTGTGTTTTTGTACAGAGTCTTGGTGTTTCCTGTCACTGTGGGCTGCAGAGCACAGTAGTACACAGCAGAGTCTGTCACTGCAGCAGAGGAGATCTGCAGATCCATCCTGGTTTTATCACCACTCACTTTAACTGACAGTCCAGACTCTGTTTTATTTTGAGTTCCCAAGTGAACAATGAGGAACTCTGGTGGTTTTCCTGGATATTGTCGATACCAGAAGAAATAATCACCCCCAGTTGCATTCTTTGCATAGTTGTAGGACAGAGTAACAGTGGTCCCTTGTGAGCTGAAGTCTTCAGTCTGGACTGGACTCAGGTCTTCACAGCTGACTCCTAAAGGAAGAGAGAACTCTGTTATAACATGATGTCAGTGTTTCATTACATATAGTTTCTGTTCATTCTCCTGTGTGATGTCACATACCTGTTAAAGTAGAGAGAAACAGTAGAGACAGTGCACAGTAGTCCAGTGTGAGCATGTTGAATAAAGGTGAAGTTGATGGTTTGTGTATTGAACTCTGCTGAATATGGAAGTTCCTCTCTCTTCTATAGTTCAGGAACAGCTCAGCTCCTCCCTCAATCTCTCCGTCTCCTCTTAGATCTGTATTTTCTCTCCTCTCTTACACTTCCTCCTGCTGAACACACTGTAGCAGCTCGTTCTTCTGGTTTTTACTCACTCTTCAATAACAGGAGTCACATAAATGTAGCTGTGGTCAGTTATAAGTTAATCATTGTCCAATAATCTATACAGAGTTTGAACTTTATGTTAAACATCAACAACAAAGGCAAGACAACTAGAAATTCCCCAGGGGGCAATTTAAAGCACATACGCAGCAGAGTCAATGTCAACAGGTGTAGAATAAAGAAAAACAAAAACTATGTAGAAAGAAAGAACAAAAAGAAAAGAAAAAACAATACAAACTTGATGATGATGATGATGATGATGATGATGATGGTGATGATAAGAGCAGCCATAACATGTTTTTTATACAGTGCAAACGACATGTGTATTATATGCAAAATGTGCAAATCGAAACTTTAAATACATAAAAACACAGAGTGGAAGGGAGTGAAGTGTGTATGAGGGGGGGGGGGGGCAGGGGAAGTGTGAAGTGTGAAAGACCTGCATTATGTATGTGAGCATACAGTACGTGAACATTTTGAGTGTGTGTATGTATGCATGTGTGCATGTGTGTGTATGAATGAGAGTGGTGGGAGGTTTAGAGTTGAGGAGTTGGACAGCCAGGGGAACAAAGGTTTCCTTCCTCCTCTGAGTTCTGCAGCCGGGGCAGCACATCTGCCATCCAGAGGGGAGAGTGGAGAGCATGTGAGGGGTCCTGGATGAACCTGAGGATCCTGCCAGCCAGTGTGTGTGTTGCTCATAGGTGCATACGAGAGTCCTAATAGGCAGTCCGATGATTTTAGAACACAGAAACTGCATTTTGCAGGTGGTTCTGGTTGTGGAGGCTGATGTAGTGGAACCGGCAGGTGAAGGAGAACGTGATTAGCAGAGGTCAGATAAGATGATATTGAGCAGCACTCTCTGTGAACGATGAGTTAAAACGTCCAGGATCCAGAGGATGAGCTGGTCATCTAGATGAAAACGGGAGCGTTTGTTGGTCAGGATGTGGAGCTGTAGGGTGTTGAAAGCAGATGAGAAATCTGCAAACAGAAATCTGACTGTGGTGTTTGGATGCTCCAGATGTCTGTGTATAGTCTGCAGGATGGAGGATTGTCCATCATCGAGGCCTCTGCCTGCATGTTATGCGAACTGAAGAGGGTCCATCTGGGAGTTGGTGGCTTTCATGATGTGAAGTTTGATGATCCTCTCCATGGCTTTCATCATGAGGGAGGTCAGAGCCACAGGCCTGAGGTCATTTAGAGTGTTAGTGGTGATTTTCCTGGGGATGGGGATCACAGTGGAGTGTTTCCACAGCTGGGAGACTGTGCTGCTGTCCATGGAGCTCTGAAACAGGGTTTGAAACATGCCCCCCATCTGTTGAGCACAGTGCTTCAGGACACAGCCACTGATGTAGTCGGGGCCAGGAGAGCTCCTCTCTCTGGTCCTCCTGAGGGCTTTGACCACATCCTCTGTGCTGAAGGTGAGTGAAGATTTACCAGGTTTGAGTGAGGATATTGTATCCTCACGCTGGGTGCTGTTGTCTGACTCAGATCTGGTGTAGAAGGAGTTGAGGTCATTGGCGAGGGATGTGGAGCTGCTGCCTGTGTAGCCCCGGTGGAAAAAAACGAGGGGTTAAAATAAAGTTAATGTCTTATAAGAGAGTAAAAGACGATAATATAAAAACTAAGACGAAATGAAAGTTGTTTAATAGCAATAAATAAGGTTATTGACATAGAAATTACTAATGAGATTTCTATAACCTTTAATAGGGGATTCACTAAATAACAATATATTAATAGATTTCTATTAAAAGGTTAAAAATGCCTTTCAAGTTCATTTGGAAGATAAATAGTTAAATATCGCGAGATTTGCATCCAGGATGTGTCCTATTGTTTTACTGGTTAAGTATGTGGTGAGTTTGTTTAACTTGTGATGATTGGAGGAGAAGGAGGAAAAGGAGAGGGACGCCATGAGCTGGCTTGCAGGAAGTTAGCTTGGGAGAAGAGCACAATGTAATGAGCAGAGTGTATTTTGAGTGTAGAAGAAATACCACACGGTTCCTCATTGACTGAGAGTTTATTGAGGCTAGTGTTAGTGTGTGTATTTTGTCGCCGTGACGGGAAGAGAAAGGACGAGACGCTTGGTGGGAGCAAGGACGCTTTGCAGCGGCACTCGTCTGGCTTCTCTGAGGATATTGGCGACGGATTGTCGGAGTGAACTTGGAGGACTTCTTCATCTGAGCTGAGCGGACACCTTCATCTGGATCACCAGTCGGTAGTGTGGTTTCGCCCGCTAAGAGGAGAAGACTTTTCATCTGAACGGTGAGCGTCGGTTTGGGTTTTCCTCAACCGGAGAGGAGGATTTTCCTCGGAGAAAAGGATTTTCCTCGGCCGCAACGCACCCGAGCTTCGAATAGGCCTGCAACGGGGGTTTCCTGGTGTAGTGAGTGTGTGTGTGAGTGTGTGTGGTGGGCCCACGGTAGTACTTAAAGTATTTTGGTTCTTAATCGTTCATTATTAAAGTATTGAATTATTAAGCTATTTAGCTACAGTTAAAATAAATAACTGAGAGTTATAAGTTAATAGTCACTCAGTGAGGTAATTTTGATTTAGTTCAAAGGTTGACATTTTATTCTCAGAGGAGTCTGAGGTATATTTTTTTGGGGTAAATATATATTGTCTTATTTGTTTATTTTGGTTTAAAGAGTAACTGTTTGTATTGCCGCAAACATTTCAGTAAATTATATCGGTAGCATTTCATAAAGGTGTCTGGCGTCAATTAATATTTTAGATCAGAGGGAATTGTTCTTGAGCATTTTTGAGTATTACTAAGAGTAATTAGAGATTACTTCAATCAGGTAAACCTTCGGGTAGCTACCTTAACACAAACGAACCCAAAACCCACCCCATTGGTATAGTGTGCAGTGGGGTGCTACACCTGTATCCTAGATGGTTCTGTGATTAGCAGCGTCAGAGTTCACGGCAGCCATGTTTTTCAGGGCCTGCCAAGCAGAGAGGAGGTTCCCTTTGGTGAATGTCTGCTCCACTTTGTTTTTGAATCTCAGTTTGGCAGTTTTAATGGCCTGCTTCAGCTCTTTGTTAATTTCCTTCTTCTCACTTTCACACCCAGTAAAGAAGATCCCTTTTTTCTTATTGGGGCAGATTAGCAGCTGTAACCACAGTGACTCTGATACAACAGGAATGAGCAGAATCCATGTGATATGAAGCTGTGGTTTGAATACCACTTCCCTCCTCTTTGAAGAGGAGTCAGATATCTGTCTCCAGGTTTTTGTACAGCCTCTTCTACACTTTGTATCACTGTGTTTCTAGAGCACAGTAGTAGAGAGCTGTGTCTGCCAGGGCTAGGTTGTTGATGGTCAGTGTAGTTGATTTGTCTGTTGTTTGTGACTGATATTGATCATCAGGAATATAGTCAAGATCACGGTTTGATCTTGCTCCTTTCCAGAGGATAAACTGAGGAGCCTGAAGGTCAGAATCATGTCTGTACCAGTAAAGGTACACATCATCATCAGTTGTCTCATATCGACATGAGAGTGAGACACGTTGTCCTTCTTGTCCACTGACTTCACGTCTTTCAGGAGTGATTGTGTCTCCAGCTATTAGTCCTGTAAAAAGTAGAGAAGATGAAGCCATTAGACTAACATTGTCCATGAGGCTGAGAGGAGAAGACAGTGGAAAATGTCAGTGTACAGTGTTACTCTGTGGACACAAACAGCTCAAGTGTAGCTCACATCACAACTAGATTGTACAGGACTTGATGACAAAGACAGATTATTGTGCAGTTTCAAGTGTGAAAGAATCAAATGGAGGTCAAACATGTTGTTGATGGAGCAGCTTGACTCAGACACTGATTTGTTGTCCAACTCACCTATGAAGTGAGATAAAAGCAAAAAGAGGTAAAGCAACATGTCTTTGGAGGAGTTGAAGCCAAACAGACAGCAGATGAACAATGTTGTTCCACTGCAGTAGAATGAACAAACTAAACAGCCTCTCTGCTGCACAGCCCTTCTCCTCAACATCAAGCTGATTGTGCTTTTACTTCCTCCAACATTTCTGCTCTGGACTCACTCATCATCTCATTGGCTGAGGGGGCTGAAGTGGGCGGGGCCAGGTCACAGTCTTTGATGCTTTGTCTCTTAGTTTCTGTGATGTTGTTGTCATGAGTCCACAGACACAGTCTCTGAAAAGTCATTGTTTCAACAGTGTGTGACTCCCTCTAGTGGATGTTGTGGAGTATTGTGTTGTCTTTGCTCCAAAGGTTTTTGTACAGAGTCTTGGTGTTTCCTGTCACTGTGGGCCTCACAGCACAGTAGTACACAGCAGAGTCAGACACCTGAAGCTTCTGGATCTTCAGAGGAACTGACTTCTCAATGATTGAAGCGTTGAATCTTTCTTCCAGGAACTCTGGGGCATTGTCATTTCCATTTGGGCTACGTCTCAACACATATCTGGGAAAGTCATTCACATCTTGTTTGTACCAGAATAAATAGAGATTTGTGGAACTGGTCTCAAATGAACAGTTGAGTGTAACTGTGTCTCCTTGAGCAGCAGTGACAGCAGTTGTTGGCTGGATCACTCTGTCTTCTCCTTTACACTCTGGGGAAGAACAGAACATGCAGAGGAAGAGATGGATCAATAAAGATGATTGATTACAGCACAACAATCAGTAGCTTTAAAGAGTTCCCTATCCAGAGAGTCACACACACACATGTAGAATAGATGTGATTCTCACTGATCATTGTCACTTTGAACCATATCAAGTGTTTTTCCAAGGTAAGAAATGTCAGCAGAAATGATGTGCTCTGACTTTGTGTAGGATGAAGATTAAAAGCTGTGAGTGTAGAGCTCAGTAACATGTTGAGGTGTTTGAAGAGGAAACATGTTGTGCTTTCTATCTTACCAAAGAAAAGAGCAGCAAGAATAATCCACAGCCAATGGTCCATCTCTACAACAAGGTTGAAATCAACAGGAGAAAGTAGCTGATGTTCAACATTCACTCTGACACTTGTTGTCTTCACAGCACCACTTATTACTGACACAGTGGTTGAACACAGTCAGGAAGTAGTGCACCTCCTACTTGATGATGTGGCCCTCTAGTGGAGCTAAAGAGTGGAGTTCAGCAGTGGAGAAAAGGCTTCCAGCAGCTTGTCAGTGTGTCAGCTTGTGTTTTTGTACAGAGTCTTGGTGTTTCCTGTCACTGTGGGCCTCACAGCACAGTAGTACACAGCAGAGTCTGTCACTGCAGCAGAGGAGATCTGCAGATCCATCCTGGTTTGATCACCACTCACTTTAACTGACAGTCCAGAGACTGGATCTGATAGTAGTTCCCCTGACTCCTGATGAGAGATGAGGAACTCTGGTGGTTTTCCTGGATATTGTCGATACCAGAAGAAATAATAATCAAGACCAGTTCCTTTTCTTAAGAAGTTGTAGGACAGAGTAACAGCGGTGCCTTGTGAGCTGAAGTCTTCAGTCTGGACTGGACTCAGTTCTTCACAGCTGACTCCTAAAGAAACAGATAAATGTTGTTAAAGACCATGTTAAACTCTGATTGGCTGTTCCAGTGGTTTCTAGCAAACAGATCCTCTAAAGTCATTTCTTCTTCCTGCTTGAACCTACCTGTGAGTATGATGAGAACCAAAGGAAACATTCCACAGTGATGCAGTGAGAGCATCTTCCAGACAGTGTGTGTGTTATGTGTGGTTTAGATATTGAATGTGTCTGACAGTGGGAGTTGTTTTCTGTTCTGCTCTTTGACACAGTTGCTCCTCCTCAACCTGTTCCTCCTCTCATATCACTGAACGGTAGGAACCAAAACCACACCTCAATGTCTTCTACAGCTTTAACACCTCAATGATCAGCCTCTGTTATTCTGCTGATGTTCCACATTCAAGGATGACAAGGAGCTCACTTTGGTGGAACACATTTGTTTTATGTAGGAAAACCTCAGTTCAGGTCACAGACTCTCTCTCAGGCTGAACAGTGAAACTGACTCGTCTTATACTGACAACTACTTTCTTCTCCAGTGATCATCCTGTTGTTTAACACAATAACTGAACCATTACAATAAACTAGTATTAGACATCAGTACAGATCTCCAGGTGTTCCCTCCTGGAGATCCACAGTAAGTAATTCATGAACTTTCTTTCTCAGGAGTCACAGGTAAGTCTCACGTTTGATAGGATCACTCTCTTCTCAGGTGTAGGCAGGTAATCAGAATCAGAATCAGAATCAGAATACTTTATTAATCCCCAAGGGGGAAATTGCTCTTTGTTACAACAACATCCAGCTAAAGTGTACAAGATAAAAGAGCAAAAGTGTTCAAACCACGAAGGTACACTAAGAAATATAAATCTAAATAAAAATATAATTTAAAAAATATGTAAGAAAAAATATATACAAGCACAAACATGGACAGGATTTATTGCACTATACTAAATATGGCATTGAATGTGGGTTATTGCACATAAATATGACATTATTTCATGTTAAATATGGATTATTGCACAGAAGGAATTGTACAGAAGTCAATTTAGGGACCAGCCCTCAGTCTCAGAGTGTCAGAAAAAAACTCAGAATGAGGAGTTGTAAAGTTTTATGGCCACAGGCAGGAATGATTTCCTGTGTCACTCTGTGGTGCATAGTGGTGTGATCAGTCTGGTGCTGAAAGAACTCCTGTGTCTGACCAGCACGTCGTGGAGCAGGTTGGACACATTATCCAGGATGGCTTTCACCTTGTGAGGCATTCTCCTCTCAGACACCACCGTCAGAGAGTCTAGCTTCACCCCCACAACGTCACTGGCCTTGCGGATCAGTCTGTTGAGTCTTTTGGTGTCTGCTACCCTCAGCTTGCTGCCCCAGCAAACCACAGCATAGAGGATAGCACTGGCTACCACAGACTCATAGAACATCCTGAGCATGGTCCTGCAGATGTTGAAGGACCTCAGCCACCTCAAGAAGTAGAGGCAGCTCTGGCCCTTCTTCTATAGTGAATCTGTGTTCTTTCCCCAGTCCAGTTTATTATCAATGTGAACCCCCAGGTACTTGTAGTCCTCTACAATGTCCACACTGACTCCCTGGATGGAGACAGGGGTCACTGGCACCTTGGTCCTCCTTAGGTCCACCACCAGTTCCTTGGTCTTCGTCACATTGAGCTGTAGATGGTTCTGCTCACACCATGTGACAAAGTTGCCAACAGCAGTCCTTCACTCCAACTTATCTCCCTTGCAGATGCGTCCAACTACTGCTGAGTCATCTGAGAACTTCTGGAGATGACAGGTCTGTGCAGTAGTTGAAGTCGCTGGTGTACAGGGTGAAGAGGAAGGGAGAGAGGACAGACCCCTGCGGTGCCCCAGTGTTACTTACCACTCTATCTGACACACAGCGGTGCAGGCGCACTGTGGTCTGCCAGTCAGGTAGTCCACAATCCAGGACACAAGGGGGGCGTCAACCTGCATCGCCGTAATCTTCTCACCAAATAGAGGCGGACAGATGGTGTTGAAAGCACTGGAGAAGTCAAAAAACATGACTCTCACTGTGCTCTCCTTCTTGTCCAGGTGTGTGTAGACACGGTCGAGCAGGTAGAGGATGGCATCCTCAACTCCAATTCGGGGCTGATAGGCGAACTGGAGGGGGTCCATATGATGTGTGACCACAGGCCGGAGCTGCTGCAGGATGAGTCTCTCCAGGGTCTTCATAACGTGGGAGGTCAGCACCACTGGTCTGTAGTCCTTAGAGCTGCCTGGGCGCAGTGACTTCGGCACAGGAACAACACAGGACGTCTTCCACATCACGGGGGCCCTCTGCAGACTCAGGCTCATGTTGAAGACATGCTGTCGAACTCCACAGAGCTGGGGAGCACAGGTTCTGAGCAGGGTATGTAACAACTAAATATTTAACACAACTCTAATTGTATGAGCAGATTTTCTCTCATCATTTTAAACATTTATCATTATGTCCTCTATGTGTCACACATGAAACAAGAAGTGAATCCAAAAGGCACGATCCAATAAAAGTTCTCTATAAATTAGTGTATCCAGTCAGTCCAGAATCCAACAGGGGTATCACAAGTCCAATGATGAAAATAGTCCAAAATCAGGCCCTCAGTGTCAGACCAGGGTTAACATATCCAACAACAACAGACAGGAAGCGTGGTCAAAAACAAGGCAATGGTCAAAGCAAACAACAAATACACACAATGGGGAAACAGGCTCATGAGACGGACACTGAGCGCAGGTCAAACGATGTAGACGATCTGACAAAGACCAGAGGGACATGTGGACGTTTCTACAGACAGAGGAGGAAGGGACAGCTGGACACACGAAAGACATGTGTGAGTGTGGATGGCAGGATGAGGTGGAGAGTGTTCGCATCCAAGGATTCATGTATTTATTTAGTTTTTCTTGTTCATGGGGTCTCGAGTGTGAAGCATCAGTGTTACGTCCCCGAGAGGTTCAATGGATTAGTGGAGTGACAGAATGAATGAACCAGGAAACCAGTGAATGGCCAAGTTAAGAGTGTTTATTCACAAATTACATTGAATATGGGGAGTTACCACAACAACAAGTCATTTCATGTCAGCAGTGAGCTCCAAGAGTCAGATATTATGAATAATAAATAACTCAAAGGAAATTACAAAACAAAAGTCATGTTTACCAGACACCCTCCCAGCCATAGGGAGTAAAGACTGTAGAACCACAACCACAGCAGCTCCACGGTGGCTCGGTCCCACACAGTCTCTCAGCTGTCCTGTTGGCCCACTGGCTCCGCTGCACCTCTGCCTCCAGATTTTATATGAGACCACATCAGAAAGTTAGAACCTGTGCACTCAGTCACTAGGTCCAGGAGAGGCAGTACCTGGAGGGACAACACACACACACACACACACACAATACAACACACCACTACGACCATAACAGTAATCCAGTTGGTTTGTGAGTGATGTGGATGAGCTGCTCCTGTGACTCCTCCCACAGTGTTTGATTAGCAGCTGTAACCACAGTGACTCTGATACAACAGGAATGAACAGAATCCATCTGATATGAAGCTGTGGTTTGAATACCACTTCCCTCCTCTTTGAAGAGGAGTCAGATATCTGTCTCCAGGTTTTTGTACAGCCTCTTCTACACTTTGTATCACTGTGTTTCTAGAGCACAGTAGTAGAGAGCTGTGTCTGCCAGGGTTAGGTCGTTGATGGTCAGTTCAGTTGATGTGGCTGTTGTTTTAGACTGATATCGACTCTGATTCGGATTATATTCAGATGTGATCCCCTTTGCTCCTTTCCAGAGGATAAACTGAGGAGCCTGAAGGTCAGAATCATGTCTGTACCAGTAAAGATAAACATAGTCTTCACTTGTCTCATATCGACATGAGAGTGAGACATGTTGTCCTTCTTGTCCACTGACTTCACGTCTTACAGGAGTGATTGTGTCTCCAGCTATTAGTCCTGTAAAAAGTAGAGAAGATGAAGCCATTAGACTAACATTGTCCATGAGGCTGAGAGGAGAAGACAGTGGAAAATGTCAGTGTACAGTGTTACTCTGTGGACACAAACAGCTCAAGTGTAGCTCACATCACAACTAGATTGTACAGGACTTGATGACAAAGACAGATTATTGTGCAGTTTCAAGTGTGAAAGAATCAAATGGAGGTCAAACATGTTGTTGATGGAGCAGCTTGACTCAGACACTGATTTGTTGTCCAACTCACCTATGAAGTGAGATAAAAGCAAAAAGAGGTAAAGCAACATGTCTTTGGAGGAGTTGAAGCCAAACAGACAGCAGATGAACAATGTTGTTCCACTGCAGTAGAATGAACAAACTAAACAGCCTCTCTGCTGCACAGCCCTTCTCCTCAACATCAAGCTGATTGTGCTTTTCTGCTCTGGACTCACTCATCATCTCATTGGCCGAGGGGGACTGAAGTGGGCGGGTCCAAGTAACAGTCTTTGATGCTTAGTTTCTGTGATGTTGTTGTCATGAGTCCACAGACACAGTCTCTGATAAGTCATTGTTTCAACAGTGTGTGACTCCCTCTAGTGGATGTTGTGGAGTATTGTGTTGTCTTTGCTCCAAAGGTTTTTGTACAGAGTCTTGGTGTTTCCTGTCACTGTGGGCCTCACAGCACAGTAGTACACAGCAGAGTCTGTCACTGCAGCAGAGGAGATCTGCAGATCCATCCTGGTTTTATCACCACTCACTTTAACTGACAGCCCAGATTCTGTTTTATTTTGACTTCCTAAGTGAGAGATGAGGAACTCTGGTGGTTTTCCTGGATATTATCGATACCAGCAAAACTCATCACTAGCTGTTATTGTCCTGGAGTATGTGTAGGACAGAGTAACAGCGGTGCCTTGTGAGCTGAAGTCTTCAGTCTGGACTGGACTCAGGTCTTCACAGCTGACTCCTAAAGGAAGAGAGAACTCTGTTATAACATGATGTCAGTGTTTCATTACATATAGTTTCTGTTCATTCTCCTGTGTGATGTCACATACCTGTTAGAGTAGAGACAAACAGTAGAGACAGTGCACAGTAGTCCAGTGTGAGCATGTTGAATAAAGGTGAAGTTGATGGTTTGTGTATTGAACTCTGCTGAATATGGAAGTTCCTCTCTCTTCTATAGTTCAGGAACAGCTCAGCTCCTCCCTCAATCTCTCCGTCTCCTCTTAGATCTGTATTTTCTCTCCTCTCTTACACTTCCTCCTGCTGAACACACTGTAGCAGCTCGTTCTTCTTCTGGTTTTTACTCAGTCTTTTATAACAGGAGTCACATAAATGTAGCTGTGGTCAGTTAAAGGGGGGTCACCTTTCAGGATCTGCAAACACAAGAACAACAGAAGTAATGCGCTTCAAGTGGAGACTGTCCAGCTGCTGTCGGCTGACAGTGACAGAACATTTATTGTCCAATAATCTATACAGAGTTTGAACTTTATGTTAAACATCATCAACAAAGGCTAGACAGCAAGAAATACAACTGTGAGACTAGAGAACAGAAAACCAAGACAGGGAGACCTGGTAGAACAAAATGAATGGGAGGCCAGCCAGGTGGTGGAGAACACGGGGTTGAAAAGTCTGGGGTCTGACCGGGAGGCTGAGCAGATGTCCACAGAGAATCAATAGGCAAGCTGGGAGATCTAGCAGGCAGTGTGGAGGCTGGCTGGGGGGCTGGGCAAACAGGCATTAAGATGCAGGCACGCACACGATGTATGTAGTGTTTCACAGAAGCTCCTCGGGAATGTGTTTTTAAAATACCTTAACTGTCACATAAAGTCTTTCCACTGTTTGCTACGACTACGTGCTCGTACAAGGATTGTGCACATTTTATTTTCAGCACCGTAACCGGATAAATGTCGAGCGCCAGAGCAAAAAGTGAGTCCGCTAAATCCGGCCGGGGCTCCTTATATCGCTCCGCCCTTACCTCAGCAGTTCAATCAAAATCAGCCAAAGTGGCTCAAGCCTTAATGAGAGAGTTTAACATTGTTGATCCATGGCGCTTCCTTAATCCAGGCAAAAGAGCGTACTCGTTTTTCTCACATGTTCACTCTACATACACCTGTATTGACTTTTTTATCGTGACCAATAGGTTAGTCAATTACATTTCTGACTGCAAATATGATGCGATCATTGTATCAGATCACACCTCTGTATCCATGAAGACCACCATGGCACTTAGCCACACATTTACTGTTGGACAATAACTTTGTTAATTTTGTCAGCGAGCGGATAGAGTTTTTCTTTTAAATTAATAAAACTCCAAGAAACAGCTTCCATGCTATGGGAGACAATGAAAGCTTTCATAAGAGGGGAGATTGTTTCTTATACAATTTACCAGAAAAAATCTATGAGAGAAATTATCCAAGTTTACTTAGCACTTTACATTTTTAGACTCCTTATATGCTACATCCAAACGGCCAGAAACCTTTAAGGAACGAATATCCTTGCAAGCAGAATATGGTCTCATAATGTCAAAGCTTACGTCTGAGCTTCCACTTCGTTCAAGATTGTGATTTTATGAACAGGGAGAAACTAGCAAACTTTTGGCTCACCAGTTAAGTCAAATTCTGGCATTTCTGTTGATTCCTCGAATTGAAACTGGTACAGGAATAACATCAGACCGTGTAGAAATGAATAACACTTTTATGGACTTTTGTAAATTGTTATACTCATCTGATTTCTTGCATGCTCCTCCAGACCTGCTCTCCTTCTTTGATAAAATTGGCATCCCTACCCTAGATCAGAATGTGGCGGAGGATTTGGAACATCCTGTTACAGTAAATGAACTTGCAGAAGCGGTTAAATCTCTTCAAACGGTAAAAGTCCTGGCCCAGATGGCTTTCCAGGCGATTTTAATAAATTATTCTGGAAGCAACTGGCCCCACATTTACTAGAGATGTTTAAGGAGTCTTTCAATTTGATTTGGGTGTACTCCCCTGTACCTTAATCTCTTCCACTCCCACCCTATTTTGAAGCAAAAACGCTAAAATTCCATCCTCATATTATAATGGCTGTAGTTTTTCTCAACCAATTTGACTACATGCATGAATGAGGGCTTGCCAGAAAGGGGACACTATAGAGTTTCTTGTGAAAGTGTCAAAAACACTTTGGATATTACTGGAACAGAGCAGTGGGCCAGTAAGTGAGCAAAAAATTCAGATTTTCTGTCCGCCTAAAAAAAAATAATTAAAAAAAACAAAAAATGGTCTGTGTGGCTTTATCCATATAGGTGAATGAGAGTATAGGCCTGTAAGCACACTATCAGTGAACACCTGGTTCAAATTTGAAGAAGATAGTACAAAGTATCCGAGGTTCTGGGTTAGCCTGGCCGTAGTCTCTGCTGAGTCCGGCCCGGTCAGCGTGGCTCACTTACTATTCTCACCGGGGGCCAGCGGCTGTGGCCAGCTGCCCCCGCCCCCCTGATTCCTGCTCTGTAGAGTGTGCCCCAGTGTTTGAACGGGTGGCTGAGTGTCTGGGCTGAGTCCGTCCCGGTCAGCGTGGCGCACTTACTATTCTCACCGGGGGCAGCTGGCCACAGCCGCTGGCCCCCGCCCCCCTGATTCCTGCTCTGTAGAGTGTGCCCCAGTGTTGAACGGGTGGCTGAGTGTCTGGGCTGAGTCCGGCCCGGTCAGCGTGGCTCACTTACTATTCTCACCGGGGGCCAGCGGCTGTGGCCAGCTGTCCCGCCCACCTGATTCCTGCTCTGTAGAGTGTGCCCCAGTGTTTGAACGGGTGGCTGAGTGTCTGGGCTGAGTCCGGCCCGGACAGCGTGGCGCACTTACTATTCTCACCGGGGGCCAGCGGCTGTGGCCAGCTGCCCTCGCCCCCCTGATTCCTGCTCTGTAGAGTGTGCCCCAGTGTTTGAACGGGTGGCTGAGTGTCTGGGCTGAGTCCGGCCCGGTCAGCGTGGCTCACTTACTATTCTCACCGGGGGCAGCTGGCCACAGCCGCTGGCCCCCGCCCCCTGATTCCTGCTCTGTAGAGTGTGCCCCAGTGTTTGAACGGGTGGCTGAGTGTCTGGGCTGAGTCCGGCCCGGTCAGCGTGGTGTACTTACTATTCTCACCGGGGGCCAGCGGCTGTGGCCAGCTGCCCCCGCCCCCCTGATTCCTGCTCTGTAGAGTGTGCCCTAGTGTTTGAACGGGTGGCTGAGTGTCTGGGCTGAGTCCGGCCCGGTCAGCGTGGCTCACTTACTATTCTCACCGGGGGAAGCTGGCCACAGCCGCTGGCCCCCGCCCCCTGATTCCTGCTCTGTAGAGTGTGTACCAGTGTTTGAACGGGTGGCTGAGTGTCTGGGCTGAGTCCGGCCCGGTCAGCGTGGCTCACTTACTATTCTCACCGGGGGCAGCTGGCCACAGCCGCTGGCCCCCGCCCCCCTGATTCCTGCTCTGTAGAGTGTGCCCCAGTGTTTGAACGGGTGGCTGAGTGTCTGGGCTGAGTCCGGCCCGGTCAGCGTGGTGTACTTACTATTCTCACCGGGGGCCAGCGGCTGTGGCCAGCTGCCCCGCCCCCCTGATTCCTGCTCTGTAGAGTGTGCCCCAGTGTTTGAACGGGTGGCTGAGTGTCTGGGCTGAGTCCGGCCCGGTCAGCGTGGTGTACTTACTATTCTCACCGGGGGCCAGCGGCTGTGGCCAGCTGCCCCCGCCCCCCTGATTCCTGCTCTGTAGAGTGTGCCCCAGTGTTTGAACGGGTGGCTGAGTGTCTGGGCTGAGTCCGGCCCGGTCAGCGTGGCGCACTTACTATTCTCACCGGGGGCAGCTGGCCAAAGCTGCTGGCCCCCGCCCCCCTGATTCCTGCTCTGTAGAGTGTGCCCCAGTGTTTGAACGGGTGGCTGAGTGTCTGGGCTGAGTCCGGCCCGGTCAGCGTGGCTCACTTACTATTCTCACCGGGGGCAGCTGGCCACAGCCGCTGGCCCCCGCCCCCCTGATTCCTGCTCTGTAGAGTGTGCCCCAGTGTTTGAACGGGTGGCTGAGTGTCTGGGCTGAGTCCGGCCCGGTCAGCGTGGTGTACTTACTATTCTCACCGGGGGCCAGCGGCTGTGGCCAGCTGCCCCGCCCCCCTGATTCCTGCTCTGTAGAGTGTGCCCTAGTGTTTGAACGGGTGGCTGAGTGTCTGGGCTGAGTCCGGCCCGGTCAGCGTGGCTCACTTACTATTCTCACCGGGGGCAGCTGGCCACAGCCGCTGGCCCCCGCCCCCCTGATTCCTGCTCTGTAGAGTGTGCCCCAGTGTTTGAACGGGTGGCTGAGTGTCTGGGCTGAGTCCGGCCCGGTCAGCCAGAGGTTCTGGGTTAGCCTGGCTGTGGTCTCCGCGTCCGGTCCGGCTCTCCGTAGGTATCACAGCGGTCAGCTGCCCAGCTGACTAATATGGGTGTGTGTGTGACTGAGCATGCGCGGCTGTGGGTCCCCCTCCATTCTGTAATGTTTTTTTCATGATAAGATCCAGGCGGAGATGAGAGTCCAAATGGACACATGATAACCATATGGTATACTGAGACACCAAATGTGTTTTTCTCATGCATTTTTTTATCACACAAATTTGCAATATTGAACTGTTCAATTATTAAATTATGCCCATAAAGTATGGGCATAACTAACCCTTTCCTCCATGTTTTCGACATGTCGCCATGTTCGCGCGCTTATATTTACGAGTCTTCTTCTTCTTCATCTTGTACACATTTACGATTGAATCAGCTAAATCTTTATTTACACTGTCCATTATAATACATCAATGTCCAGCACCCTCCCTTCAACATCCGTGTCGTACACTAACTTCAAAATAAAACCGAGGGAACGTCTCCCTCGGTTGAAACGGGGAAAACGATCACGCTTCGGACTGTAGATATTCCGTATATTCTTGTGCAAAAATAAATGAGAAACAAAATAAAATCGATACTGAATTAGCAAAACAACCTAATGAAGCCACAGATACCAAATACGCCATGTTTACCAATGTAGTAAGCCCGCGCAAGCTGAAACTGCAGAAGAGGAGCGGCTCGGGGACGCCGGCGTCCCCGCGGAGTTGAAGAGGTTAAGGCTGCACTTGTTTTTTGCTTGTTAATTGTGTCTATTAGCTGTATTGTCCTTCTAATATTATCCTGGGTTTGTCTGCCTTTTATGAAACCTGTCTGGTCCCCGTCTATTAACTCTGGTAGTAAATATTCCAATCTTTTGGATATTATTGAAGTAAATAATTTGTAATCAACATTGAGGACAGAGATTGGTTGGTATGACTCATAATACTCTTTATTACTACCTTCTTTGGGGATTACAGAAATGACTGCTTCCTTCCAGGAGGGGGGGACTTTAGCATGCTGGAGTGTCCAGTTAAAGGACTCCAACAGTAAAGAGGACACCTCCTGCCTGAAGATCTTATACCACTCATGCGGGTATCCATCACTCCAGGGCTTTTATTAGTCTTCAGTTTACTGATGGCTTCATCCAGCTCTTCTTTTGTTATTGGAGAGGTTAGAGCCTCGTTTTAGTTAGTACCTATGGAGGGGAGATCCAGTGTTAACAAGTAGTTTTTAATCTCCGTCTGTTCTTGATGTTTTTTAAGGTAATGTAGCAGGGTATTTTCATTTTGAATAATAATAAGTTAACAGTAAATGAGACAAGCTTGTGATCTGACAAAGACTGAAGTAGAACAGTTCAGTGGTGTTGCACCAGTGCAGCAGATGAGATCCAGAATATGTTTTCTAGAATGGATGGGGGAGATAAAAATGAGTTGGAGAAGCGAGGGAGTCAGTTTCATGGGATATTGAGTGTGGCGCCTGATCCAGTTGGTTTGTGAGTGATGTGGATGAGCTGCTCCTGTGACTCCTCCCACAGTGTTTGATTAGCAGCTGTAACCACAGTGACTCTGATACAACAGGAATGAGCAGAATCCATCTGATATGAAGCTGTGGTTTGAATACCACTTCCCTCCTCTTTGAAGAGGAGTCAGATATCTGTCTCCAGGTTTTTGTACAGCCTCTTCTACACTTTGTATCACTGTGTTTCTAGAGCACAGTAGTAGAGAGCTGTGTCTGCCAGGGTTAGGTTGTTGATGGTCAGTGCAGTTGATGTGGCTGTTGTTTTAGACTGATATCGATCATCAGGAATATATTCACCACTCCATGATCTTGCTTCTTTCCAGAGGATAAACTGAGGAGCCTGAAGGTCAGAATCATGTCTGTACCAGTAAAGGCGAACACCACTTGCTGTTGTCTCATATTGACATGAGAGTGAGACATGTTGTCCTTCTTGTCCACTGACTTCACGTGTTACAGGAGTGATTGTGTCTCCAGCTATTAGTCCTGTAAAAAGTAGAGAAGATGAAGCCATTAGACTAACATTGTCCATGAGGCTGAGAGGAGAAGACAGTGGAAAATGTCAGTGTACAGTGTTACTCTGTGGACACAAACAGCTCAAGTGTAGCTCACATCACAACTAGATTGTACAGGACTTGATGACAAAGACAGATTATTGTGCAGTTTCAAGTGTGAAAGAATCAAATGGAGGTCAAACATGTTGATGGAGCAGCTTGACTCAGACACTGATTTGTTGTCCAACTCACCTATGAAGTGAGATAAAAGCAAAAAGAGGTAAAGCAACATGTCTTTGGAGGAGTTGAAGCCAAACAGACAGCAGATGAACAATGTTGTTCCACTGCAGTAGAATGAACAAACTAAACAGCCACTCTGCTGCACAGCCCTTCTCCTCAACATCAAGCTGATTGTGCTTTTACTTCCTCCAACATTTCTGCTCTTGACTCACTCATCATCTCATTGGCTGAGGGGACTGAAGTGGGTGGAGCCAGGCAACAGTCTTTGAGGCTTTGTCTCTTAGTTTCTGTGATGTTGTTGTCATGAGTCCACAGACACAGTCTCTGATAAGTCATTGTTTCAACAGTGTGTGACTCCCTCTAGTGGATGTTGTGGAGTATTGTGTTGTCTTTGCTCCAAAGGTTTTTGTACAGAGTCTTGGTGTTTCCTGTCACTGTGGGCTGCAGAGCACAGTAGTACACAGCAGAGTCAGACACCTGAAGCTTCTGGATCTTCAGAGGAACTGATGTGTTGATGATTTCAGTCTCAAATCTTCCTGATGACTTTTGTCCTTTCTCTGATTTATAATGTTGCATCAACAACTTTGGAAAATCATTTTCTTCTTGTTTGTACCAGAACAAAGTGGGATTTGTGGAACTGGTCTGAAATGAACAGTCAAGTGTAACTGTGTCTCCTTGAGCAGCAGTGACAGCAGTTGTTGGCTGGATCACTCTGTCTTCTCCTTTACACTCTGGAGAAGAACAGAACATGCAGAGGAAGAGATGGATCAATAAAGATGATTGATTACAGCACAACAATCAGTAGCTTTCAAGAGTTCCCTATCCAGAGAGTCACACACACACATGTAGAATAGATGTGATTCTCACTGATCATTGTCACTTTGAACCATATCAAGTGTTTTTCCAAGGTAAGAAATGTCAGCAGAAATGATGTGCTCTGACTTTGTGTAGGATGAAGATTAAAAGCTGTGAGTGTAGAGCTCAGTAACATGTTGAGGTGTTTGAAGAGGAAACATGTTGTGCTTTCTATCTTACCAAAGAAAAGAGCAGCAAGAATAATCCACAGCCAATGGTCCATCTCTACAACAAGGTTGAAATCAACAGGAGAAAGTAGCTGATGTTCAACATTCACTCTGACACTTGTTGTCTTCACAGCACCACTTATTACTGACACAGTGGTTGAACACAGTCAGGAAGTAGTGCACCTCCTACTTGATGATGTGGCCCTCTAGTGGAGCTAAAGAGTGGAGTTCAGCAGTGGAGAAAAGGCTTCCAGCAGCTTGTCAGTGTGTCAGCTTGTGTTTTTGTACAGAGTCTTGGTGTTTCCTGTCACTGTGGGCTTCACAGCACAGTAGTACACAGCAGAGTCTGTCACTGCAGCAGAGGAGATCTGCAGATTAAACTCTTTAGTGTTCTTGTCATGGTTCACAGATAGTCCTTGTTTTGTCTGTGAATAATCTGCGATGAGAAACTGTGGAGATGAACTGGACTTCTGTTGATACCAGAAGAAATTGTCCACAGAGGCTGAGTAGTTGCAGGAGAGAGTCACAGTGTTTCCCTCCAAAGCCATTATTTCATCTTGAAGTGATTTCACTAAATCCTCAGAGGATCCTGGAAACAACAGAGACGTTTCATCATCACACTTTGAGTTTTAAAATCATCAAATTTAATTAACCCTAAACTTCTACTGAAAATCCAATAGACATTTTATTTAATCATGAACTTCCACTAACTCTTAGTTCAGATCTGATGCTTTCAGTACTGACCAGAATGAAAGGAGATGATCATGATCCAAACTGAAAGCAGCAGCATAATTTAGACTTGAACTGAATGAACACTGGAGAGAACTGAGCAGCTCTTCACTTCCTAAATGAAGCCTTTCATATTCAGCTGTGTAGCTCCTCCTCCTCCTCCTCCTTCTCCTCCTCCTCCTCCTGCTCTTGTTGTGCTCTGTTTCCATTCAGGCTGATGGAAGCTGTAGAAATGACAGCAACATACACCACCTCCTTGGGCCAATCATCCACTCACATGTCCTCTCACATCACTGTATGCTGACGACACAGAGCTGTACCTGTCATTCCAACCAAAGTACCCACTGTCTGTGAGCAGATCTCAGCCTGTCTCTCTGATATATTTGCATGGATGAAGGAACATCACCTTCAACTAAACCTCTCTAACACTGAACTTCTACTTATCCTGGCCAATCAGACTCTTCAACATGATATCAATATCAGAATCACCTCTTCATCGCTCACCCAAAGTAAAGGCTCAGTAATCCTGGGTGTCCTGTTGAATGACCAGCTCTCCTTCTCTGACCATGTCGCTTCATCTCTTAGTCGTTCCACTTTGCTCTACACAGCATCACAACAATCAGGACTCACTTGACTAAATCTTCCATCCAGCTCTTGGTCCAGATCATTGTTACCTCTCTACTCAGCAACTGCTCTGCTCTTCTGGTGGACCTTCCTGTCAAACCATTACAGATTGTCCAGAACGCAGCAGCCCATCTGGTTTCAGCCCTGAAGGTCATGTCACTTCACTACTCATTAACCTGTACTGGCTACCCATGGGAGCCAGCATCAAATTCACATCACTGATGCTGCCTTCAAAGTAGCCACCTGCTTTGCAAAATCTACTTGAATTTAATCATTCAGCCTTATTCTCCTTCTCTGCCACTACCTTCCTCCAAAGAACGGCGTCTGGTGTTTCCATCCCTGCAAACTAGTTGGTCTCAGTCCAGACTGTTCTCATCTGTTGTTGTCTGAGGGAGAACAAACTACAGAATCTCATCAGAGCAGAGGTGTCCCTCTCTATCTTAAAGAACCTCTTGAAAGCTCATCTCTTCAGAAATCACCTCCTCTCCTAAAACCACAACATGTTTAATTAGGACCCACTCTGCACTTTTGGTGAACTTCCATAATATAATCTCCTTGCACTTTTGAACAGATGTAGCACTTAATATTTACACTGATGTTTCAACTGACACTACTGATGTCCTTCACCAGTAAGTCGCAGTGGAGAGAAAGACTTTTGTTCTGACTGTGAATGTGACACATGTTCAGATAAGAAGTTAAGAAGAAATTTTCACCATTCAGGATAAAACATTGTGGATTATACATTTAGACATGATGATAAATATCAGGACTTTGGTGAACTTCCTGATTCTCTTCTCTGTGGTCCAGATCTAAAGGTGATGAAGCAAACTCTCACCATCACTGTGGCTTTTATTGATAGAAGAAAAAATCTATCTACACTGAGTCAATCAGATCATCAGGAACCACTGAGGTTCAATAGTGTGTGACTCCCTCTAGTGGATGTTGTGGAGTATTGTGTTGTCTTTGCTCCAAAGGTTTTGTACAGAGTCTTGGTGTTTCCTGTCACTGTGGGCTGCAGAGCACAGTAGTACACAGCAGAGTCAGACACCTGAAGCTTCTGGATCTTCAGAGGAACTGATCTTGAGGTGGAATCCAGAGTTGATGAAACCTCTCTCTGAAGTCGTCTGCTGTGTTTCCTTCATCCAGTCTAAAGCGGTTCAGGATCATGATTGGCTTCTGGTTTCCATCCTGTTTGTACCAGTAGAGATACGAACCTGTTGTTGAGCTGCTGTTATATTGACAGCCAAGTGTTACTGCTTCTCCTTGTGGAGCAGTCACGTCTCCTTCTGGCTGCAGCACGTTGTCTTTCTGTGCTCTGGATTCTGTAAAACACCAACAGACAGTGTCAGTGAGCTGGTAGAGAATCATGTCAGTGTTGCAGTGGTACCACAGAAACAGTGGTGTTCATACCAAGGCACACAGCAGCCAGCAGCACTGAGATGAACAGAGGCGTCATGTCTGCAGTGTTGAGTCAGTGTGAGCTACAGCCAGGATGAAGCAGCTGTGCTCTGTCTGTTGAGTCTTCATCAACACTAAGGTGGTGGATTAGAAGGAGGAGCCTGATCACAGTGACGGCCTCATTCACAGCCCTGTGTTATTCCCTCTACTGACAACGTGACACTCAACACACTGTGGGACTGTGGTGCTCTCCTTCCTGCTCTGACTTGTGTTGTATGTGGTGGTCACTGGAAACTCCAGCTGACGTGTTTCCTGTTTTCCAGCTGCTGCAGATTCACTTTGTTCCTCAACAGATAAATGGTGCTAATTGTTGTGAAGCTGCTGCAGCTCCTTTAATATCTTTATCACTCTGATGACAAATAAACTCTGAATGGATGTTTGAACATGACACTTGTTCTAGTCTTTCCACAGTCTTTCTTCTCTTGGATGGAAATGGACAGTTTAGTATGTGTTGGTCAAATACAAAGATGGTGGAGTTGTTGTGGAAGCTTCAATCAGCCAGTGATGAAGGTTGATGAACCTTCAGCTGTTAGAGTTTGATTCTGCTGAGTTTTTCCTCAGACTTCAATATGTGAAAACAAAAACTGCTGCTGATTTCAGAGTCTTAGTAATTGATGCTTTAGTGTGTGTTGCTGTGTGTCTCTACATGTTGACAGGGATGGTGACCAATGGAAAGAGCTCACTGTGGCCTGATGAGCCACAGTGAATGAAGAAGATGAAGTGAAGGAGTCAGTTTCCATTCATTTGTTTGTTTGTTGAGTGTGAAGCCTGATCCAGTTGGTTTGTGAGTGATGTGGATGAGCTGCTCCTGTGACTCCTCCCACAGTGTTTGATTAGCAGCTGTAACCACAGTGACTCTGATACAACAGGAATGAGCAGAATCCATCTGATATGAAGCTGTGGTTTGAATACCACTTCCCTCCTCTTTGAAGAGGAGTCAGATATCTGTCTCCAGGTTTTTGTACAGCCTCTTCTACACTTTGTATCACTGTGTTTCTAGAGCACAGTAGTAGAGAGCTGTGTCTGCCAGGGCTAGCTTGTTGATGGTCAGTTCAGTTGATGTGGCTGTTGTTTCGGACCGATAGTTACCCGGATTGGGATTATATTCATCAGTGCCCCCCTTTCCTTGTTTCCAGAGGATAAACTGAGGAGCCTGAAGGTCAGAATCATGTCTGTACCAGTAAAGGAGAGCATAGTCACTAGTTGTCTCATATCGACATGAGAGTGAGACATGTTGTCCTTCTTGTCCACTGACTTCACGTCTTACAGGAGTGATTGTGGCTCCAGCTATTAGTCCTGTAAAAAGTAGAGAAGATGAAGCCATTAGACTAACATTGTCCATGAGGCTGAGAGGAGAAGACAGTGGAAAATGTCAGTGTACAGTGTTACTCTGTGGACACAAACAGCTCAAGTGTAGCTCACATCACAACTAGATTGTACAGGACTTGATGACAAAGACAGATTATTGTGCAGTTTCAAGTGTGAAAGAATCAAATGGAGGTCAAACATGTTGTTGATGGAGCAGCTTGACTCAGACACTGATTTGTTGTCCAACTCACCTATGAAGTGAGATAAAAGCAAAAAGAGGTAAAGCAACATGTCTTTGGAGGAGTTGAAGCCAAACAGACAGCAGATGAACAATGTTGTTCCACTGCAGTAGAATGAACAAACTAAACTGTGCTGCACAGCCCTTCTCCTCAACATCAAGCTGATTGTGCTTTTACTTCCTCCAACATTTCTGCTCTGGACTCACTCATCATCTCATTGGCTGAGGGGGACTGAAGTGGGCGGGGCCAGGTAACAGTCTTTGATGCTTTGTCTCTTAGTTTCTGTGATGTTGTTGTCATGAGTCCACAGACACAGTCTCTGATAAGTCATTGTTTCAACAGTGTGTGACTCCCTCTAGTGGATGTTGTGGAGTATTGTGTTGTCTTTGCTCCAAAGGTTTTTGTACAGAGTCTTGGTGTTTCCTGTCACTGTGGGCTGCAGAGCACAGTAGTACACAGCAGAGTCTGTCACTGCAGCAGAGGAGATCTGCAGATAGACTTGGTTTCTGTTTTCATTTAGTCCAACAGTCAGTCGAGGGTCTAGAGATGTTGCTCTGGACACTGAAGGTTCTTTAGTATCAGTGATCAGGAGAAGATACTGAGGAGCTGATCCAGGATCCTGTCGATACCACTGGAGATTGTTGGCTTTCACTTTGTAGCTACAGGACAGAGTAACAGTGGCTCCCTCTGATGAAAAGACTTGAGCTCTGCTGGCAGTAATATCATCTTCCAAGCTGTTACCTAGTGAGGGAAACAGCATGTTATATTCAGAGCTCTGTTCCAAGCTCACATATCCATCATTTGAAGAACATCAGACATTTTCTGTGGAAACAAATGATGCTGTTAATAGAGTCAGCAGTTATTAGTGATGAAGTCATGACTCTTTCTTCTCTATGTGTGGATCATTGAAATGTTAAAGTGAGCTTTAGCTAAAAGGAATATCTAAGCTGCTTGTGTAAAGCTTTGGAAATGTCCCTGTGTTTGAGGTTCTCTTGTCTAAAACATACGTACCTACGAGAGCTGAGAAGAAGAGAATCACAGTGAGTCTGTCCATGTTCACAGAGCTGAGATGTTGTCTCTGGATGTTCACTTTGAACAAGTGCTGAGTGGTTTTGTGAGTTGTGTTTGGTCTGATGTTCACAGCTGGAATCAAACAGTTCTCTGCCAAGCAGCAGCTCTGCAGGCAGTAGGAGGAGACTCTGATGTGGAGTTGTCTTCATTTTTAAAGCTCCTCATCACAACTGTGTCTCATGACTGAAAGGAATCGAGACTGGATCATCAGGAACCACTGAGGTTCAACAGTGTGTGACTCCCTCTAGTGGATGTTGTGGAGTATTGTGTTGTGTTAGCTCCAAAGGTTTTTGTACAGAGTCTTGGTGTTTCCTGTCACTGTGGGCTGCAGAGCACAGTAGTACACAGCAGAGTCTGTCACTGCAGCAGAGGAGATCTGCAGATCCATCCTGGTTTTATCACCACTCACTTTAACTGACAGTCCAGACTCTGTTTTATTTTGAGTTCCCAAGTGAGAGATGAGGAACTCTGGTGGTTTTCCTGGATATTGTCGATACCAGAAGAAATAATCCTGAGCAGTTGCTTTCTTTGCATATTTGTAGGACAGAGTAACAGTGGTGCCTTGTGAGCTGAAGTCTTGAGTCTGGACTGGACTCAGGTCTTCACAGCTGACTCCTAAAGGAAGAGAGAACTCTGTTATAACATGATGTCAGTGTTTCATTACATATAGTTTCTGTTCATTCTCCTGTGTGATGTCACATACCTGTTAGAGTAGAGACAAACAGTAGAGACAGTGCACAGTAGTCCAGTGTGAGCATGTTGAATAAAGGTGAAGTTGATGGTTTGTGTATTGAACTCTGCTGAATATGGAAGTTCCTCTCTCTTCTATAGTTCAGGAACAGCTCAGCTCCTCCCTCAATCTCTCCGTCTCCTCTTAGATCTGTACTTTCTCTCCTCTCTTACACTTCCTCCTGCTGAACACACTGTAGCAGCTCATTCTTCTTCTGGTTATTACTCAGTCTTTTATAACAGGAGTCACATAAATGTAGCTGTGGTCAGTTAAAGGGGGGGTCACCTTTTCAGGATCTGCAAACACAAGAACA
Organism: Caranx ignobilis; assembly: GCA_021432705.1. NCBI lineage: Eukaryota > Metazoa > Chordata > Actinopteri > Carangiformes > Carangidae > Caranx > Caranx ignobilis. The sequence goes on along the minus strand of MU270005.1, from coordinate 378,442 downwards.
ACAGAAGTAATGCGCTTCAAGTGGAGACTGTCCAGCTGCTGTCGGCTGACAGTGACAGAACATTTATTGTCCAATAATCTATACAGAGTTTGAACTTTATGTTAAACATCATCAACAAAGGCTAGACAGCAAGAAATACAACTGTGAGACTAGAGAACAGAAAACCAAGACAGGGAGACCTGGTAGAACAAAATGAATGGGAGGCCAGCCAGGTGGTGGAGAACATGGGGTTGAAAAGTCTGGGGTCTGACCGGGAGGCTGAGCAGATGTCCACAGAGAATCAATAGGCAAGCTGGGAGATCTAGCAGGCAGTGTGGAGGCTGGCTGGGGGGCTGGGCAAACAGGCATTAAGATGCAGGAGGGTCACTTCCGGCCGGAAGCACACGATGTATGTAGTGTTTCACAGAAGCTCCTCGGGAATGTGTTTTTAAAATACCTTAACTGTCACATAAAGTCTTTCCACTGTTTGCTACGATTACGTGCTCGTACAAGGATTGTGTACATTTTATTTTCAGCACCGTAACCGGATAAATGTCGAGCGCCAGAGCAAAAAGTGAGTCCGCTAAATCCGGCCAGGGCTCCTTATATCGCTCCGCCCTTACCTCAGCAGTTCAATCAAAATCAGCCAAAGTGGCTCAAGCCTTAATGAGAGAGTTTAACATTGTTGATCCATGGCGCTTCCTTAATCCAGGCAAAAGAGCGTACTCATTTTTCTCACATGTTCACTCTACATACACCTGTATTGACTTTTTTTTAGTGACCAATAGGTTAGTCAATTACATTTCTGACTGCAAATATGATGCGATCATTGTATCAGATCACACCTCTGTATCCATGAAGACCACCATGGCACTTAGCCACACATTTACTGTTGGACAATAACTTTGTTAATTTTGTCAGCAAGCAGATAGAGTTTTTCTTTTAAATTAATAAAACTCCAAGAAACAGCTTCCATGCTATGGGAGACAATGAAAGCTTTCATAAGAGGGGAGATTATTTCTTATACAATTTACCAGAAAAAATCTATGAGAGAGAAATTATCCAAGTTATCTTAGCGCTTTACATTTTTAGACTCCTTATATGCTACATCCAAACGGCCAGAAACCTTTAAGGAACGAATATCCTTGCAAGCAGAATATGGTCTCATAATGTCAAAGCTTACGTCTGAGCTTCCACTTCGTTCAAGATTGTGATTTTATGAACAGGGAGAAACTAGCAAACTTTTGGCTCACCAGTTAAGTCAAATTCTGGCATTTCAGTTGATTCCTTGAATTGAAACTGGTACAGGAATAACATCAGACCGTGTAGAAATTAATAACACTTTTATGGACTTTTGTAAATTGTTATACTCATCTGATTTCTTGCATGCTCCTCCAGACCTGCTCTCCTTCTTTGATAAAATTGGCATCCCTACCCTAGATCAGAATGTGGCGGAGGATTTGGAACATCCTGTTACAGTAAATGAACTTGCAGAAGCGGTTAAATCTCTTCAAACCGGTAAAAGTCCTGGCCCAGATGGCTTTCCAGGCGATTTTAATAAATTATTCTGGAAGCAACTGGCCCCACATTTACTAGAGATGTTTAAGGAGTCTTTCAATTTGATTTGGGTGTACTCCCCTGTACCTTAACCTCTTCCACTCCCACCCTATTTTGAAGCAAAAACGCTTAAAATTCCATCCTCATGTTATAATGGCTGTAGTTTCTCAACCAATTTGACTACATGCATGAATGAGGGCTTGCCAGAAAGGGGACACTATAGAGTTTCTTGTGAAAGTGTCAAAAACACTTTAGATATTACTGGAACAGAGCAGTGGGCCAGTAAGTGAGCAAAAAATTCAGATTTTCTGTCCGCCTAAAAAAAAATAATTAAAAAAACAAAAAATGGTCTGTGTGGCTTTATCCATATAGGTAAATGACAGTATAGGCCTGTAAGCACACTATCAGTGAACACCTGGTTCAAATTTGAAGAAGATAGCACAAAGTATCCGAGGTTCTGGGTTAGCCTGGCTGTAGTCTCCGCGGTCCGGTCCGGCTCCCCGTAGCTATCACAGCGGTCAGCTGCCCAGCTGACTAATATGGGTGTGTGTGTGACTGAGCATGCGCGGCTGAGGGTCCCCCTGTCCGAGGTTCTGGGTTAGCCTGGCTGTAGTCTCTGCTGAGTCCGGCCGGGTCAGCGTGGCTCACTCACTATTCTCACCGGGGGCCAGCGGCTGTGGCCAGCTGCCCCCGCCCCCCTGATTCCTGCTCTGTAGAGTGTGCCCCAGTGTTTGAACGGGTGGCTGAGTGTCTGGGCTGAGTCCGGCCCGGTCAGCGTGGCTCACTTACTATTCTCACCGGGGGCCAGCGGCTGTGGACAGCTGCCCCCGCCCCCCTGATTCCTGCTCTGTACATTGTGCCCCAGTGTTTGAACGGGTGGCTGAGTGTCTGGGCTGAGTCCGGCCCGGTCAGCGTGGCGCACTTACTATTCTCACCAGGGGCAGCCGGCCACAGCCGCTGCCCCCGCCCCCCTGATTCCTGCTCTGTAGAGTGTGCCCCAGTGTTTGAACGGGTGGCTGAGTGTCTGGGCTGAGTCCGGCCCGGTCAGCGTGGCTCACTTACTATTCTCACCGGGGGCCAGCGGCTGTGGCCAGCTGCCCCCGCCCCCCTGATTCCTTCTCTGTAGAGTGTGCCCCAGTCTTTGAACGGGTGGCTGAGTGTCTGGGCTGAGTCCGGCCCGGTCAGCGTGGCTCACTTACTATTCTCACTGGGGGCCAGCGGCTGTGGACAGCTGCCCCCGCCCCCCTGATTCCTGCTCTGTACAGTGTGCCCCAGTGTTTGAACGGGTGGCTGAGTGTCTGGGCTGAGTCCGGCCCGGTCAGCGTGGCGCACTTACTATTCTCACCGGGGGCAGCCGGCCACAGCCGCTGGCCCCCGCCCCCCTGATTCCTGCTCTGTAGAGTGTGCCCCAGTGTTTGAACGGGTGGCTGAGTGTCTGGGCTGAGTCCGGCCCGGTCAGCGTGGCTCACTTACTATTCTCACCGGGGGCCAGCGGCTGTGGCCAGCTGCCCCCGCCCCCCTGATTCCTTCTCTGTAGAGTGTGCCCCAGTGTTTGAACGGGTGGCTGAGTGTCTGGGCTGAGTCCGGCCCGGTCAGCGTGGCTCACTTACTATTCTCACTGGGGGCCAGCGGCTGTGGACAGCTGCCCCCGCCCCCCTGATTCCTGCTCTGTACAGTGTGCCCCAGTGTTTGAACGGGTGGCTGAGTGTCTGGGCTGAGTCCGGCCCGGTCAGCGTGGCGCACTTACTATTCTCACCGGGGGCAGCCGGCCACAGCCGCTGGCCCCCGCCCCCCTGATTCCTGCTCTGTAGAGTGTGCCCCAGTGTTTGAACGGGTGGCTGAGTGTCTGGGCTGAGTCCGGCCCGGTCAGCGTGGCTCACTTACTATTCTCACCGGGGGCCAGCGGCTGTGGCCAGCTGCCCCCGCCCCCCTGATTCCTTCTCTGTAGAGTGTGCCCCAGTGTTTGAACGGGTGGCTGAGTGTCTGGGCTGAGTCCGGCCCGGTCAGCGTGGCTCACTTACTATTCTCACCGGGGGCCAGCGGCTGTGGACAGCTGCCCCCGCCCCCCTGATTCCTGCTCTGTACAGTGTGCCCCAGTGTTTGAACGGGTGGCTGAGTGTCTGGGCTGAGTCCGGCCCGGTCAGCGTGGCACACTTACTATTCTCACCGGGGGCAGCTGCCACAGCCGCTGGCCCCCGCCCCCCTGATTCCTGCTCTGTAGAGTGTGCCCCAGTGTTTGAACGGGTGGCTGAGTGTCTGGGCTGAGTCCGGCCCGGTCAGCGTGGCTCACTTACTATTCTCACCGGGGCCATCGGCTGTGGCCAGCTGCCCCCGCCCCCCTGATTCCTTCTCTGTAGAGTGTGCCCCAGTGTTTGAACGGGTGGCTGAGTGTCTGGGCTGAGTCCGGCCCGGTCAGCGTGGCGCACTTACTATTCTCACCGGGGGCAGCTGGCCACAGCCGCTGGCCTCCGCCCCCCTGATTCCTGCTCTGTAGAGTGTGCCCCAGTGTTTGAACGGGTGGCTGAGTGTCTGGGCTGAGTCCGGCCCGGTTAGCGTGGCTCACTTACTATTCTCACCGGGGGCCAGCGGCTGTGGACAGCTGCCCCCGCCCCCCTGATTCCTGCTCTGTAGAGTGTGCCCCAGTGTTTGAACGGGTGGCTGAGTGTCTGGGCTGAGTCCGGCCGGGTCAGCGTGGCTCACTTACTATTCTCACCGGGGGAAGCTTGCCACAGCCGCTGGCCCCCGCCCCCCTGATTCCTGCTCTGTAGAGTGTGCCCCAGTGTTTGAACGGGTGGCTGAGTGTCTAGGCTGAGTCCGGCCCGGTCAGCGTGGCTCACTTACTATTCTCACCGGGGGCCAGCGGCTGTGGCCAGCTGCCCCCGCCCCCTGATTCCTGCTCTGTAGAGTGTGCCCCAGTGTTTGAACGGGTGGCTGAGTGTCTGGGCTGAGTCCGGCCCGGTTAGCGTGGCTCACTTACTATTCTCACCGGGGGCCAGCGGCTGTGGACAGCTGCCCCCGCCCCCCTGATTCCTGCTCTGTAGAGTGTGCCCCAGTGTTTGAACGGGTGGCTGAGTGTCTGGGCTGAGTCCGGCCGGGTCAGCGTGGCTCACTTACTATTCTCACCGGGGGAAGCTTGCCACAGCCGCTGGCCCCCGCCCCCCTGATTCCTGCTCTGTAGAGTGTGCCCCAGTGTTTGAACGGGTGGCTGAGTGTCTAGGCTGAGTCCGGCCCGGTCAGCGTGGCTCACTTACTATTCTCACCGGGGGCCAGCGGCTGTGGCCAGCTGCCCCCGCCCCCCTGATTCCTGCTCTGTAGAGTGTGCCCCAGTGTTTGAACGGGTGGCTGAGTGTCTGGGCTGAGTCCGGCCCGGTCAGCGTGGCGCACTTACTATTCTCACCGGAGGCCAGCGGCCCCTGCCCCCCTGATTCCTGCTCTGTAGAGTGTGCCCCAGTGTTTGAACGGGTGGTTGAGTGTCTAGGCTGAGTCCGGCCCGGTCAGCGTGGCTCACTTACTATTCTCACCGGGGGAAGCTTGCCACAGCCACTGGCCCCCGCCCCCTGATTCCTGCTCTGTAGAGTGTGCCCCAGTGTTTGAACGGGTGGCTGAGTGTCTAGGCTGAGTCCGGCCCGGTCAGCGTGGCTCACTTACTATTCTCACCGGGGGCCAGCGGCCCCCGCCCCCCTGATTCCTGCTCTGTAGAGTGTGCCCCAGTGTTTGAACGGGTGGCTGAGTGTCTGGGCTGAGTCCGGCCCGGTCAGCGTGGCGCACTTACTATTCTCACCGGGGGCAGCTGGCCACAGCCGCTGGCCTCCGCCCCCCTGATTCCTGCTCTGTAGAGAGTGCCCCAGTTTTTGAACGGGTGGCTGAGTGTCTGGGCTGAGTCGGCCCGGTCAGCGTGGCTCACTTACTATTCTCACCGGGGCCAGCGGCTGTGGCCAGCTGCCCCCGCCCCCCTGATTCCTGCTCTGTAGAGTGTGCCCCAGTGTTTGAACGGGTGGCTGAGTGTCTGGGCTGAGTCTGGCCCGGACAGCGTGGCTCACTTACTATTCTCACCGGGGGCAGCTGGCCACAGCCGCTGGCCCCCGCCCCCCTGATTCCTGCTCTGTAGAGTGTGCCCCAGTGTTTGAACGGGTGGCTGAGTGTCTGGGCTGAGTCCGGCCCGGTCAGCGTGGTGTACTTACTATTCTCACCGGGGGCCAGCGGCTGTGGCCAGCTGCCCCCGCCCCCCTGATTCCTGCTCTGTAGAGTGTGCCCCAGTGTTTGAACGGGTGGCTGAGTGTCTGGGCTGAGTCCGGCCCGGTCAGCGTGGCGCACTTACTATTCTCACGGAGGCCAGCGGCCCCTGCCCCCCTGATTCCTGCTCTGTAGAGTGTGCCCCAGTGTTTGAACGGGTGGCTGAGTGTCTAGGCTGAGTCCGGCCCGGTCAGCGTGGCTCACTTACTATTCTCACCGGGGGAAGCTTGCCACAGCCACTGGCCTCCGCCCCCCTGATTCCTGCTCTGTAGAGAGTGCCCCAGTTTTTGAACGGGTGGCTGAGTGTCTGGGCTGAGTCCGGCCCGGTCAGCGTGGCTCACTTACTATTCTCACCGGGGCCAGCGGCTGTGGCCAGCTGCCCCCGCCCCCCTGATTCCTGCTCTGTAGAGTGTGCCCCAGTGTTTGAACGGGTGGCTGAGTGTCTGGGCTGAGTCTGGCCCGGACAGCGTGGCTCACTTACTATTCTCACCGGGGGCAGCTGGCCACAGCCGCTGGCCCCCGCCCCCCTGATTCCTGCTCTGTAGAGTGTGCCCCAGTGTTTGAACGGGTGGCTGAGTGTCTGGGCTGAGTCCGGCCCGGTCAGCGTGGTGTACTTACTATTCTCACCGGGGCCAGCGGCTGTGGCCAGCTGCCCCCGCCCCCCTGATTCCTGCTCTGTAGAGTGTGCCCCAGTGTTTGAACGGGTGGCTGAGTGTCTGGGCTGAGTCCGGCCCGGTCAGCGTGGCGCACTTACTATTCTCACCGGAGGCCAGCGGCCCCTGCCCCCCTGATTCCTTCTCTGTAGAGTGTGCCCCAGTCTTTGAACGGGTGGCTGAGTGTCTGGGCTGAGTCCGGCCCGGTCAGCGTGGCTCACTTACTATTCTCACTGGGGGCCAGCGGCTGTGGACAGCTGCCCCCGCCCCCCTGATTCCTGCTCTGTACAGTGTGCCCCAGTGTTTGAACGGGTGGCTGAGTGTCTGGGCTGAGTCCGGCCCGGTCAGCGTGGCGCACTTACTATTCTCACCGGGGGCAGCCGGCCACAGCCGCTGGCCCCCGCCCCCCTGATTCCTGCTCTGTAGAGTGTGCCCCAGTGTTTGAACGGGTGGCTGAGTGTCTGGGCTGAGTCCGGCCCGGTCAGCGTGGCTCACTTACTATTCTCACCGGGGGCCAGCGGCTGTGGCCAGCTGCCCCCGCCCCCCTGATTCCTTCTCTGTAGAGTGTGCCCCAGTGTTTGAACGGGTGGCTGAGTGTCTGGGCTGAGTCCGGCCCGGTCAGCGTGGCTCACTTACTATTCTCACCGGGGGCCAGCGGCTGTGGACAGCTGCCCCCGCCCCCCTGATTCCTGCTCTGTACAGTGTGCCCCAGTGTTTCAACGGGTGGCTGAGTGTCTGGGCTGAGTCCGGCCGGTCAGCGTGGCACACTTACTATTCTCACCGGGGGCAGCCTGCCACAGCCGCTGGCCCCGCCCCCCTGATTCCTGCTCTGTAGAGTGTGCCCCAGTGTTTGAACGGGTGGCTGAGTGTCTGGGCTGAGTCCGGCCCGGTCAGCGTGGCTCACTTACTATTCTCACCGGGGGCCAGCGGCTGTGGCCAGCTGCCCCCGCCCCCCTGATTCCTTCTCTGTAGAGTGTGCCCCAGTGTTTGAACGGGTGGCTGAGTGTCTGGGCTGAGTCCGGCCCGGTCAGCGTGGCGCACTTACTATTCTCACCGGGGGCAGCTGGCCACAGCCGCTGGCCTCCGCCCCCCTGATTCCTGCTCTGTAGAGTGTGCCCCAGTGTTTGAACGGGTGGCTGAGTGTCTGGGCTGAGTCCGGCCCGGTTAGCGTGGCTCACTTACTATTCTCACCGGGGGCCAGCGGCTGTGGACAGCTGCCCCCGCCCCCCTGATTCCTGCTCTGTAGAGTGTGCCCCAGTGTTTGAACGGGTGGCTGAGTGTCTGGGCTGAGTCCGGCCGGGTCAGCGTGGCTCACTTACTATTCTCACCGGGGGAAGCTTGCCACAGCCACTGGCCTCCGCCCCCCTGATTCCTGCTCTGTAGAGAGTGCCCCAGTTTTTGAACGGGTGGCTGAGTGTCTGGGCTGAGTCCGGCCCGGTCAGCGTGGCTCACTTACTATTCTCACCGGGGGCCAGCGGCTGTGGCCAGCTGCCCCCGCCCCCCTGATTCCTGCTCTGTAGAGTGTGCCCCAGTGTTTGAACGGGTGGCTGAGTGTCTGGGCTGAGTCTGGCCCGGACAGCGTGGCTCACTTACTATTCTCACCGGGGGCAGCTGGCCACAGCCGCTGGCCCCCGCCCCCCTGATTCCTGCTCTGTAGAGTGTGCCCCAGTGTTTGAACGGGTGGCTGAGTGTCTGGGCTGAGTCCGGCCCGGTCAGCGTGGTGTACTTACTATTCTCACCGGGGGCCAGCGGCTGTGGCCAGCTGCCCCCGCCCCCCTGATTCCTGCTCTGTAGAGTGTGCCCCAGTGTTTGAACGGGTGGCTGAGTGTCTGGGCTGAGTCCGGCCCGGTCAGCGTGGCGCACTTACTATTCTCACCGGAGGCCAGCGGCCCCTGCCCCCTGATTCCTTCTCTGTAGAGTGTGCCCCAGTCTTTGAACGGGTGGCTGAGTGTCTGGGCTGAGTCCGGCCCGGTCAGCGTGGCTCACTTACTATTCTCACTGGGGCCAGCGGCTGTGGACAGCTGCCCCGCCCCCCTGATTCCTGCTCTGTACAGTGTGCCCCAGTGTTTGAACGGGTGGCTGAGTGTCTGGGCTGAGTCCGGCCCGGTCAGCGTGGCGCACTTACTATTCTCACCGGGGGCAGCCGGCCACAGCCGCTGGCCCCCGCCCCCCTGATTCCTGCTCTGTAGAGTGTGCCCCAGTGTTTGAACGGGTGGCTGAGTGTCTGGGCTGAGTCCGGCCGGGTCAGCGTGGCTCACTTACTATTCTCACCGGGGGAAGCTTGCCACAGCCACTGGCCTCCGCCCCCCTGATTCCTGCTCTGTAGAGAGTGCCCCAGTTTTTGAACGGGTGGCTGAGTGTCTGGGCTGAGTCCGGCCCGGTCAGCGTGGCTCACTTACTATTCTCACCGGGGGCCAGCGGCTGTGGCCAGCTGCCCCGCCCCCCTGATTCCTGCTCTGTAGAGTGTGCCCCAGTGTTTGAACGGGTGGCTGAGTGTCTGGGCTGAGTCTGGCCCGGACAGCGTGGCTCACTTACTATTCTCACCGGGGGCAGCTGGCCACAGCCGCTGGCCCCCGCCCCCCTGATTCCTGCTCTGTAGAGTGTGCCCCAGTGTTTGAACGGGTGGCTGAGTGTCTGGGCTGAGTCCGGCCCGGTCAGCGTGGTGTACTTACTATTCTCACCGGGGGCCAGCGGCTGTGGCCAGCTGCCCCCGCCCCCCTGATTCCTGCTCTGTAGAGTGTGCCCCAGTGTTTGAACGGGTGGCTGAGTGTCTGGGCTGAGTCCGGCCCGGTCAGCGTGGCGCACTTACTATTCTCACCGGAGGCCAGCGGCCCCTGCCCCCCTGATTCCTTCTCTGTAGAGTGTGCCCCAGTCTTTGAACGGGTGGCTGAGTGTCTGGGCTGAGTCCGGCCCGGTCAGCGTGGCTCACTTACTATTCTCACTGGGGCCAGCGGCTGTGGACAGCTGCCCCCGCCCCCCTGATTCCTGCTCTGTACAGTGTGCCCCAGTGTTTGAACGGGTGGCTGAGTGTCTGGGCTGAGTCCGGCCCGGTCAGCGTGGCGCACTTACTATTCTCACCGGGGGCCAGCGGCTGTGGCCAGCTGCCCCCGCCCCCCTGATTCCTTCTCTGTAGAGTGTGCCCCAGTGTTTGAACGGGTGGCTGAGTGTCTGGGCTGAGTCCGGCCCGGTCAGCGTGGCTCACTTACTATTCTCACGGGGGCCAGCGGCTGTGGACAGCTGCCCCCGCCCCCCTGATTCCTGCTCTGTACAGTGTGCCCCAGTGTTTGAACGGGTGGCTGAGTGTCTGGGCTGAGTCCGGCCCGGTCAGCGTGGCGCACTTACTATTCTCACCGGGGGCAGCCGGCCACAGCCGCTGGCCCCCGCCCCCCTGATTCCTGCTCTGTAGAGTGTGCCCCAGTGTTTGAACGGGTGGCTGAGTGTCTGGGCTGAGTCCGGCCCGGTCAGCGTGGCTCACTTACTATTCTCACCGGGGGCCAGCGGCTGTGGCCAGCTGCCCCCGCCCCCCTGATTCCTTCTCTGTAGAGTGTGCCCCAGTGTTTGAACGGGTGGCTGAGTGTCTGGGCTGAGTCCGGCCCGGTCAGCGTGGCTCACTTACTATTCTCACCGGGGGCCAGCGGCTGTGGACAGCTGCCCCCGCCCCCCTGATTCCTGCTCTGTACAGTGTGCCCCAGTGTTTGAACGGGTGGCTGAGTGTCTGGGCTGAGTCCGGCCCGGTCAGCGTGGCACACTTACTATTCTCACCGGGGGCAGCCTGCCACAGCCGCTGGCCCCCGCCCCCCTGATTCCTGCTCTGTAGAGTGTGCCCCAGTGTTTGAACGGGTGGCTGAGTGTCTGGGCTGAGTCCGGCCCGGTCAGCGTGGCTCACTTACTATTCTCACCGGGGGCCAGCGGCTGTGGCCAGCTGCCCCCGCCCCCCTGATTCCTTCTCTGTAGAGTGTGCCCCAGTGTTTGAACGGGTGGCTGAGTGTCTGGGCTGAGTCCGGCCCGGTCAGCGTGGCGCACTTACTATTCTCACGGGGGCAGCTGGCCACAGCCGCTGGCCTCCGCCCCCCTGATTCCTGCTCTGTAGAGTGTGCCCCAGTGTTTGAACGGGTGGCTGAGTGTCTGGGCTGAGTCCGGCCCGGTTAGCGTGGCTCACTTACTATTCTCACCGGGGGCCAGCGGCTGTGGACAGCTGCCCCCGCCCCCCTGATTCCTGCTCTGTAGAGTGTGCCCCAGTGTTTGAACGGGTGGCTGAGTGTCTGGGCTGAGTCCGGCCGGGTCAGCGTGGCTCACTTACTATTCTCACCGGGGGAAGCTTGCCACAGCCGCTGGCCCCCGCCCCCCTGATTCCTGCTCTGTAGAGTGTGCCCCAGTGTTTGAACGGGTGGCTGAGTGTCTAGGCTGAGTCCGGCCCGGTCAGCGTGGCTCACTTACTATTCTCACCGGGGGCCAGCGGCTGTGGCCAGCTCCCCCCGCCCCCCTGATTCCTGCTCTGTAGAGTGTGCCCCAGTGTTTGAACGGGTGGCTGAGTGTCTGGGCTGAGTCCGGCCCGGTCAGCGTGGCGCACTTACTATTCTCACCGGAGGCCAGCGGCCCCTGCCCCCCTGATTCCTGCTCTGTAGAGTGTGCCCCAGTGTTTGAACGGGTGGCTGAGTGTCTAGGCTGAGTCCGGCCCGGTCAGCGTGGCTCACTTACTATTCTCACCGGGGGAAGCTTGCCACAGCCACTGGCCCCCGCCCCCCTGATTCCTGCTCTGTAGAGTGTGCCCCAGTGTTTGAACGGGTGGCTGAGTGTCTAGGCTGAGTCCGGCCCGGTCAGCGTGGCTCACTTACTATTCTCACCGGGGGAAGCTTGCCACAGCCACTGGCCCCCGCCCCCCTGATTCCTGCTCTGTAGAGTGTGCCCCAGTGTTTGAACGGGTGGCTGAGTGTCTAGGCTGAGTCCGGCCCGGTCAGCGTGGCTCACTTACTATTCTCACCGGGGGCCAGCGGCCCCCGCCCCCCTGATTCCTGCTCTGTAGAGTGTGCCCCAGTGTTTGAACGGGTGGCTGAGTGTCTGGGCTGAGTCCGGCCCGGTCAGCGTGGCGCACTTACTATTCTCACCGGGGGCAGCTGGCCACAGCCGCTGGCCTCCGCCCCCCTGATTCCTGCTCTGTAGAGAGTGCCCCAGTTTTTGAACGGGTGGCTGAGTGTCTGGGCTGAGTCCGGCCCGGTCAGCGTGGCTCACTTACTATTCTCACCGGGGGCCAGCGGCTGTGGCCAGCTGCCCCCGCCCCCCTGATTCCTGCTCTGTAGAGTGTGCCCCAGTGTTTGAACGGGTGGCTGAGTGTCTGGGCTGAGTCTGGCCCGGACAGCGTGGCTCACTTACTATTCTCACCGGGGGCAGCTGGCCACAGCCGCTGGCCCCCGCCCCCCTGATTCCTGCTCTGTAGAGTGTGCCCCTGTGTTTGAACGGGTGGCTGAGTGTCTGGGCTGAGTCCGGCCCGGTCAGCGTGGCTCACTTACTATTCTCACCGGGGGCAGCTGGCCACAGCCGCTGGCCCCCGCCCCCCTGATTCCTGCTCTGTAGAGTGTGCCCCAGTGTTTGAACGGGTGGCTGAGTGTCTGGGCTGAGTCCGGCCCGGTCAGCGTGGCGCACTTACTATTCTCACCGGGGCCAGCGGCTGTGGCCAGCTGCCCCCGCCCCCCTGATTCCTGCTCTGTAGAGTGTGCCCCAGTGTTTGAACGGGTGGCTGAGTGTCTGCGCTGAGTCCGGCCCGGTCAGCGTCGCTCACTTACTATTCTCACCGGGGGCAGCTGGCCACAGCCGCTGGCCCCCGCCCCCCTGATTCCTGCTCTGTAGAGTGTGCCCCTGTGTTTGAACGGGTGGCTGAGTGTCTGGGCTGAGTCCGGCCCGGTCAGCGTGGCTCACTTACTATTCTCACCGGGGGCAGCTGGCCACAGCCGCTGGCCCCCGCCCCCCTGATTCCTGCTCTGTAGAGTGTGCCCCAGTGTTTGAACGGGTGGCTGAGTGTCTGGGCTGAGTCCGGCCCGGTCAGCGTGGCGCACTTACTATTCTCACCGGGGGCCAGCGGCTGTGGCCAGCTGCCCCCGCCCCCCTGATTCCTGCTCTGTAGAGTGTGCCCCAGTGTTTGAACGGGTGGCTGAGTGTCTGCGCTGAGTCCGGCCCGGTCAGCGTGGCTCACTTACTATTCTCACCGGGGGCAGCTGGCCACAGCCGCTGGCCCCCGCCCCCCTGATTCCTGCTCTGTAGAGTGTGCCCCTGTGTTTGAACGGGTGGCTGAGTGTCTGGGCTGAGTCCGGCCCGGTCAGCGTGGCTCACTTACTATTCTCATCGGGGGCAGCTGGCCACAGCCGCTGGCCCCCGCCCCCCTGATTTCTGCTCTGTAGAGTGTGCCCCAGTGTTTGAACGGGTGGCTGAGTGTCTGGGCTGAGTCCGGCCCGGACAGCGTGGCGCACTTACTATTCTCACCAGGGGCAGCTGGCCACAGCTGCTGGCCCCCGCCCCCCTGATTCCTGCTCTGTAGAGTGTGCCCCAGTGTTTGAACGGGTGGCTGAGTGTCTGGGCTGAGTCCGGCCCGGTCAGCGTGGCGCACTTACTATTCTCACCGGGGGCCAGCGGCTGTGGCCAGCTGCCCCCGCCCCCCTGATTCCTGCTCTGTAGAGTGTGCCCCAGTGTTTGAACGGGTGGCTGAGTGTCTGGGCTGAGTCCAGCCCGGTCAGCGTGGCTCACTTACTATTCTCACCGGGGGCCAGCGGCTGTGGCCAGCTGCCCCCGCCCCCCTGATTCCTGCTCTGTAGAGTGTGCCCCAGTGTTTGAACGGGTGGCTGAGTGTCTGGGCTGAGTCCGGCCCGGTCAGCGTGGCTCACTTACTATTCTCACCGGGGGCAGCTGGCCACAGCCGCTGGCCCCCGCCCCCCTGATTCCTGCTCTGTAGAGTGTGCCCCAGTGTTTGAACGGGTGGCTGAGTGTCTTGGCTGAGTCCGGCCCGGTCAGCGTGGCTCACTTACTATTCTCACCAGGGGCCAGCGGCTGTGGCCAGCTGCCCCCGCCCCCCTGATTCCTGCTCTGTACAGTGTGCCCCAGTGTTTGAACGGGTGGCTGAGCGTCTGGGCTGAGTCCGGCCCGGTCAGCCAGAGGTCCTGGGTTAGCCTGGCTGTGGTCTCCGCGGTCCGGTCCGGCTCCCCGTAGCTATCACAGCGGTCAGCTGCCCAGCTGACTAATATGGGTGTGTGTGTGACTGAGCATGCGCGGCTGTGGGTCCCCCTCCATTCTGTAATGTTTTTTTCATGATAAGATCCAGGCGGAGATGAGAGTCCAAATGGACACATGATAACCATATGGTATACTGAGACACCAAATGTGTTTTTCTCATGCATTTTTTTATCACACAAATTTGCAATATTGAACTGTTCAATTATTAAATTATGCCCATAAAGTATGGGCATAACTAACCCTTTCCTCCGTGTTTTCAACATGTCGCCATGTTCGCGCGCTTATATTTACGAGTCTTCTTCTTCTTCATCTTGTACACATTTACGATTGAATCAGCTAAATCTTTATTTACACTGTCCATTATAATACATCAATGTCCAGCACCCTCCCTTCAACCTCCGTGTCGTACACTAACTTCAAAATAAAACCGAGGGAACGTCTCCCTCGGTTGAAACGGGGAAAATGATCACGCTTCGGACTGTAGATATTCCGTATATTCTTGTGCAAAAATAAATGAGAAACAAAATAAAATCGATATTGAATTAGCAAAACAACCTAATGAAGCCACAGATACCAAATACGCCATGTTTACCAATGTAGTAAGCCCGCGCAAGCTGAAACTGCAGAAGAGGAGCGGCTCGGGGACGCCGGCGTCCCCGCGGAGTTGAAGAGGTTAAGGCTGCACTTGTTTTTTGCTTGTTAATTGTGTCTATTAGCTGTATTGTCCTTCTAATATTATCCTGGGTTTGTCTGCATTTTATGAAACCTGTCTGGTCCCCGTCTATTAACTCTGGTAGTAAATATTCCAATCTTTTGGATATTATTGAAGTAAATAATTTGTAATCAACATTGAGGACAGAGATTGGTCGGTATGACTCATAATACTCTTTATTACTACCTTCTTTGGGGATTACAGAAATGACTGCTTCCTTCCAGGAGGGGGGGACTTTAGCATGCTGGAGTGTCCAGTTAAAGGACTCCAACAGTAAAGAGGACACCTCCTGCCTGAAGATCTTATACCACTCATGCGGGTATCCATCACTCCCAGGGCTTTTATTAGTCTTCAGTTTACTGATGGCTTCATCCAGCTCTTCTTTTGTTATTGGAGAGGTTAGAGCCTCGTTTTAGTTAGTACCTATGGAGGGGAGATCCAGTGTTAACAAGTAGTTTTTAATCTCCGTCTGTTCTTGATGTTTTTTAAGGTAATGTAGCAGGGTATTTTCATTTTGAATAATAATAAGTTAACAGTAAATGAGACAAGCTTGTGATCTGACAAAGACTGAAGTAGAACAGTTCAGTGGTGTTGCACCAGTGCAGCAGATGAGATCCAGAATATGTTTTCTAGAATGGATGGGGGAGTTGAAACTGAGTTGGAGAAGCGAGGGAGTCAGTTTCATGGGATATTGAGTGTGACGCCTGATCCAGTTGGTTTGTGAGTGATGTGGATGAGCTGCTCCTGTGACTCCTCCCACAGTGTTTGATTAGCAGCTGTAACCACAGTGACTCTGATCCAACAGGAATGAGCAGAATCCATCTGATATGAAGCTGTGGTTTGAATACCACTTCCCTCCTCTTTGAAGAGGAGTCAGATATCTGTCTCCAGGTTTTTGTACAGCCTCTTCTACACTTTGTATCACTGTGTTTCTAGAGCACAGTAGTAGAGAGCTGTGTCTGCCAGGGTTAGCTTGTTGATGGTCAGTTCAGTTGATGTGTCTGTTGTTTCAGACCGATAGTGACTGGGGTTCGGATTATAGTCACTAGTGCTCCCCTTTGCTCCTTTCCAGAGGATAAACTGAGGAGCCTGAAGGTCAGAATCATGTCTGTACCAGTTAAGGGCAACACCACTTGCTGTTGTCTCATATCGACATGAGAGTGAGGCACGTTGTCCTTCTTGTCCACTGACTCCACGTGTTACAGGAGTGATTGTGTCTCCAGCTATTAGTCCTGTAAAAAGTAGAGAAGATGAAGCCATTAGACTAACATTGTCCATGAGGCTGAGAGGAGAAGACAGTGGAAAATGTCAGTGTACAGTGTTACTCTGTGGACACAAACAGCTCAAGTGTAGCTCACATCACAACTAGATTGTACAGGACTTGATGACAGAGACAGATTATTGTGCAGTTTCAAGTGTGAAAGAATCAAATGGAGGTCAAACATGTTGTTGATGGAGCAGCTTCACTCAGACACTGATTTGTTGTCCAACTCACCTATGAAGTGAGATAAAAGCAAAAAGAGGTAAAGCAACATGTCTTTGGAGGAGTTGAAGCCAAACAGACAGCAGATGAACAATGTTGTTCCACTGCAGTAGAATGAACAAACTAAACAGCCTCTCTGCTGCACAGCCCTTCTCCTCAACATCAAGCTGATTGTGCTTTTACTTCCTCCAACATTTCTGCTCTGGACTCACTCATCATCTCATTGGCTGAGGGGGACTGAAGTGGGTGGGGCCAGGTAACAGTCTTTGATGCTTTGTCTCTCAGTTTCTGTGATGTTGTTGTCATGAGTCCACAGACACAGTCTCTGATAAGTCATTGTTTCAACAGTGTGTGACTCCCTCTAGTGGATGTTGTGGAGTATTGTGTTGTCTTTGCTCCAAAGGTTTTTGTACAGAGTCTTGGTGTTTCCTGTCACTGTGGGCCTCAGAGCACAGTAGTACACAGCAGAGTCAGACACCTGAAGCTTCTGGATCTTCAGAGGAACTGATGTGTCGATGATTTCAGTCTGAAATCTTCCTGATGACTTTTGTCCTTTCTGTGATTTAAGGTGTTGCATCAACATCTTGGGAAAGTCATTTTCTTCTTGTTTGTACCAGAACAAAGTGGGACTTGGGTTACTGGTCTCAAATGAACAGTCGAGTGTAACTGTGTCTCCTTGAGCAGCAGTGACAGCAGTTGTTGGCTGCATCACTCTGTCTTCTCCTTTACACTCTGAGGAAGAACAGAACATGCAGAGGAAGAGATGGATCAATGAAGATGATTGATTACAGCACAACAATCAGTAGCTTTAAAGAGTTCCCTATCCAGAGAGTCACACACACACATGTAGAATAGATGTGATTCTCACTGATCATTGTCACTTTGAACCATATCAAGTGTTTTTCCAAGGTAAGAAATGTCAGCAGAAATGATGTGCTCTGACTTTGTGTAGGATGAAGATTAAAAGCTGTGAGTGTAGAGCTCAGTAACATGTTGAGGTGTTTGAAGAGGAAACATGCTGTGCTTTCTATCTTACCAAAGAAAAGAGCAGCAAGAATAATCCACAGCCAATGGTCCATCTCTACAACAAGGTTGAAATCAACAGGAGAAAGTAGCTGATGTTCAACATTCACTCTGACACTTGTTGTCTTCACAGCACCACTTATTACTGACACAGTGGTTGAACACAGTCAGGAAGTAGTGCACCTCCTACTTGATGATGTGGCCCTCTAGTGGAGCTAAAGAGTGGAGTTCAGCAGTGGAGAAAAGGCTTCCAGCAGCTTGTCAGTGTGTCAGCTTGTGTTTTTGTACAGAGTCTGTCACTGCAGCAGAGGAGATCTGCAGATCCATCCTGGTTTTATCACCACTCACTTTAACTGACAGTCCAGACTCTGTTTTATTTTGAGTTCCTAAGTGAAAGATGAGGAACTCTGGTGGTTTTCCTGGATATTGTCGATACCAGAAGAAATAATCATCATCAGCTGCTTTTCTTGAGAAGTTGTAGGACAGAGTAACAGTGGTGCCTTGTGAGCTGAAGTCTTCAGTCTGGACTGGACTCAGGTCTTCACAGCTGACTCCTAAAGGAAGAGAGAACTCTGTTATAACATGATGTCAGTGTTTCATTACATATAGTTTCTGTTCATTCTCCTGTGTGATGTCACATACCTGTTAGAGTAGAGACAAACAGTAGAGACAGTGCACAGTAGTCCAGTGTGAGCATGTTGAATAAAGGTGAAGCTGATGGTTTGTGTATTGAACTCTGCTGAATATGGAAGTTCCTCTCTCTTCTATAGTTCAGGAACAGCTCAGCTCCTCCCTCAATCTCTCCGTCTCCTCTTAGATCTGTATTTTCTCTCCTCTCTTACACTTCCTCCTGCTGAACACACTGTAGCAGCTTCTTCTTCTGGTTTTTACTCACTGTTATATAACAGGAGTCACATAAATGTAGCTGTGGTCAGTTAAAGGTTCAGTCATTGTCCAATAATCTATACAGAGTTTGATCTTATAGCCAAATGTCAGATTACAGTTAAAGAGCCAGGATCCACCTACTTTTCCAGTTCAATTGCTAAAAATCCTCAAACTCCAAAGTCTTATTGAAGGTGATGTTGTGAGGAGCTCTTTCCCTCCTGATACTGAGTCTAGCTCTGAACTTTCTGAGCCATTCTGTGGTAAAGTTGGAGAATATTACGTCTTACTGTGTCTGATGAATGTGTCGGACCAGTCTCTCCTCCTCACAGTGCACTACTTGCACCATTTCAGCCAGTCTCCTTCTCAGTCTCACAAACCAGTGTCACACATATTGAATCCTGCTCTCAGCTGCAGATTATCCCTCCTAACCCTTTCAGGATGTGTGGACAGATATCAGTCCCTTCATCTTTATGTATCATCTGTTGTTCTTTAGCCCTCAGCTTTTTCCATCTTCTTTCAAACATGTGACTGAACAGTGACTCCTGAAGAAGCCTGATCTTGACCTACTCAACAACCATTATCACTGGCCCGTCTCTAAACCCAGTGTTTGAATTATGCTGCAGTCGCTGGTGGTGTCAATGCTTGGGAAAGGGATTCCTACAGTACCAGAGGCTGCACGTTGTGGACCACAGATTCTGAATCCTGTGTCTAAGGGCCTAAATTTTTGTGACACGTCCACCTCAATCTGGTTTGTTAACAACTGATTTGTGTGTGTGTTTTGTAAAACAAACATTCCTTGTATCTTTCCTTTCACTGTTCAAATGGGTTGAATAAAACTTTAAAACGAGGACCTTATGCACAGGGTCTGGAATCTGCAGTCCACAAGGTGCAGCCTTTACTTTTGGAGAAATCCCTTAATGGCAGTGTTTCCCCATTGTGCAGCCTGACTTGGCGATAGAGAAAAGTTAACCTCTGCTAAACCTAGTAGCTAACTGGTCAACAAAAGCAACTGTATGTTAGATGTTAGCATACAGACAGGACACACTTGAAACACTTCATTTAAGACCAGATGGTCCAATGATAACATCTTTGCATTCTAGCGGCCTACATTATTGACAAGACAGTGACAGACCAGATGAAGGACCTCCCTACTTATAGGTCTCCATGGACTTAGATCTCCTCCTGTTGCTGTGCTCTGCAAATCTGGATCTGCTTCTTTGTCAAGCCATTTGTTTCCCTTGAGTAAAGATGGTTGACAAGCACCAGGTGTCTCTGTGTTTGTTCTCTGGACAAAACTGACAGGACGTGTCAAGTAGTTTCAACTCTGGAAGTAAAACAGAGAACATAAAGGACAGCCTCAGAAGATGTGACTGTTCTGATTTCTATTGATGCTGCTCATCCACTCACTTTTCATCCCACACCTCATCCTCATCAGAGATTCATTGTTTTATGGTTCAACAAACTCTGCATTTCTCTGCTGCTTCTTCACTACACAGAGTCTAGACTGGATCATCAGGAACCACTGAGGTTCAACAGTGTGTGACTCCCTCTAGTGGATGTTGTGGAGTATTGTGTTGTCTTTGCTCCAAAGGTTTTTGTACAGAGTCTTGGTGTTTCCTGTCACTGTGGGCCTCACAGCACAGTAGTACACAGCAGAGTCAGACACCTGAAGCTTCTGGATCTTCAGAGGAACTGATTTCTTGATGATTGAAGCATTAAATCTCTCTTCCTGGAACTCTGGGGCATTGTCATTTCCATTTGGGCTACGTCTCAATACATATCTGGGGAAGTCATTCACATCTTGTTTGTACCAGAATAAATAGTAAGTTGTGTCACTGGTCTGAAATGAACAGTTGAGTGTAACTGTGTCTCCTTGAGCAGCAGTGACAGCAGTTGTTGGCTGGATCACTCTGTCTTCTCCTTTACACTCTGGGGAAGAACAGAACATGCAGAGGAAGAGATGGATCAATAAAGATGATTGATTACAGCACAACAATCAGTAGCTTTAAAGAGTTCCCTATCCAGAGAGTCACACACACACATGTAGAATAGATGTGATTCTCACTGATCATTGTCACTTTGAACCATATCAAGTGTTTTTCCAAGGTAAGAAATGTCAGCAGAAATGATGTGCTCTGACTTTGTGTAGGATGAAGATTAAAAGCTGTGAGTGTAGAGCTCAGTAACATGTTGAGGTGTTTGAAGAGGAAACATGTTGTGCTTTCTATCTTACCAAAGAAAAGAGCAGCAAGAATAATCCACAGCCAATGGTCCATCTCTACAACAAGGTTGAAATCAACAGGAGAAAGTAGCTGATGTTCAACATTCACTCTGACACTTGTTCTCTTGACAGCACCACTTATTACTGACACAGTGGTTGAACACAGTCAGGAAGTAGTGCACCTCCTACTTGATGACGTGGCCCTCTAGTGGAGCTAAAGAGTGGAGTTCAGCAGTGGAGAAAAGGCTTCCAGCAGCTTGTCAGTGTGTCAGCTTGTGTTTTTGTACAGAGTCTTGGTGTTTCCTGTCACTGTGGGCTTCACAGCACAGTAGTACACAGCAGAGTCTGTCACTGCAGCAGAGATGATCTGCAGATTAAACTCTTTAGTGCTCTTGTCATGGTTCACAGATAGTCCTTGTTTTGTCTGTGAATAATCTGCGATGAGAAACTGTGGAGATGAACTGGACTTCTGTTGATACCAGAAGATGTAGTTCACAGAGGCTGAGTAGTTGCAGGAGAGAGTCACAGTGTTTCCCTCCAAAGCCATTATTTCATCTTGAAGTGATTTCACTAAGTCCTCAGAGGATCCTGGAAACAACAGAGACGTTTCATCATCACACTTTGAGTTTTAAAATCATCAAATTCAATTAACCCTAAACTTCTACTGAAAATCCAATAGACATTTTATTTTATCATGAACTTCCACTAACTCTTAGTTCAGATCTGATGCTTTCAGTACTGACCAGAATGAAAGGAGATGATCATGATCCAAACTGAAAGCAGCAGCATAATTTAGACTTGAACTGAATGAACACTGGAGAGAACTGAGCAGCTCTTCACTTCCTAAATGAAGCCTTTCATATTCAGCTGTGTAGCTCCTCCTCCTCCTCCTCTTGTGCTCTGTTTCCATTCAGGCTGATGGAAGCTGTAGAAATGACAGCAACATACACCACCTCCTTGGGCCAATCATCCACTCACATGTCTTCTCACATCACTGTATGCTGACGACACAGAGCTGTACCTGTCATTCCAACCAAAGTACTCACAGCTCAGAGAATACTGTCTCTGAGCAGATCTCAGCCTGTCTCTCTGATATATCTGCATGGATGAAGGAACACCACCTTCAACTAAACCTCTCTAACACTGAACTTCTACTTATCCTGGCCAATCAGACTCTTCAACATGATATCAATATCAGAATCACCTCTTCATCACTCACCCAAAGTAAAGGCTCAGTAATCCTGGGTGTCCTGTTTAATGACCAGCTCTTCTTCTCTGACCATGTTGTTTCATCTCTCAGTTGTTCCACTTTGCTCTATACAGCATCACAACAATCAGGACTCACTTGAATAAATCTTCCATCCAGCTCTTGGTCCAGATCATTGTTACCTCTCAACTCAACTACTGCTCTGCTCTTCTGGTGGACCTTCCTGTCAAACCATTACATATTGTCCAGAACGCAGCAGCCCATCTGGTTTCAGCCCTGAAGGTCATGTCACTTCAATACTCATTGACCTGTACTGGCTACCCATGGGAGCCAGCATCAAATTCAGATCACTGATGCTGCCTTCAAAGTAGCCACCTGCTTTGCAAAATCTACTTGAATTTAATCATTCAGCCTTATTCTCCTTCTCTGCCACTACCTTCCTCCAAAGAACGGCGTCTGGTGTTTCCATCCCTGCAAACTAGTTGGTCTCAGTCCAGACTGTTCTCATCTGTTGTTGTCTGAGGGAGAACAAACTACAGAATCTCATCAGAGCAGAGGCGTCCCTCTCTATCTTAAAGAACCTCTTGAAAACTCATCTCTTCAGAAATCACCTCCTCTCCTAAAACCACAACATGTTTAATTAGGACCCACTCTGCACTTTTGGTGAACTTCCATAATATAATCTCCTTGCACTTTTGAACAGATGTAGCACTTAATATTTACACTGATGTTTCAACTGACACTACTGATGTCCTTCACCAGTAAGTCGCAGTGGAGAGAAAAACTTTTGTTCTGACTGTGAATGTGACACATGTTCAGATAAGAAGTTAAGAAGAAATTATCACCATTCAGGATAAAACATTGTGGATTATACATTTAGACATTATGATAAATATCAGGACTTTGGTGAACTTCCTGATTCTCTTCTCTGTGGTCTAAATCTAAAGGTGATGAAGCAAACTCTCACCATCACTGTGGCTTTTATTGATAGAAGAAAAAATCTATCTGCACTGAGTCAATCAGATCATCAGGAACCACTGAGGTTCAACAGTGTGTGACTCCCTCTAGTGGATGTTGTGGAGTATTGTGTTGTCTTTGCTCCAAAGGTTTTTGTACAGAGTCTTGGTGTTTCCTGTCACTGTGGGCTGCAGAGCACATTAGTACACAGCAGAGTCAGACACCTGAAGCTCCTGGATCTTCAGAGGAACTGATCTTGAGGTGGAATCCAGAGTTGATGAAAACCTCTCTCTGAAGTTGTCTGCTGTGTTTCCTTCATCCAGTCTAACTCGGCTCAGGATCATGATTGGCTTCTGGTTCCCATCCTGTTTGTACCAGTAGAGATACGGACCTGCTGAACTGTTATATTGACAGCCAAGTGTTACTGCTTCTCCTTGTGGAGCAGTCACGTCTCCTTCTGGCTGCAGCACGTTGTCTTTCTGTGCTCTGGATTCTGTAAAACACCAACAGACAGTGTCAGTGAGCTGGTAGAGAATCATGTCAGTGTTGCAGTGGTACCACAGAAACAGTGGTGTTCATACCAAGGCACACAGCAGCCAGCAGCACTGAGATGAACAGAGGCGTCATGTCTGCAGTGTTGAGTCACTGTGAGCTACAGCCAGGATGAAGCAGCTGTGCTCTGTCTGTTGAGTCTTCATCAACACTAAGGTGGTGGATTAGAAGGAGGAGCCTGATCACAGTGACGGCCTCATTCTCAGCCCTGTGTTATTCCCTCTACTGACAACGTGACACTCAACACACTGTGGGACTGTGGTGCTCTCCTTCCTGCTCTGACTTGTGTTGTATGTGGTGGTCACTGGAAACTCCAGCTGACGTGTTTCCTGTTTTCCAGCTGCTGCAGATTCACTTTGTTCCTCAACAGATAAATGGTGCTAATTGTTGTGAAGCTGCTGCAGCTCCTTTAATATCTTTATCACACTGATGACAAATAAACTCTGAATGGATGTTTGAACATGACACTTGCTCTAGTCTTTCCACAGTCTTTCTTCTCTTGGATGGAAATGGACAGTTTAGTATGTGTTGGTCAAATACAAAGATGGTGGAGTTGTTGTGGAAGCTTCAATCAGCCAATGATGAAGGTTGATGAACCTTCAGCTGTTAGAGTTTGATTCTGCTGAGTTTTTCCTCAGACTTCAATGTGTGAAAACAAAAACTGCTGTTGATTTCAGACTCTTAGTAGTTGATGCTTTAGTGTGTGTTGCTGTGTGTCTCTACATGTTGACAGGGATGGTCACCAATGGAAAGAGCTCACTGTGGCCTGATGAGCAAAAGCGAATGAAGAAGATGAAGTGAGGGAGTCACCTTCCATTCATTTGTTTTCATGGGGTGTTGAGTGTGAAGCCTGATCCAGTTGGTTTGTGAGTGATGTGGATGAGCTGCTCCTGTGACTCCTCCCATAGTGTTTGATTGGCAGCTGTAACCACAGTGACTCTGATACAACAGGAATGAGCAGAATCCATCTGATATGAAGCTGTGGTTTGAATACCACTTCCCTCCTCTTTGAAGAGGAGTCAGATATCTGTCTCCAGGTTTTTGTACAGCCTCTTCTACACTTTGTATCACTGTGTTTCTAGAGCACAGTAGTAGAGAGCTGTGTCTGCCAGGGCTAGGTTGTTGATGGTCAGTGTAGTTGATGTGGCTGTTGTTTCAGACCGATAGTGACTGGGGTTCGGATTATAGTCACTAGTGCCCCCCTTTCCTTGTTTCCAGAGGATAAACTGAGGAGCCTGAAGGTCAGAATCATGTCTGTACCAGTAAAGATAAGCACTGCCGTAGGATGTCTCATACTGACATGAGAGTGAGACACGTTGTCCTTCTTGTCCACTGACTTCACGTCTTTCAGGAGTGATTGTGTCTCCAGCTATTAGTCCTGTAAAAAGTAGAGAAGATGAAGCCATTAGACTAACATTGTCCATGAGGCTGAGAGGAGAAGACAGTGGAAAATGTCAGTGTACAGTGTTACTCTGTGGACACAAACAGCTCAAGTGTAGCTCACATCACAACTAGATTGTACAGGACTTGATGACAAAGACAGATTATTGTGCAGTTTCAAGTGTGAAAGAATCAAATGGAGGTCAAACATGTTGTTGATGGAGCAGCTTGACTCAGACACTGATTTGTTGTCCAACTCACCTATGAAGTGAGATAAAAGCAAAAAGAGGTAAAGCAACATGTCTTTGGAGGAGTTGAAGCCAAACAGACAGCAGATGAACAATGTTGTTCCACTGCAGTAGAATGAACAAACTAAACAGCCTCTCTGCTGCACAGCCCTTCTCCTCAACATCAAGCTGATTGTGCTTTTACTTCCTCCAACATTTCTGCTCTGGACTCACTCATCATCTCATTGGCTGAGGGGGACTGAAGTGGGCGGGGCCAGGTCACAGTCTTTGATACTTTGTCTCTTAGTTTCTGTGATGTTGTTGTCATGAGTCCACAGACACAGTCTCTGATAAGTCATTGTTTCAACAGTGTGTGACTCCCTCTAGTGGATGTTGTGGAGTATTGTGTTGTCTTTGCTCCAAAGGTTTTTGTACAGAGTCTTGGTGTTTCCTGTCACTGTGGGCCTCACAGCACAGTAGTACACAGCAGAGTCTGTCACTGCAGCAAAGGAGATGGTCATGTTGATTTGTTTTTGTTCCACTTTAATCTTCAGTCCAGGTTTTGACTCAGTTCCTACTGATCCTGAAGCAGAGTGAGAGATGAGGAGCTCTGGTGGTTTTCCTGGATATTGTCGATACCAGTAGAAATAATCACTAATTGACAGTTTGGAGTAGTTGTAGGACAGAGTAACAGTGCTGCCTTCTAAACTGAAGTCTTCAGTCTGGACTGGAGTCAGTTCTTCACAGCTGACTCCTAAAGGAAGAGAGAAATGATGGTGATTCAATGAACAACTTACTTTAAAATAACTGAACCATGCACAATCTCACAGACCTGTTAAAATGACAACAAGCACAGAAAACAGACAGTTCATTGTGAGCATGTTGAATAAAGGTGAAGTTGATGGTTTGTGTATTGAACTCTGCTGAATATGGAAGTTCCTCTCTCTTCTATAGTTCAGTAACAGCTCAGCTCCTCCCTCAATCTCTCCTTCTCTTCTTAGATCTGTACTTTCTCTCCTGTCTTACACTTCCTCCTGCTGAATACACTGTAGCAGCTTGTTCTTCTTCTGGTTTTTACTCAGTCTTTTATAACAGGAGTCACATAAAGGTAACTGTGGTCAGTTAAAGGGGGGTCACCTTTTCAGGATCTGCAAATACAAGAACAACAGAAGTAATGCGCTTTAAGTGGAGACTGTCCAGCTGCAGTCAGCTGACAGCGGCAGAACATTTATAGTCCAACAATCTATCCAGAGTTTTAACTTTACGTTAAACATCATCAACAAAGGCAAGTCAACAAGAAATACAGCTGCGACGCTAGAGAACAGAAAACCAAAGCAGGGAGACCTGGAAGAACAAAAAGAATGGGAGGCCAGCCAGGTGGTGGAGAACATGGGGTTGAAAGTCTGGGGTCCGACCGGGAAGCTGAGCAGATGTCCACAGAGACCCATTAGACCATCTGGGAGACCGGGCAGACAGTGTGGAGGCTGGCTGGGGGGCTGGGTAAACATGCATTAAAATACAGGAGGGTGTGAGGACAGTGGTGATGGTCGGTCCCCTCTGGAGGCTGCGCTGGAGGACAACACCGAAGGTGGGTCCCCTTAGAAACCTGGCTCGAGGACGCCACTGCAAATAGCAGTACCACGAACTGAAGACCAAGAACTAAAGGGAGGCAGACCACTGATTGGAGACCAGGATTAGCAACAAGGTAGACCAATGATCGGAGAGGAGGGAGTGTGATGGACTGAGGTCGGAGGTGGGGCACTCGCTGCTGATCAGGGACTGAGATGAATTGGTATCAGAGGTGGGCTGCCAACTGGGAATCAGGAACTGGAGGTGGTTTGCCAGCTGGAGGTAAGGGGCTGAGTTGGAGCAGACCACTGCCTGGAGATCAGAGATTGTGGTGGACCAGACCATCCAGTGGACGTCAGGGACTGAGATGGACTGGACTGCTGGAACAGTGAAGTATCTGCCAGGGATGGTCACTCAGGGGAAGGGACACGATAGTCACCTGGGACCCCGACGCTGGAAGTGGCAAGGCATGAGATAGTTTAGAAAGGATATGTCAGTGACAGATCATTCTAAGAAGTTAACTCTTCGTTTATTAATCACTCATGCTCTTTATATGAAGATCTGAAGGCCTGTCACAACAGGAGAATGTGATACTGTCATTCATAAAGGAAACAAGGAACTCACTTTATACATGAGAGTCTGAACATAGAAAGACTGAGGGGGTCCTGTCATTCTTTGGAGAGCCTCCAGATCTTGATGCTTTGTCTAATCAGTGGGTTACCAGACACAGTGCACAACAATGCATCTGAAGAAATGAATTGAAAACAGACCAAGATCAAAAGTTGTAGCATCTTTCTGCCGACTCATCTACTTTGTTGTTGTTGTCACAGGAAAACTCTTTTACTGTTTTATGATGAAAAGTCTCAAATTCTCTGATGCATGTTGATCAGTACGATACATCTAGCTTGGATCATGAGGAAGAACGTTAACAGTGTGTGACTCCCTCTAGTGGATGTTGTGGAGTATTGTGTTGTCTTTGCTCCAAAGGTTTTTGTACAGAGTCTTGGTGTTTCCTGTCACTGTGGGCCTCAGAGCACAGTAGTACACAGCAGAGTCAGACACCTGAAGCTTCTGGATCTTCAGAGGAACTGATTTCTCAATGATTGAAGCATTGAATCTTTCTTCCTGGAACTCTGGGGCATTGTCATTTACATATTGGCTGCGTCTCACTACATATCTGGGAAAGTCATTCACATCTTGTTTGTACCAGAATAAATAGGGATTTGAGTCACTGGTCTCGAATGAACAGTCGAGTGTAACTGTGTCTCCTTGAGCAGCAGTGACAGCAGGTGTTGGCTGCATCACTCTGTCTTCTCCTTTACACTCTGGGGAAGAACAGAACATGCAGAGGAAGAGATGGATCAATAAAGATGATTGATTACAGCACAACAATCAGTAGCTTTAAAGAGTTCCCTATCCAGAGAGTCACACACACACATGTAGAATAGATGTGATTCTCACTGATCATTGTCACTTTGAACCATATCAAGTGTTTTTCCAAGGTAAGAAATGTCAGCAGAAATGATGTGCTCTGACTTTGTGTAGGATGAAGATTAAAAGCTGTGAGTGTAGAGCTCAGTAACATGTTGAGGTGTTTGAAGAGGAAACATGTTGTGCTTTCTATCTTACCAAAGAAAAGAGCAGCAAGAATAATCCACAGCCAATGGTCCATCTCTACAACAAGGTTGAAATCAACAGGAGAAAGTAGCTGATGTTCAACATTCACTCTGACACTTGTTGTCTTCACAGCACCACTTATTACTGACACAGTGGTTGAACACAGTCAGGAAGTAGTGCACCTCCTACTTGATGATGTGGCCCTCTAGTGGAGCTAAAGAGTGGAGTTCAGCAGTGGAGAAAAGGCTTCCAGCAGCTTGTCAGTGTGTCAGCTTGTGTTTTTGTACAGAGTCTTGGTGTTTCCTGTCACTGTGGGCCTCACAGCACAGTAGTACACAGCAGAGTCTGTCACTGCAGCAGAGGAGATCTGCAGATCCATCCTGGTTTTATCACCACTCACTTTCACTGACAGTCCAGACTCTGTTTTATTTTGACTTCCTAAGTGAGAGATGAGGAACTCTGGTGGTTTTCCTGGATATTGTCGATACCAGTAAAACTCATCATTAGCTGTTATTGTCCTGGAGTAGTTGTAGGACAGAGTAACAGCGGTGCCTTGTGAGCTGAAGTCTTCAGTCTGGACTGGACTCAGTTCTTCACAGCTGACTCCTAAAGAAACAGATAAATGTTGTTAAAGACCATGTGAAACTCTGATTGGCTGTTCCAGTGGTTTCTAGGAAACAGATCCTCTAAAGTCGTTTCTTCTTCCTGCTTGAACCTACCTGTGAGTATGATGAGAACCAAAGGAAACATTCCACAGTGATGCAGTGAGAGCATCTTCCAGACAGTGTGTGTGTTATGTGTGGTTTAGATATTGAATGTGTCTGACAGTGGGAGTTGTTTTCTGTTCTGCTCTTTGACACAGTTGCTCCTCCTCAACCTGTTCCTCCTCTCATATCACTGAACGGTAGGAACCAAAACCACACCTCAATGTGTCATGAACTTTCTTTGTCAGGGGTCACAGGTGAGTCTCACGTTTGATTGGATTACTCTCTTCTCAGGTGTAGGCAGGTAAGTAATGAGTAAATATTTAACACAACTCTAATTGTATGAGCAGATTCACTTGTCCTCCATGGTCTGTCTCCAAATCTGGACCAACATGTAGAAACAATCTAGTTAATTGATTTGCAGTCACATCATTAATACTTGTCTTGTTTTTGTTCAGGAGGTTTTTGGGGTCTTCAGTCTTGCTATTACCTGTTTCCTCACTCACATGAAATACTTGCACAGCTTTGTGGTGTATTTCTGTTTCCACCTTTGTCTGTCTCTGCTATGATCTGCTCCATAATACTGTACATAAATAATATTTTTCCCATGGAATAACTTTTGTAATTATCATAAATAATGCAACGTCTCCACCTTTTGTTTGAAGTAGTTTCTGAAACAGTTCTTATATCCTCAGTCTCGTCCATCTCAGTTTGTCCCTGTTCAAACCATGTTCATGGTTTTGTTGATATTGTTCATTACTTGTCGAGTGGTCTGAAAAGTTAAGGCTCTTACTGTTGGAGTGCATTATTGATATTGTTCAATCCATGTTAACATTTCCTTTAAAGTGTTCCTCTGATTACACTCGCTGTGAGTATTGTTATAAAAACTATGATATAACAAGGGTGAAGGTTGATATCAGTATCATGATGGAAACATTGATTGTCAGGGATGAACAGGGGTTGAGTCTCAGAGAGGTTCAGCTGAAGGTGATGTTCCTTCATAAATGTGGATCTGTTTGAGACTCAGACTGAGATCAGAGCAGAGACAGTGGAGTCGTCTGGAGGGAACAACAGATTTAACTGTGTGTGGTCAGCATGGCAGTGATATGAGAGGCCAAGTGAGCTGATGACTGGACCAAGGAGGTGGCGAATACTCCAAACATGAGGGATCCCAGGTATGATACTTGGGGTACTCCAGTGTGGAGGGGATGGATGAGGACATTTGTCCTTGTAGTGACACTAAAGAAGCTCCCAGTGAAACAGGATTCAAACCAAGGAACTGACTGAGATGCTGCTGATGGAGAGTGTGGATGGCAGGATGAGGTGGAGACTTGATCTGACTTTGTTCAAATCTAATGATTCATTTATTTATTTAGTTTGTGTAGTTCATGGAGTGTTGACTGTGAAGCCTGATCCAGTTGGTTTGTGAGTGATGTGGATGAGCTGCTCCTGTGACTCCTCCCACAGTGTTTGATTAGCAGCTGTAACCACAGTGACTGTGATACAACAGGAATGAGCAGAATCCATCTGATATGAAGCTGTGGTTTGAATACCACTTCCCTCCTCTTTGAAGAGGAGTCAGATATCTGTCTCCAGGTTTTTGTACAGCCTCTTCTACACTTTGTATCACTGTGTTTCTAGAGCACAGTAGTAGAGAGCTGTGTCTGCCAGGGTTAGGTTGTTGATGGTCAGTTCAGTTGATGTGTCTGATGTTGTAGACTGATATCGATCATCAGGAATATATTGATAACGACTCCATGATTTTGCTCCTTTCCGGAGGATAAACTGAGGAGCCTGAAGGTCAGAATCATGTCTGTACCAGTAAAGGTAAACACTACTTGCTGTTGTCTCATATCGACATGAGAGCGAGACATGTTGTCCTTCTTGTCCAATGACTTCACGTCTTTCAGGAGTGATTGTGTCTCCAGCTATTAGTCCTGTAAAAAGTAGAGAAGATGAAGCCATTAGACTAACATTGTCCATGAGGCTGAGAGGAGAAGACAGTGGAAAATGTCAGTGTACAGTGTTACTCTGTGGACACAAACAGCTCAAGTGTAGCTCACATCACAGCTAGATTGTACAGGACTTGATGACAAAGACAGATTATTGTGCAGTTTCAAGTGTGAAAGAATCAAATGGAGGTCAAACATGTTGTTGATGGAGCAGCTTCACTCAGACACTGATTTGTTGTCCAACTCACCTATGAAGTGAGATAAAAGCAAAAAGAGGTAAAGCAACATGTCTTTGGAGGAGTTGAAGCCAAACAGACAGCAGATGAACAATGTTGTTCCACTGCAGTAGAATGAACAAACTAAACAGCCTCTCTGCTGCACAGCCCTTCTCCTCAACATCAAGCTGATTGTGCTTTTACTTCCTCCAACATTTCTGCTCTGGACTCACTCATCATCTCATTGGCTGAGGGGGACTGAAGTGGGCGGGGCCAGGTCACAGTCTTTGATACTTTGTCTCTTAGTTTCTGTGATGTTGTTGTCATGAGTCCACAGACACAGTCTCTGATAAGTCATTGTTTCAACAGTGTGTGACTCCCTCTAGTGGATGTTGTGGAGTATTGTGTTGTCTTTGCTCCAAAGGTTTTTGTACAGAGTCTTGGTGTTTCCTGTCACTGTGGGCTGCAGAGCACAGTAGTACACAGCAGAGTCAGACACCTGAAGCTTCTGGATCTTCAGAGGAACTGATCTTGAGGTGGAATCCAGAGTTGATGAAAACCTCTCTCTGAAGTCGTCTGCTGTGTTTCCTTCATCCAGTGTAACTCGGCTCAGGATCATGATTGGCTTCTGGTTTCCATCCTGTTTGTACCAGTAGAGATACGGACCTGTCGAGCTGCTGTTATATTGACAGCCAAGTGTCACTGCTTCTCCTTGTGGAGCAGTCACGTCTCCTTCTGGCTGCAGCACGTTGTCTTTCTGTGCTCTGGATTCTGTAAAACACCAACAGACAGTGTCAGTGAGCTGGTAGAGAATCACGTCAGTGTTGCAGTGGTACCACAGAAACAGTGGTGTTCATACCAAGGCACACAGCAGCCAGCAGCACTGAGATGAACAGAGGTGTCATGTCTGCAGTGTTGAGTCACTGTGAGTTGGAGCCAGGATGAAGCAGCTGTGCTCTGTCTGTTGAGTCTCCATCAACACTAAGGTGGTGGATTAGAAGGAGGAGCCTGATCACAGTGACGGCCTCATTCACAGCCCTGTGTTATTCCCTCTACTGACAACGTGACACTCAACACACTGTGGGACTGTGGTGCTCTCCTTCCTGCTCTGACTTGTGTTGTATGTGGTGGTCACTGGAAAGTCCAGCTGACGTGTTTCCTGTTTTCCAGCTGCTGCAGATTCACTTTGTTCCTCAACAGATAAATGGTGCTAATTGTTGTGAAGCTGTTGCAGCTCCTTTAATATCTTTATCACACTGATGACAAATAAACTCTGAATGGATGTTTGAACATGACACTTGTTCTAGTCTTTCCACAGTCTTTCTTCTCTTGGATGGAAATGGACAGTTTAGTATGTGTTGGTCAAATACAAAGATGGTGGAGTTGTTGTGGAAGCTTCAATCAGCCAATGATGAAGGTTGATGAACCTTCAGCTGTTAGAGTTTGATTCTGCTGAGTTTTTCCTCAGACTTCAATGTGTGAAAACAAAAACTGCTGCTGATTTCAGAGTCTTAGTAGTTGATGCTTTAGTGTGTGTTGCTGTGTGTCTCTACATGTTGACAGGGATGGTGACCAATCAAAGGAGCTCATTGTGGCCTGATGAGCCACAGTGAATGAAGAAGATGAAGCGAGGGAGTCAGTTTCCATTCATTTGTTTTCATGGGGTGTTGAGTGTGAAGCCTGATCCAGTTGGTTTGTGAGTGATGTGGATGAGCTGCTCCTGTGACTCCTCCCACACTGTTTGATTAGCAGCTGTAACCACAGTGACTCTGATACAACAGGAATGAGCAGAATCCATCTGATATGAAGCTGTGGTTTGAATACCACTTCCCTCCTCTTTGAAGAGGAGTCAGATATCTGTCTCCAGGTTTTTGTACAGCCTCTTCTACACTTTGTATCACTGTGTTTCTAGAGCACAGTAGTAGAGAGCTGTGTCTGCCAGGGTTAGCTTGTTGATGGTCAGTTCAGTTGATGATCTGCTTGTTTGTGATTGATATCGAACATCAGGAATATATTGACCATCACTCCATGATCTTGCTCCTTTCCAGAGAATAAACTGAGGAGCCTGAAGGTCAGAATCATGTCTGTACCAGTAAAGTTCAGGATAGTCACTAGTTGTCTGATATTGACATGAGAGTGAGACGTGTTGTCCTTCTTGTCCACTGACTCCACGTCTTTCAGGAGTGATTGTGTCTCCAGCTATTAGTCCTGTAAAAAGTAGAGAAGATGAAGCCATTAGACTAACATTGTCCATGAGGCTGAGAGGAGAAGACAGTGGAAAATGTCAGTGTACAGTGTTACTCTGTGGACACAAACAGCTCAAGTGTAGCTCACATCACAACTAGATTGTACAGGACTTGATGACAAAGACAGATTATTGTGCAGTTTCAAGTGTGAAAGAATCAAATGGAGGTCAAACATGTTGTTGATGGAGCAGCTTGACTCAGACACTGATTTGTTGTCCAACTCACCTATGAAGTGAGATAAAAGCAAAAAGAGGTAAAGCAACATGTCTTTGGAGGAGTTGAAGCCAAACAGACAGCAGATGAACAATGTTGTTCCACTGCAGTAGAATGAACAAACTAAACAGCCTCTCTGCTGCACAGCCCTTCTCCTCAACATCAAGCTGATTGTGCTTTTACTCCCTCCAACATTTCTGCTCTGGACTCACTCATCATCTCATTGGCTGAGGGGACTGAAGTGGGCGGGGCCAGGTCACAGTCTTTGATGCTTTGTCTCTTAGTTTCTGTGATGTTGTTGTCATGAGTCCACAGACACAGTCTCTGAAAAGTCATTGTTTCAACAGTGTGTGACTCCCTCTAGTGGATGTTGTGGAGTATTGTGTTGTCTTTGCTCCAAAGGTTTTTGTACAGAGTCTTGGTGTTTCCTGTCACTGTGGGCTTCACAGCACAGTAGTACACAGCAGAGTCTGTCACTGCAGCAGAGGAGATCTGCAGATCCATCCTGGTTTGATCACCACTCACTTTAACTGACAGTCCAGACTCTGTTTTATTTTGAGTTCCCGAGTGAACAATTAGGAACTCTGGTGGTTTTCCTGGATATTGTCGATACCAGAAGAAATAATCACTTCCACTTGCTTTCTTTGCATAGTTGTAGGACAGAGTAACAGTGGTGCCTTGTGAGCTGAAGTCTTCAGTCTGGACTGGACTCAGGTCTTCACAGCTGACTCCTAAAGGAAGAGAGAACTCTGTTATAACATGATGTCAGTGTTTCATTACATATAGTTTCTGTTCATTCTCCTGTGTGATGTCACATACCTGTTAGAGTAGAGACAACCAGTAGAGACAGTGCACAGTAGTCCAGTGTGAGCATGTTGAATAAAGGTGAAGTTGATGGTTTGTGTATTGAACTCTGCTGAATATGGAAGTTCCTCTCTCTTCTATAGTTCAGGAACAGCTCAGCTCCTCCCTCAATCTCTGACTCTGTGCTACCAACAATGTTGTGGTGAAAAGTCACATAGTGTGATCAGTCAGTAATGTATGGAGCTGTGGAGTGGCCATAGAGTGTGACTCCCTCTAGTGGATGTTGTGGAGTATTGTGTTGTCTTTGCTCCAAAGGTTTTTGTACAGAGTCTTGGTGTTTCCTGTCACTGTGGGCTGCAGAGCACAGTAGTACACAGCAGAGTCAGACACCTGAAGCTTCTGGATCTTCAGAGGAACTGACCTTGAGGTGGAATCCAGAGTTGATGAAAACCTCTCTCTGAAGTCGTCTGCTGTGTTTCCTTCATCCAGTTTAAAGCGGCTCAGGATCATGATTGGCTTCTGGTTTCCATCCTGTTTGTACCAGTAGAGATTCGGACCTGGTGAACTGCTGTTATATTGACAGCCAAGTGTCACTGCTTGTCCTTGTGGAGCAGTCACGTTTCCTTCTGGCTGCAGCACGTTGTCTTTCTGTGCTCTGGATTCTGTAAAACACCAACAGACAGTGTCAGTGAGCTGGTAGAGAATCATGTCAGTGTTGCAGTGGTACCACAGAAACAGTGGTGTTCATACCAAGGCACACAGCAGCCAGCAGCACTGAGATGAACAGAGGCGTCATGTCTGCAGTGTTGAGTCAGTGTGAGCTACAGCCAGGATGAAGCAGCTGTGCTCTGTCTGTTGAGTCTTCATCAACACTAAGGTGGTGGATCAGAAGGAGGAGCCTGATCACAGTGACGGCCTCATTCACAGCCCTGTGTTATTCCCTCTACTGACAACGTGACACTCAACACACTGTGGGACTGTGGTGCTCTCCTTCCTGCTCTGACTTGTGTTGTATGTGGTGGTCACTGGAAACTCCAGCTGACGTGTTTCCTGTTTTCCAGCTGCTGCAGATTCACTTTGTTCCTCAACAGATTAATGGTGCTAATTGTTGTGAAGCTGCTGCAGCTCCTTTAATATCTTTATCACACTGATGACAAATAAACTCTGAATGGATGTTTGAACATGACACTTGTTCTAGTCTTTCCACAGTCTTTCTTCTCTTGGATGGAAATGGACAGTTTAGTATGTGTTGGTCAAATACAAAGATGGTGGAGTTGTTGTGGAAGCTTCAATCAGCCAATGATGAAGGTTGATGAACCTTCAGCTGTTAGAGTTTGATTCTGCTGAGTTTTTCCTCAGACTTCAATGTGTGAAAACAAAAACTGCTGCTGATTTCAGAGTCTTAGTAGTTGATGCTTTAATGTGTGTTGCTGTGTGTCTCTACATGTTGACAGGGATGGTGACCAATGAAAAGAGAACGATGAAGAGGAGGGACCCCAGGACAGAGCCCTGGGGCACACCACTGTTGACCGAGGAAGGTTGGGATTGGTAGTCTTTCAGCTGGACAAACTGCGTTTGGCCAGAGAGGTCAGAGGAGAACCAGGACAGAGTTGTGTTGTTCAGACCAACAGAAATTAGGCTGTTAAGGAGGATGCATTGGGAGATTGGGTCAAAAGCTGCGTTAAGGTCAAAGAGGATGAGTATAGTGAGATGTCCGGAATCTGCTGCCATCAGGAGGTCATTGGTGACCTTTACTAGAGCTGCTTCGATACTGTGACGAGGGCGAAAACCAGATTGAAATTGATCATAGAGAGGATTGTGAGTGTGATGACTATGGACCTGTGCAGCAAATACTTTTTCCAGGACTTTAGACAGAAGTGGGAGTTTTTAAACTGGTCAAGATTTATTAAGATCATTGGGGTCCAAACCAGGTTTTTGAGCACTGGAGTAATTATTGCTCTTTTGAGAGGAGGTGGAATTGAGCCGGAGGAGAGGGAGGAGTGAATGATGTCGGTGAGGAGTGGGGAGAGAGAAGGGAGACAGAGTTTAAAGAGGTTTGTGGGCAGAGGATCCAGTCTGCAGGTGGAGGACTTTGATTTCTGTATGATGGAGGCTATTTCACCAATGGTTGGGAGACTGAAGCTAGAAAACAAGGATATAAGAGGTGGATCAGGGTGAAACAATATTTACAGTCAGCAGTATTACACGGAGGAAGTAATTGATTTACAAACTGTGAAGCCTGATCCAGTTGGTTTGTGAGTGATGTGGATGAGCTGCTCCTGTGACTCCTCCCACAGTGTTTGATTGGCAGCTGTAACCACAGTGACTCTGATACAACAGGAATGAGCAGAATCCATCTGATATGAAGCTGTGGTTTGAATACCACTTCCCTCCTCTTTGAAGAGGAGTCAGATATCTGTCTCCAGGTTTTTGTACAGCCTCTTCTACACTTTGTATCACTGTGTTTCTAGAGCACAGTAGTAGAGAGCTGTGTCTGCCAGGGTTAGCTTGTTGATGGTCAGTTCAGTTGATGTGTCTGTTGTTTCGGACTGATAATGACTGGGGTTCGGATTATATTCATTTCTTTCCCTCTTTCCTCCTTTCCAGAGGATAAACTGAGGAGCCTGAAGGTCAGAATCATGTCTGTACCAGTAAAGGCGAGGATAGTCACTAGTTGTCTCATATTGACATGAGAGTGAGACACGTTGTCCTTCTTGTCCACTGACTTCACGTCTTTCAGGAGTGATTGTGTCTCCAGCTATTAGTCCTGTAAAAAGTAGAGAAGATGAAGCCATTAGACTAACATTGTCCATGAGGCTGAGAGGAGAAGACAGTGGAAAATGTCAGTGTACAGTGTTACTCTGTGGACACAAACAGCTCAAGTGTAGCTCACATCACAACTAGATTGTACAGGACTTGATGACAGAGACAGATTATTGTGCAGTTTCAAGTGTGAAAGAATCAAATGGAGGTCAAACATGTTGTTGATGGAGCAGCTTGACTCAGACACTGATTTGTTGTCCAACTCACCTATGAAGTGAGATAAAAGCAAAAAGAGGTAAAGCAACATGTCTTTGGAGGAGTTGAAGCCAAACAGACAGCAGATGAACAATGTTGTTCCACTGCAGTAGAATGAACAAACTAAACAGCCTCTCTGCTGCACAGCCCTTCTCCTCAACATCAAGCTGATTGTGCTTTTACTCCCTCCAACATTTCTGCTCTGGACTCACTCATCATCTCATTGGCTGAGGGGACTGAAGTGGGCGGGGCCAGGTCACAGTCTTTGATGCTTTGTCTCTTAGTTTCTGTGATGTTGTTGTCATGAGTCCACAGACACAGTCTCTGAAAAGTCATTGTTTCAACAGTGTGTGACTCCCTCTAGTGGATGTTGTGGAGTATTGTGTTGTCTTTGCTCCAAAGGTTTTTGTACAGAGTCTTGGTGTTTCCTGTCACTGTGGGCTTCACAGCACAGTAGTACACAGCAGAGTCTGTCACTGCAGCAGAGGAGATCTGCAGATCCATCCTGGTTTGATCACCACTCACTTTAACTGACAGTCCAGACTCTGTTTTATTTTGAGTTCCCGAGTGAACAATTAGGAACTCTGGTGGTTTTCCTGGATATTGTCGATACCAGAAGAAATAATCACTTCCACTTGCTTTCTTTGCATAGTTGTAGGACAGAGTAACAGTGGTGCCTTGTGAGCTGAAGTCTTCAGTCTGGACTGGACTCAGGTCTTCACAGCTGACTCCTAAAGGAAGAGAGAACTCTGTTATAACATGATGTCAGTGTTTCATTACATATAGTTTCTGTTCATTCTCCTGTGTGATGTCACATACCTGTTAGAGTAGAGACAAACAGTAGAGACAGTGCACAGTAGTCCAGTGTGAGCATGTTGAATAAAGGTGAAGTTGATGGTTTGTGTATTGAACTCTGCTGAATATGGAAGTTCCTCTCTCTTCTATAGTTCAGGAACAGCTCAGCTCCTCCCTCAGTCTCTGACTCTGTGCTACCAACAATGTTGTGGTGAAAAGTCACATAGTGTGATCAGTCAGTAATGTATGGAGCTGTGGAGTGGCCATAGAGTGTGACTCCCTCTAGTGGATGTTGTGGAGTATTGTGTTGTGTTTGCTCCAAAGGTTTTTGTACAGAGTCTTGGTGTTTCCTGTCACTGTGGGCTGCAGAGCACAGTAGTACACAGCAGAGTCAGACACCTGAAGCTTCTGGATCTTCAGAGGAACTGATTTATCAATGATTGAAGCATTAAATCTCTCTTCCAGGAACTCTGGGGCATTGTTATTTCCATATGGGCTACGTCTCAATACATATCTGGGAAAGTCATTTACTACTTGTTTGTACCAGAACAAAGTGGGACCTGTGCAACTGGTCTCAAATGAACAGTTGAGTGTAACTGTGTCTCCTTGAGCAGCAGTGACAGCAGTTGTTGGCTGCATCACTCTGTCTTCTCCTTTACACTCTGGGGAAGAACAGAACATGCAGAGGAAGAGATGGATCAATAAAGATGATTGATTACAGCACAACAATCAGTAGCTTTAAAGAGTTCCCTATCCAGAGAGTCACACACACACATGTAGAATAGATGTGATTCTCACTGATCATTGTCACTTTGAACCATATCAAGTGTTTTTCCAAGGTAAGAAATGTCAGCAGAAATGATGTGCTCTGACTTTGTGTAGGATGAAGATTAAAAGCTGTGAGTGTAGAGCTCAGTAACATGTTGAGGTGTTTGAAGAGGAAACATGTTGTGCTTTCTATCTTACCAAAGAAAAGAGCAGCAAGAATAATCCACAGCCAATGGTCCATCTCTACAACAAGGTTGAAATCAACAGGAGAAAGTAGCTGATGTTCAACATTCACTCTGACACTTGTTGTCTTCACAGCACCACTTATTACTGACACAGTGGTTGAACACAGTCAGGAAGTAGTGCACCTCCTACTTGATGATGTGGCCCTCTAGTGGAGCTAAAGAGTGGAGTTCAGCAGTGGAGAAAAGGCTTCCAGCAGCTTGTCAGTGTGTCAGCTTGTGTTTTTGTACAGAGTCTTGGTGTTTCCTGTCACTGTGGGCTGCAGAGCACAGTAGTACACAGCAGAGTCTGTCACTGCAGCAAAGGAGATGGTCATGTTGATTTGTTTTTGTTCCACTTTAATCTTCAGTCCAGGCGTTGACTCAGTTCCTACTGATCCTGAAGCAGAGTGAGAGATGAGGAGCTCTGGTGGTTTTCCTGGATATTGTCGATACCAGAAGAAATAATCACCACTTGACAGTTTGGAGTAGTTGTAGGACAGAGTAACAGTGCTGCCTTCTAAACTGAAGTCTTCAGTCTGGACTGGACTCAGGTCTTCACAGCTGACTCCTAAAGGAAGAGAGAAATGGATGGTGATTCAATAAACAATTTACTTTTAAAATAACTGAACCATGCACAATCTCACAGACCTGCTAAAATGACAACAAGCACAGAAAATTGTGTGAGCATGTTGAATAAAGGTGAAGCTGATGGTTTGTGTATTGAACTCTGCTGAATATGGAAGTTCCTCTCTCTTCTATAGTTCAGGAACAGCTCAGCTCCTCCCTCAATCTCTCCTTCTCCTCTTAGATCTGTATTTTCTCTCCTCTCTTACACTTCCTCCTGCTGAACACACTGTAGCAGCTCGTTCTTCTTCTGGTTTTTACTCACTGTTATATAACGGGAGTCACATAAATGTAGCTGTGGTCAGTTAAAGGGGGGGGGGTCACCTTTTCAGTATCTGCAAACACACGAAAACATAATTCATGTGTCTAAAGTGGGTCTGTGCTGCTGCAGTCAGCTGACAGTGAAGGAACTTGCCATTGTCCAATAATCTATACAGAGTTTGAACTTCATTTTAAACATCAACAACAAAGGCTAGACAACTAGAAATTCCCCAGGGGGCAATTTCAAGCACATACGCAGCAGAGTCAATGTCAACAGGTGTAGAATAAACAAAAACAAAAACTATGTAGAAAGAAAGAACAAAAAGAAAAGAAAAAAAAACTAACTTCATGATGATGATGATGATGATGATGATGATGATGATGATGGTGATGATAAGAGCAGCCATAACATGTTTGTTATACAGTGCAAACGACATGTGTATTATATGCAAAATGTGTAAATGGAAACTTAAATAAAAACACAGAGAGTGGAAGTGAGTGAAGTGTGTATGAGGGGGGGGGGCAGGGGGAAGTGTGAAGTGTGAAAGACCTGCATTATGTATGTGAGCATACAGTACGTGAACATTTTGAGTGTGTGTATGTATGCATGTGTGCATGTGTGTGTATAAATGAGAGTGGTGGGAGGTTTAGAGTTGAGGAGTTGGACAGCCAGGGGAACAAAGGTTTCCTTCCTCCTCTGAGTTCTGCAGCCGGGGCAGCAAATCTGCCATCCAGAGGGGAGAGTGGAGAGCATGTGAGGGGTCCTGGATGAACCTGAGGATCCTGCCAGCCAGTGTGTGTGTTGCTCATAGGTGCATACGAGAGTCCTAATAGGCAGTCCGATGATTTTAGAACACAGAAACTGCACTTTGCAGGTGGTTCTGGTTCTGGAGGCTGATGTAGTGGAACCGGCAGGTGAAGGAGAACGTGATTAGCAGAGGTCAGATAAGATGTTATTGAGCAGCACTCTCTGTGAACGATGAGTTAAAACGTCCAGGATCCAGAGGATGAGCTGGTCATCTAGATGAAAACGGGAGCGTTTGTTGGTCAGGATGTGGAGCTGTAGGGTGTTGAAAGCAGATGAGAAATGTGCAAACAGAAATCTGACTGTGGTGTTTGGATGCTCCAGATGTCTGTGTATAGTCTGCAGGATGGAGGATTGTCCATCATCGAGGCCTCTGCCTGCATGTTATGCAAACTGAAGAGGGTCCATCCGGGAGTTGGTGGCTTTCATGACGTGAAGTTTGATGATCCTCTCCATGGCTTTCATCACGAGGGAGGTCAGAGCCACAGGCCTGAGGTCATTTAGAGTGTTAGTGGTGATTTTCCTGGGGATGGGGATCACAGTGGAGTGTTTCCACAGCTGGGAGACTGTGCTGTGTCCATGGAGCTCTGAAACAGGGTTTGAAACATGCCCCCCATCTGTTGAGCACAGTGCTTCAGGACACAGCCACTGATGTAGTCGGGGCCAGGAGAGCTCCTCACTCTGGTCCTCCTGAGGGCTTTGACCACATCCTCTGTGCTGAAGGTGAGTGAAGATTTACCAGGTTTGAGTGAGGATATTGTATCCTCACGCTGGGTGCTGTTGTCTGACTCAGATCTGGTGTAGAAGGAGTTGAGGTCATTGGCGAGGGATGTGGAGCTGCTGCCTGTATCCTAGATGGTTCTGTGATTAGCAGTGGCAGAGTTCACGGCAGCCATGTTTTTCAGGGCCTGCCAAGCAGAGAGGAGGTTCCCTTTGGTGAATGTCTGCTCCACTTTGTTTTTGAATCTCAGTGTGGCAGTTTTAATGGCCTGCTTCAGCTCTTTGTTAATTTCCTCCTTCT
Organism: Caranx ignobilis; assembly: GCA_021432705.1. Taxonomy (NCBI): domain Eukaryota; kingdom Metazoa; phylum Chordata; class Actinopteri; order Carangiformes; family Carangidae; genus Caranx; species Caranx ignobilis. The sequence continues at coordinate 337,319 of MU270005.1, read as the reverse complement.
CACTTTCACACCCAGTGAAGAAGATCCTTTTTTTCTTATTGGGGCAGATTAGCAGCTGTAACCACAGTGACTCTGATACAACAGGAATGAGCAGAATCCATCTGATATGAAGCTGTGGTTTGAATACCACTTCCCTCCTCTTTGAAGAGGAGTCAGATATCTGTCTCCAGGTTTTTGTACAGCCTCTTCTACACTTTGTATCACTGTGTTTCTAGAGCACAGTAGTAGAGAGCTGTGTCTGCCAGGGTTAGGTTGTTGATGGTCAGTGTAGTTGATGTGGCTGTTGTTTCAGACCGATAGTGACTGGGGTTCGGATTATAGTCACTAGTGCCCTTTCCTCTTTTCCAGAGGATAAACTGAGGAGCCTGAAGGTCAGAATCATGTCTGTACCAGTAAAGGTCAACAACACTGTAGGATGTCTCATATTGACATGAGAGTGAGACATGTTGTCCTTCTTGTCCACTGACTTCACGTCTTTCAGGAGTGATTGTGTCTCCAGCTATTAGTCCTGTAAAAAGTAGAGAAGATGAAGCCATTAGACTAACATTGTCCATGAGGCTGAGAGGAGAAGACAGTGGAAAATGTCAGTGTACAGTGTTACTCTGTGGACACAAACAGCTCAAGTGTAGCTCACATCACAACTAGATTGTACAGGACTTGATGACAAAGACAGATTATTGTGCAGTTTCAAGTGTGAAAGAATCAAATGGAGGTCAAACATGTTGTTGATGGAGCAGCTTGACTCAGACACTGATTTGTTGTCCAACTCACCTATGAAGTGAGATAAAAGCAAAAAGAGGTAAAGCAACATGTCTTTGGAGGAGTTGAAGCCAAACAGACAGCAGATGAACAATGTTGTTCCACTGCAGTAGAATGAACAAACTAAACAGCCTCTCTGCTGCACAGCCCTTCTCCTCAACATCAAGCTGATTGTGCTTTTACTTCCTCCAACATTTCTGCTCTGGACTCACTCGTCATCTCATTGGCTGAGGGGACTGAAGTGGGCGGGGCCAGGCAACAGTCTTTGATGCTTTGTCTCTTAGTTTCTGTGATGTTGTTGTCATGAGTCCACAGACACAGTCTCTGATAAGTCATTGTTTCAACAGTGTGTGACTCCCTCTAGTGGATGTTGTGGAGTATTGTGTTGTCTTTGCTCCAAAGGTTTTTGTACAGAGTCTTGGTGTTTCCTGTCACTGTGGGCTTCACAGCACAGTAGTACACAGCAGAGTCTGTCACTGCAGCAGAGGAGATCTGCAGATCCATCCTGGTTTCATCACCACTCACTTTAACTGACAGTCCAGACTCTGTTTTATTTTGAGTTCCCAAGTGAAAAATGAGGAACTGTGGTGGTTTTCCTGGATATTGTCGATACCAGAAGAAAGAATCCTGAGCAGTTGCTTCCTTTGCATAGTTGTAGGACAGAATAACAGTGGTGCCTTGTGAGCTGAAGTCTTCAGTCTGGACTGGACTCAGGTCTTCACAGCTGACTCCTAAAGGAAGAGAGAACTCTGTTATAACATGATGTCAGTGTTTCATTACATATAGTTTCTGTTCATTCTCCTGTGTGATGTCACATACCTGTTAGAGTAGAGACAAACAGTAGAGACAGTGCACAGTAGTCCAGTGTGAGCATGTTGAATAAAGGTGAAGTTGATGGTTTGTGTATTGAACTCTGCTGAATATGGAAGTTCCTCTCTCTTCTATAGTTCAGGAACAGCTCAGCTCCTCCCTCAATCTCTGACTCTGTGCTACCAACAATGTTGTGGTGAAAAGTCACATAGTGTGATCAGTCAGTAATGTATGGAGCTGTGGAGTGGCCATAGAGTGTGACTCCCTCTAGTGGATGTTGTGGAGTATTGTGTTGTGTTTGCTCCAAAGGTTTTTGTACAGAGTCTTGGTGTTTCCTGTCACTGTGGGCTGCAGAGCACAGTAGTACACAGCAGAGTCTGACACCTGAAGCTTCTGGATCTTCAGAGGAACTGATTTCTTGATGATCGAAGCATTGAATCTCTCTTCCTGGAAGTCTGGAGCTTTGTCTAATGATTTTGAGAAACACTTCAGCATGTACTTTGGAAAGTCATTTTCTTCTTGTTTGTACCAGAACAAAGTGGGACTTGTGTCACTGGTCTGAAATGAACAGTTGAGTGTAACTGTGTCTCCTTGAGCAGCAGTGACAGCAGATGTTGGCTGGATCACCCTGTCTTCTCCTTTACACTCTGGGGAAGAACAGAACATGCAGAGGAAGAGATGGATCAATAAAGATGATTGATTAAAGCACAACAATCAGTAGCTTTAAAGAGTTCCCTATCCAGAGAGTCACACACACACATGTAGAATAGATGTGATTCTCACTGATCATTGTCACTTTGAACCATATCAAGTGTTTTTCCAAGGTAAGAAATGTCAGCAGAAATGATGTGCTCTGACTTTGTGTAGGATGAAGATTAAAAGCTGTGAGTGTAGAGCTCAGTAACATGTTGAGGTGTTTGAAGAGGAAACATGTTGTGCTTTCTATCTTACCAAAGAAAAGAGCAGCAAGAATAATCCACAGCCAATGGTCCATCTCTACAACAAGGTTGAAATCAACAGGAGAAAGTAGCTGATGTTCAACATTCACTCTGACACTTGTTGTCTTCACAGCACCACTTATTACTGACACAGTGGTTGAACACAGTCAGGAAGTAGTGCACCTCCTACTTGATGATGTGGCCCTCTAGTGGAGCTAAAGAGTGGAGTTCAGCAGTGGAGAAAAGGCTTCCAGCAGCTTGTCAGTGTGTCAGCTTGTGTTTTTGTACAGAGTCTTGGTGTTTCCTGTCACTGTGGGCTGCAGAGCACAGTAGTACACAGCAGAGTCAGACACCTGAAGCTTCTGGATCTTCAGAGGAACTGATCTTGAGGTGGAATCCAGAGTTGATGAAAACCTCTCTCTGAAGTCGTCTGCTGTGTTTCCTTCATCCAGTCTAACTCGGCTCAGGATCATGATTGGCTTCTGGTTTCCATCCTGTTTGTACCAGTAGAGATACAAACCTGCTGTTGAACTGCTGTTATATTGACAGCCAAGTGTTACTGCTTCTCCTTGTGGAGCAGTCTCTCTCTGTATTTCCACAGATCTCTTCAGAGCTCCATCCCCCTGCACCAACCACCCAACCGCCGCCTCCATCACCTCCTTTCTCCTGCTGTTAAACCGGTCTGCACTCCCTGCTCATGACCCAGTCTGCCGTCCAGTAGTCCCATTAAGCTGGCCTTCCCTCCCTGCCCACCAGGAGCTGCCTTCATCATTTTTCGTTTCTCGTTAACTGACTGATTCCATCTCCATGATTTCTGTAGTTCATGTTGTAAATTGTTTTCTTTGTCTGTATGCAACATCTATTGCACGTCTGCCCGTCCTGGGTGAGGGATCCCTCCTCTGTTGCTCACCCTGAGGTTTCTCCATTTTTTTTCCCTGTTAAAGGGTTTTCTTGGGAGTTTTTCCTCAGTCGATGTGAGGGTCTAAGGGCAGAGGATGTTGTCATAATGCTGTGTAAAGCCCTTTGAAACAAACTGTTTGTAAAAACGGGCTATACAAATAAAATTGCCTTGCCTTGCCTTGCCAGTCACGTCTCCTTCTGGCTGCAGCACGTTGTCTTTCTGTGCTCTGGATTCTGTAAAACACCAACAGACAGTGTCAGTGAGCTGGTAGAGAATCATGTCAGTGTTGCAGTGGTACCACAGAAACAGTGGTGTTCATACCAAGGCACACAGCAGCCAGCAGCACTGAGATGAACAGAGGCGTCATGTCTGCAGTGTTGAGTCAGTGTGAGCTACAGCCAGGATGAAGCAGCTGTGCTCTGTCTGTTGAGTCTTCATCAACACTAAGGTGGTGGATTAGAAGGAGGAGCCTGATCACAGTGACGGCCTCATTCACAGCCCTGTGTTATTCCCTCTACTGACAACGTGACACTCAACACACTGTGGGACTGTGGTGCTCTCCTTCCTGCTCTGACTTGTGTTGTATGTGGTGGTCACTGGAAACTCCAGCTGACGTGTTTCCTGTTTTCCAGCTGCTGCAGATTCACTTTGTTCCTCAACAGATAAATGGTGCTAATTGTTGTGAAGCTGTTGCAGCTCCTTTAATATCTTTATCACACTGATGACAAATAAACTCTGAATGGATGTTTGAACATGACACTTGTTCTAGTCTTTCCACAGTCTTTCTTCTCTTGGATGGAAATGGACAGTTTAGTATGTGTTGGTCAAATACAAAGATGGTGGAGTTGTTGTGGAAGCTTCAATCAGCCAATGATGAAGGTTGATGAACCTTCAGCTGTTAGAGTTTGATTCTGCTGAGTTTTTCCTCAGACTTCAATGTGTGAAAACAAAAACTGCTGCTGATTTCAGAGTCTTAGTAGTTGATGCTTTAATGTGTGTTGCTGTGTGTCTCTACATGTTGACAGGGATGGTGACCAATGGAAAGAGCTCACTGTGGCCTAATGAACCACAGTGAATGAAGAAGATGAAGTGAGGGAGTCAGTTTCCATTCATTCGTTTGTTTGTTGAGTGTGAAGTCTGATCCAGTTGGTTTGTGAGTGATGTGGATGAGCTGCTCCTGTGACTCCTCCCACACTGTTTGATTAGCAGCTGTAACCACAGTGACTCTGATACAACAGGAATGAGCAGAATCCATCTGATATGAAGCTGTGGTTTGAATACCACTTCCCTCCTCTTTGAAGAGGAGTCAGATATCTGTCTCCAGGTTTTTGTACAGCCTCTTCTACACTTTGTATCACTGTGTTTCTAGAGCACAGTAGTAGAGAGCTGTGTCTGCCAGGGCTAGGTTGTTGATGGTCAGTTCAGTTGATGTGTCTGTTGTTTTGGACTGATATCGACCATCAGGAATATAGTCAATAACACTCCATGATCTTGCTCCTTTCCAGAGGATAAACTGAGGAGCCTGAAGGTCAGAATCATGTCTGTACCAGTAAAGTAAGACTTTATCATCAGTTGTCTCATATCGACATGAGAGTGAGACCTGTTGTCCTTCTTGTCCACTGACTTCACGTCTTTCAGGAGTGATTGTGTCTCCAGCTATTAGTCCTGTAAAAAGTAGAGAAGATGAAGCCATTAGACTAACATTGTCCATGAGGCTGAGAGGAGAAGACAGTGGAAAATGTCAGTGTACAGTGTTACTCTGTGGACACAAACAGCTCAAGTGTAGCTCACATCACAACTAGACTGTACAGGACTTGATGACAAAGACAGATTATTGTGCAGTTTCAAGTGTGAAAGAATCAAATGGAGGTCAAACATGTTGTTGATGGAGCAGCTTGACTCAGACACTGATTTGTTGTCCAACTCACCTATGAAGTGAGATAAAAGCAAAAAGAGGTAAAGCAACATGTCTTTGGAGGAGTTGAAGCCAAACAGACAGCAGATGAACAATGTTGTTCCACTGCAGTAGAATGAACAAACTAAACAGCCTCTCTGCTGCACAGCCCTTCTCCTCAACATCAAGCTGATTGTGCTTTTACTTCCTCCAACATTTCTGCTCTGGACTCACTCATCATCTCATTGGCTGAGGGGGACTGAAGTGGGCGTGGCCAGGTCACAGTCTTTGATGCTTTGTCTCTTAGTTTCTGTGATGTTGTTGTCATGAGTCCACAGACACAGTCTCTGATAAGTCATTGTTTCAACAGTGTGTGACTCCCTCTAGTGGATGTTGTGGAGTATTGTGTTGTCTTTGCTCCAAAGGTTTTTGTACAGAGTCTTGGTGTTTCCTGTCACTGTGGGCTGCAGAGCACAGTAGTACACAGCAGAGTCAGACACCTGAAGCTTCTGGATCTTCAGAGGAACTGATGTGTCGATGATTTCAGTCTGAAATCTTCCTGATGACTTTTGTCCTTTCTGTGATTTAAGGTGTTGCATCAACATCTTGGGAAAGTCATTTTCTTCTTGTTTGTACCAGAACAAAGTGGGACTTGGGTCACTGGTCTCAAATGAACAGTCGAGTGTAACTGTGTCTCCTTGAGCAGCAGTGACAGCAGATGTTGGCTGGATCACTCTGTCTTCTCCTTTACACTCTGGGGAAGAACAGAACATGCAGAGGAAGAGATGGATCAATAAAGATGATTGATTACAGCACAACAATCAGTAGCTTTAAAGAGTTCCCTATCCAGAGAGTCACACACACACATGTAGAATAGATGTGATTCTCACTGATCATTGTCACTTTGAACCATATCAAGTGTTTTTCCAAGGTAAGAAATGTCAGCAGAAATGATGTGCTCTGACTTTGTGTAGGATGAAGATTAAAAGCTGTGAGTGTAGAGCTCAGTAACATGTTGAGGTGTTTGAAGAGGAAACATGTTGTGCTTTCTATCTTACCAAAGAAAAGAGCAGCAAGAATAATCCACAGCCAATGGTCCATCTCTACAACAAGGTTGAAATCAACAGGAGAAAGTAGCTGATGTTTAACATTCACTCTGACACTTGTTGTCTTCACAGCACCACTTATTACTGACACAGTGGTTGAACACAGTCAGGAAGTAGTGCACCTCCTACTTGATGATGTGGCCCTCTAGTGGAGCTAAAGAGTGGAGTTCAGCAGTGGAGAAAAGGCTTCCAGCAGCTTGTCAGTGTGTCAGCTTGTGTTTTTGTACAGAGTCTTGGTGTTTCCTGTCACTGGGCCTCACAGCACAGTAGTACACAGCAGAGTCTGTCACTGCAGCAGAGGAGATGATCATGTTGATTTGTTGTTCTTCCACTTTAATCTTCAGTCCAGGTTTTGACTCAGTTCCTACTGATCCTGAAACAGAGTGAGAGATGAGGAGCTCTGGTGGTTTTCCTGGATATTGTCAATACCAGTAGAAATAATCACCACTTGACAGTTTGGAGTAGTTGTAGGACAGAGTAACAGTGCTGCCTTCTAAACTGAAGTCTTCAGTCTGGACTGGACTCAGTTCTTCACAGCTGACTCCTAAAGGAAGAGAGAAATGATGGTGATTCAATAAACAACTTACTTTTAAAATAACTGAACCATGCACAATCTCACAGACCTGTTAAAATGACAACAAGCACAGAAAACAGACAGTCCAGTGTGAGCATGTTGAATAAAGGTGAAGCTGATGGTTTGTGTATTGAACTCTGCTGAATATGGAAGTTCCTCTCTCTTCTATAGTTCAGGAACAGCTCAGCTCCTCCCTCAATCTCTCCGTCTCCTCTTAGATCTGTATTTTCTCTCCTCTCTTACACTTCCTCCTGCTGAACACACTGTAGCAGCTTGTTCTTCTGGTTTTTACTCACTGTTATATAACAGGAGTCACATAAATGTAGCTGTGGTCAGTTAAAGGTTCAGTCATTGTCCAATAATCTATACAGAGTTTGATCTTATAGCCAAATGTCAGATTACAGTTAAAGAGCCAGGATCCACCTACTTTTCCAGTTCAATTGTTAAAAATCCTCAAACTCCAAAGTCTTATTGAAGGTGATGTTGTGAGGAGCTCTTTCCCTCCTGATACTGATTCTAGCTCTGAACTTTCTGAGCCATTCTGTGATAAAGTTGGAGAATATCACGTCTTACTGTGTCTGATGAATGTGTCGGACCAGTCTCTCCTCCTCACAGTGCACTACTTGCACCATTTCAGCCAGTCTCCTTCTCAGTCTCACAAACCAGTGTCACACATATTGAATCCTCCTCTCAGCTGCAGATTATCCCTCCTAACCCTTTCAGGATGTGTGGACAGATATCAGTCCCTTCATCTTTATGTATCATCTCTTGTTCTTTAGCCCTCAGCTTTTTCCATCTTCTTTCAAACATGTGACTGAACAGTGACTCCTGAAGAAGCCTGATCTTGACCTACTCAACAACCATTATCACTGGCCCGTCTCTAAACCCAGTGTTTGAATTATGCTGCAGTCGCTGGTGGTGTCAATGCTTGGGAAGGGGATTCCTACAGTACCAGAGGCTGCACGTTGTGGACCACAGAATCTGAATCCTGTGTCTAAAGGCCTAAATTGTTGCAACACTTCCACCTCAATCTGGTTTGTTAACAACTGATTTGTGTGTGTGTTTTGTAAAACAAACATTCCTTGTATCTTTCCTTTCACTGTTCAATTGGGTTGAATAAAACTTTAAAACGAGGACCTTATGCACAGGGTCTGGAATCTGCAGTCCACAAGGTGCAGCCTTTACTTTTGGAGAAATCCCTTAATGGCAGTGTTTCCCCATTGTGCAGCCTGACTTGGCGATAGAGAAAAGTTAACCTCTGCTAAACCTAGCAGCTAACTGGTCAACAAAAGCAACTGTATGTTAGATGTTAGCATACAGACAGGACACACTTGAAACAGTTCATTTAAGACCAGATGGTCCAATGATAACATCTTTGCATTCTAGCGGCCTACATTATTGACAAGACAGTGACAGACCAGACGAAGGACCTCCCTACTTATAGGTCTCTGCCATGGACTTAGATCTCCTCCTGTTGCTGTGCTCTGCAAATCTGGATCTGCTTCTTTGTCAAGTCATTTGTTTCCCTTGAGTAAAGATGGTTGACAAGCACCAGGTGTCTCTGTGTTTGTTCTCTGGACAAAACTGACAGGACGTGTCAAGTAGTTTCAACTCTGGAAGTAAAACAGCAGAGAACATAAAGGACAGCCTCAGAAGATGTGACTGTTCTTATTTCTATTGATGCTGCTCATCCACTCACTTTTCATCCCACACCTCATCCTGATCAGAGATTCATTGTTTCATGGTTCAACAAACTCTGCATTTCTCTGCTGCTTCTTCACTACACAGAGTCTAGACTGGATCATCAGGAACCACTGAGGTTCAACAGTGTGTGACTCCCTCTAGTGGATGTTGTGGAGTATTGTGTTGTGTTTGCTCCAAAGGTTTTTGTACAGAGTCTTGGTGTTTCCTGTCACTGTGGGCTGCAGAGCACAGTAGTACACAGCAGAGTCAGACACCTGAAGCTTCTGGATCTTCAGAGGAACTGATCTTGATTTGGAATCCAGAGTTGATGAAAACCTCTCTCTGAAGTCGTCTGCTGTGTTTCCTTCATCCAGTGTAACTCGGCTCAGGATCATGATTGGCTTCTGGTTTCCATCCTGTTTGTACCAGTAGAGATTCTGACCTGTTGAACTGCTGTTATATTGACAGCCAAGTGTTACTGCTTCTCCTTGTGGAGCAGTCACGTCTCCTTCTGGCTGCAGCACGTTGTCTTTCTGTGCTCTGGATTCTGTAAAACACCAACAGACAGTGTCAGTGAGCTGGTAGAGAATCATGTCAGTGTTGCAGTGGTACCACAGAAACAGTGGTGTTCATACCAAGGCACACAGCAGCCAGCAGCACTGAGATGAACAGAGGCGTCATGTCTGCAGTGTTGAGTCAGTGTGAGCTACAGCCAGGATGAAGCAGCTGTGCTCTGTCTGTTGAGTCTTCATCAACACTAAGGTGGTGGATTAGAAGGAGGAGCCTGATCACAGTGACGGCCTCATTCACAGCCCTGTGTTATTCCCTCTACTGACAACGTGACACTCAAGACACTGTGGGACTGTTGTGCTCTCCTTCCTGCTCTGACTTGTGTTGTATGTGGTGGTCACTGGAAACTCCAGCTGACGTGTTTCCTGTTTTCCAGCTGCTGCAGATTCACTTTGTTCCTCAACAGATAAATGGTGCTAATTGTTGTGAAGCTGCTGCAGCTCCTTTAACCTCTTCAACTCCGTGGGGACGCTGGCGTCCCCGAGCCGCTCCCCTTCTGCAGTTTCAGCTTGCGCGGGCTTACTACATTGGTAAACGTGGCGTATTTGGTATCTGTGGCTTCATTAGGTTGTTTTGCTAATTCAGTATCGATTTTATTTTGTTTCTCATTTATTTTTGCACAAGAATATACGGAATATCTACAGTCCGAAGCGTGATCGTTTTCCCCATTTCAACCGAGGGAGACGTTCCCTCGGTTTTATTTTGAAGTTAGTGTACGACACGGATGTTGAAGGGAGGGTGCTGGATATTGATGTATTATAATGGACAGTGTAAATAAAGATTTAGCTGATTCAATCGTAAATGTGTACAAGATGAAGAAGAAGAAGACTCGTAAATATAAGCGCGCGAACATGGCGACATGTCGAAACACGGAGGAAAGGGTTAGTTATGCCCATACTTTATGGGCATAATTTAATAATTGAACAGTTCAATATTGCAAATTTGTGTGATTAAAAAATGCATGAGAAAAACACATTTGGTGTCTCAGTATACCATTTGGTTATCATGTGTCCATTTGGACTCTCATCTCCGCCTGGATCTTATCATGAAAAAAACATTACAGAATGGTCAGGGGGACCCTCAGCCGCGCATGCTCAGTCACACACACACCCATATTAGTCAGCTGGGCAGCTGACCGCTGTGATAGCTACGGGGAGCCGGACCGGACCGCGGAGACTACAGTCAGCTGGGCAGCTGACCGCTGTGATAGCTACGGGGAGCCAGACCGCGGAGACTACAGCCAGGCTAACCCAGAACCTCTGGCTGACCGGGCCGGACTCAGAAGAGACACTCAGCCATCCGTTCAAACACTGGGGCACACTGTACAGAGCAGGAATCAGGGGGGCGGGGGCAGCTGGCCACAGCCACTGGCCCCGGACTCAGCAGAGACACTCAGCCACCCGTTCAAACACTGGGGCAAACTGTACAGAGCAGGAATCAGTGGGGCGGGGGCAGCTGGCCACAGCCGCTGGCCCTCGGTGAGAATAGTAAGTGAGCCACGCTGACCGGGCCGGACTCAGCAGAGACACTCAGCCACCCGTTCAAACACTGGGGCACACTGTACAGAGCAGGAATCAGGGGGGCGGGGGCAGCTGGCCACAGCCGCTGGCCCCCGGTGAGAAAAGTAAGTGAGCCACGCTGACCGGGCCGGACTCAGCAGAGACACTCAGCCACCCGTTCAAACACTGGGGCACACTGTACAGAGCAGGAATCAGGGGGCGGGGGCAGCTGGCCACAGCCGCTGGCCCCGGACTCAGCAGAGACACTCAGCCACCCGTTCAAACACTGGGGCACGCTGTACAGAGCAGGAATCAGGGGGGCGGGGGCAGCTGGCCACAGCCGCTGGCCCCGGACTCAGCAGAGACACTCAGCCACCCGTTCAAACACTGGGGCACACTGTACAGAGCAGGAATAAGGGGGGGCGGGGGCAGCTGGCCACAGCCACTGGTCAGAATAGTAAGTGAGCCACGCTGGCCGGGCCGGACTCAGCAGAGACTACAGCCAGGCTAACCCAGAACCTCGGACAGGGGGACCCTCAGCCGCGCATACTCAGTCACACACACACCCATATTAGTCAGCTGGGCAGCTGACCGCTGTGATAGCTACAGGGAGCCGGACCGGACCGCGGAAACTACAGCCAGGCTAACCCAGAACCTTGGATGTCCGAGGAAGATAGCACAAAGTATGAATACTTTGTGCTATCTTCTTCAAATTTGAACCAGGTGTTCACTGATAGTGTGCTTACAGGCCTATACTCTCATTCACCTATATGGATAAAGCCACACAGACCATTTTTTGTTTTTTTTAATTATTGTTTTTTAGGCGGACAGAAAATCTGAATTTTTTGCTCACTTGCTGGCCCACTGCTCTGTTCCAGTAATACCTAAAGTGTTTTTGACACTTTCACAAGAAACTGTATAGTGTCCCCTTTCTGGCAAGCCCTCATTCATGCATGTAGTCAAATTGGTTCAGAAACTACAGCCATTATAATATGAGGATGAAATTTTAAGCATTTTTGCTTCAAAATAGGGTGGGAGTGGAAGAGGTTAATGACCAGCTCTCCTTCTCTGACCATGTTGTTTCATCTCTCAGTTGTTCCACTTTGCTCTATACAGCATCACAACAATCAGGACTCACTTGACTAAATCTTCCATCCAGCTCTTGGTCCAGATCATTGTTACCTCTCAACTCAACTACTGCTCTGCTCTTCTGGTGGACTTTCCTGTCAAACCATTACAGATTGTCCAGAACGCAGCAGCCCATCTGGTTTCAGCCCTGAAGGTCATGTCACTTCACTACTCATTAACCTGTACTGGCTACCCATGGGAGCCAGCATCTAATTCACATCACTGATGCTGCCTTCACAAATGCATTTTTGCTTTGCAAAATCTACTTGGATTTAATCATTCAGCCTTATTCTCCTTCTCTGCCACTACCTTCCTCCAAAGAACGGCGTCTGGTGTTTCCATCCCTGCAAACTAGTTGGTCTCAGTCCAGACTGTTCTCATCTGTTGTTGTCTGAGGGAGAACGAACTACAGAATCTCATCAGAGCAGAGGTGTCCCTCTCTATCTTAAAGAACCTCTTGAAAACTCATCTCTTCAGAAATCACCTCCTCTCCTAAAACCACAACATGTTTAATTAGGACCCACTCTGCACTTTTGGTGAACTTCCATAATATAATCTCCTTGCACTTTTGAACAAATGTAGCACTTAATATTTACACTGATGTTTCAACTGACACTACTGATGTCCTTCACCAGTAAGTCGCAGTGGAGAGAAAGACTTTTGTTCTGACTGTGAATGTGACACATGTTCAGATAAGAAGTTAAGAAGAAATTATCACCATTCAGGATAAAACATTGTGGATTATACGGTTAGACATTATGTTAAATATCAGGACTTTGGTGAACTTCCTGATTCTCTTCTCTGTGGTCCAGATCTAAAGGTGATGAAGCAAACTCTCACCATCACTGTGGCTTTTATTGATAGAGGAAAAAATCTATCTACACTGAGTCAATCAGATCATAAGGAACCACTGAGGTTCAACAGTGTGTGACTCCCTCTAGTGGATGTTGTGGAGTATTGTGTTGTCTTTGCTCCAAAGGTTTTTGTACAGAGTCTTGGTGTTTCCTGTCACTGTGGGCTGCACAGCACAGTAGTACACAGCAGAGTCTGTCACTGCAGCAGAGGAGATCTGGTCTGGAGATCCATCCTGGTTTTATCACCACTCACTTTAACTGACAGTCCAGAGACTGGATCTGATAGTAGTTTCCCTGACTCCTGATGAGAGATGAGGAACTCTGGTGGTTTTCCTGGATATTGTCGATACCAGAAGAAATAATACACAGCAGTTCCTTTTTTCGAGAAGTTGTAGGACAGAGTAACAGTGGGGTCTTGTGAGCTGAAGTCTTCAGTCTGGACTGGACTCAGGTCTTCACAGCTGACTCCTAAAGGAAGAGAGAACTCTGTTATAACATGATGTCAGTGTTTCATTACATATAGTTTCTGTTCATTCTCCTGTGTGATGTCACATACCTGTTAGAGTAGAGACAAACAGTAGAGACAGTGCACAGTAGTCCAGTGTGAGCATGTTGAATAAAGGTGAAGTTGATGGTTTGTGTATTGAACTCTGCTGAATATGGAAGTTCCTCTCTCTTCTATAGTTCAGGAACAGCTCAGCTCCTCCCTCAACCTCTCCGTCTCCTCTGAGATCTGTATTTTCTCTCCTCTCTTACACTTCCTCCTGCTGAACACACTGTAGCAGCTTGTTCTTCTTCTGGTTTTTACTCACTCTTCAATAACAGGAGTCGCATAAATGTAACTGTGGTCAAATATAATTTAATCATTGTCCAATAATCTATGCAGAGTTTGAACTTCATGTTAAACATACAAAACAACTAGAAATTCCCCAGGGGGCAATTTAAAGCACATACCCAACAGAGTCAATGTCAGCAGGTGTAGAATAAACAAAAACAAAAACTATGTAGAAAGAAAGAACAAAAAGAAACGAAAAAAAAATACAAACTTGATGATGATGATGATGATGATGATGATGGTGATGATAAGAGCAGCCATAACATGTTCTTTATACAGTGCAAACGACATGTGTATTATATGCAAAATGTGCAAATCGAAACTTTAAATACATAAAAACACAGAGAGTGGAAGGGAGTGAAGTGTGTATGAGGGGGGGGGCAGGGGGAAGTGTGAAGTGTGAAAGACCTGCCTTATGTATGTGAGCATACAGTACGTGAACATTTTGAGTGTGTGTATGTATGCATGTGTGCATGTGTGTGTATAAATGAGAGTGGTGGGAGGTTTAGAGTTGAGGAGTTGGACAGCCAGGGGAACAAAGGTTTCCTTCCTCCTCTGAGTTCTGCAGCCGGGGCAGCACATCTGCCATCCAGAGGGGAGAGTGGAGAGCATGTGAGGGGTCCTGGATGAACCTGAGGATCCTGCCAGCCAGTGTGTGTGTTGCTCATAGGTGCATACGAGAGTCCTAATAGGCAGTCCGATGATTTTAGAACACAGAAACTGCACTTTGCAGGTGGTTCTGGTTCTGGAGGCTGATGTAGTGGAACCGGCAGGTGAAGGAGAACGTGATTAGCAGAGGTCAGATGAGATGTTATTGAGCAGCACTCTCCGTGAACGATGAGTTAAAACGTCCAGGATCCAGAGGATGAGCTGGTCATCTAGATGAAAACGGGAGCGTTTGTTGGTCAGGATGTGGAGCTGTAGGGTGTTGAAAGCAGATGAGAAATCTGCAAACAGAAATCTGACTGTGGTGTTTGGATGCTCCAGATGTCTGTGTATAGTCTGCAGGATGGAGGATTGTCCATCATCGAGGCCTCTGCCTGCATGTTATGCAAACTGAAGAGGGTCCATCTGGGAGTTGGTGGCTTTCATGATGTGAAGTTTGATGATCCTCTCCATGGCTTTCATCACGAGGGAGGTCAGAGCCACAGGCCTGAGGTCATTTAGAGTGTTAGTGGTGATTTTCCTGGGGATGGGGATCACAGTGGAGTGTTTCCACAGCTGGGAGACTGTGCTGCTGTCCATGGAGGTCTGAAACAGGGTTTGAAACATGCCCCCCATCTGTTGAGCACAGCGCTTCAGGACACAGCCACTGATGTAGTCGGGGCCAGGAGAGCTCCTCACTCTGGTCCTCCTGAGGGCTTTGACCACATCCTCTGTGCTGAAGGTGAGTGAAGATCTACCAGGTTTGAGTGAGGATATTGTATCCTCACGCTGGGTGCTGTTGTCTGACTCATATCTGGTGTAGAAGGAGTTGAGGTCATTGGCGAGGGATGTGGGGCTGCTGCCAGTATCCTAGATGGTTCTGTGATTAGCAGTGGCAGAGTTCATGGCAGCCATGTTTTTCAGGGTCTGCCAAGCAGAGCGGAGGTTCGCTTTGGTGAATGTCTGCTCCACTTTGTTTTTGAGTCTCAGTTTGGCAGTTTTAATGGCCTGCTTCAGCTCTTTGTTAATTTCCTTCTTCTCACTTTCACACCCAGTGAAGAAGATCCCTTTTTTCTTATTGGGGCAGATTAGCAGCTGTAACCACAGTGACTCTGATACAACAGGAATGAGCAGAATCCATCTGATATGAAGCTGTGGTTTGAATACCACTTCCCTCCTCTTTGAAGAGGAGTCAGATATCTGTCTCCAGGTTTTTATACAGCCTCTTCTACACTTTGTATCACTGTGTTTCTAGAGCACAGTAGTAGAGAGCTGTGTCTGCCAGGGTTAGCTTGTTGATGGTCAGTGTAGTTGATGATCTGCTTGTTTGTGATTGATATCGAACATCGGGAATATATTGAAGACTACTCCATGATCTTGCTCCTTTCCAGAGAATAAACTGAGGAGCCTGAAGGTCAGAATCATGTCTGTACCAGTAAAGTAAGACATCGTTTGTTGTCTCATATTGACATGAGAGTGAGACACGTTGTCCTTCTTGTCCACTGACTTCACGTCTTTCAGGAGTGATTGTGTCTCCAGCTATTAGTCCTGTAAAAAGTAGAGAAGATGAAGCCATTAGACTAACATTGTCCATGAGGCTGAGAGGAGAAGACAGTGGAAAATGTCAGTGTACAGTGTTACTCTGTGGACACAAACAGCTCAAGTGTAGCTCACATCACAACTAGATTGTACAGGACTTGATGACAAAGACAGATTATTGTGCAGTTTCAAGTGTGAAAGAATCAAATGGAGGTCAAACATGTTGTTGATGGAGCAGCTTCACTCAGACACTGATTTGTTGTCCAACTCACCTATGAAGTGAGATAAAAGCAAAAAGAGGTAAAGCAACATGTCTTTGGAGGAGTTGAAGCCAAACAGACAGCAGATGAACAATGTTGTTCCACTGCAGTAGAATGAACAAACTAAACAGCCTCTCTGCTGCACAGCCCTTCTCCTCAACATCAAGCTGATTGTGCTTTTACTTCCTCCAACATTTCTGCTCTGGACTCACTCATCATCTCATTGGCTGAGGGGACTGAAGTGGGCGGGACCAGGTCACAGTCTTTGATGCATTGTCTCTTAGTTTCTGTGATGTTGTTGTCATGAGTCCACAGACACAGTCTCTGATAAGTCATTGTTTCAACAGTGTGTGACTCCCTCTAGTGGATGTTGTGGAGTATTGTGTTGTCTTTGCTCCAAAGGTTTTTGTACAGAGTCTTGGTGTTTCCTGTCACTGTGGGCCTCAGAGCACAGTAGTACACAGCAGAGTCAGACACCTGAAGCTTCTGGATCTTCAGAGGAACTGATTTATCAATGATCGAAGCATTGAATCTCTCTTCCTGGAACTCTGGAGCTTTGTCTAATGATTTTGAGAACCATTTCAGCATGTACTTTGGAAAGTCATTTTCTTCTTGTTTGTACCAGAACAAAGTGGGACTTGGGTCACTTGTCTGAAATGAACAGTTGAGTGTAACCGTGTCTCCTTGAGCAGCAGTGACAGCAGTTGTTGGCTGCATCACTCTGTCTTCTCCTTTACACTCTGGGGAAGAACAGAACATGCAGAGGAAGAGATGGATCAATAAAGATGATTGATTACAGCACAACAATCAGTAGCTTTAAAGAGTTCCCTATCCAGAGAGTCACACACACACATGTAGAATAGATGTGATTCTCACTGATCATTGTCACTTTGAACCATATCAAGTGTTTTTCCAAGGTAAGAAATGTCAGCAGAAATGATGTGCTCTGACTTTGTGTAGGATGAAGATTAAAAGCTGTGAGTGTAGAGCTCAGTAACATGTTGAGGTGTTTGAAGAGGAAACATGTTGTGCTTTCTATCTTACCAAAGAAAAGAGCAGCAAGAATAATCCACAGCCAATGGTCCATCTCTACAACAAGGTTGAAATCAACAGGAGAAAGTAGCTGATGTTCAACATTCACTCTGACACTTGTTGTCTTCACAGCACCACTTATTACTGACACAGTGGTTGAACACAGTCAGGAAGTAGTGCACCTCCTACTTGATGATGTGGCCCTCTAGTGGAGCTAAAGAGTGGAGTTCAGCAGTGGAGAAAAGGCTTCCAGCAGCTTGTCAGTGTGTCAGCTTGTGTTTTTGTACAGAGTCTTGGTGTTTCCTGTCACTGTGGGCTGCAGAGCACAGTAGTACACAGCAGAGTCTGACACCTGAAGCTTCTGGATCTTCAGAGGAACTGATCTTGAGGTGGAATCCAGAGTTGATGAAAACCTCTCTCTGAAGTCGTCTGCTGTGTTTCCTTCATCCAGTCTAAAGCGGCTCAGGATCATGATTGGCTTCTGGTTTCCATCCTGTTTGTACCAGTAGAGATTCTGACCTGTTGAACTGCTGTTATATTGACAGCCAAGTGTTACTGCTTCTCCTTGTGGAGCAGTCACGTCTCCTTCTGGCTGCAGCACGTTGTCTTTCTGTGCTCTGGATTCTGTAAAACACCAACAGACAGTGTCAGTGAGCTGGTAGAGAATCATGTCAGTGTTGCAGTGGTACCACAGAAACAGTGGTGTTCATACCAAGGCACACAGCAGCCAGCAGCACTGAGATGAACAGAGGCGTCATGTCTGCAGTGTTGAGTCACTGTGAGCTACAGCCAGGATGAAGCAGCTGTGCTCTGTCTGTTGAGTCTTCATCAACACTAAGGTGGTGGATTAGAAGGAGGAGCCTGATCACAGTGACGGCCTCATTCACAGCCCTGTGTTATTCCCTCTACTGACAACGTGACACTCAACACACTGTGGGACTGTGGTGCTCTCCTTCCTGGTCTGACTTGTGTTGTATGTGGTGGTCACTGGAAACTCCAGCTGACGTGTTTCCTGTTTTCCAGCTGCTGCAGATTCACTTTGTTCCTCAACAGATAAATGGTGCTAATTGTTGTGAAGCTGCTGCAGCTCCTTTAATATCTTTATCACACTGATGACAAATAAACTCTGAATGGATGTTTGAACATGACACTTGTTCTAGTCTTTCCACAGTCTTTCTTCTCTTGGATGGAAATGGACAGTTTAGTATGTGTTGGTCAAATACAAAGATGGTGGAGTTGTTGTGGAAGCTTCAATCAGCCAGTGATGAAGGTTGATGAACCTTCAGCTGTTAGAGTTTGATTCTGCTGAGTTTTTCCTCAGACTTCAATGTGTGAAAACAAAAACTGCTGCTGATTTCAGAGTCTTAGTAGTTGGTGCTTTAGTATGTGTTGCTGTGTGTCTCTACATGTTGACAGGGATGGTGACCAATGAAAAGAGCTCACTGTGGCCTGATGAGCCACAGTGAATGAAGAAGAT
This sequence comes from Caranx ignobilis, assembly GCA_021432705.1. Classification (NCBI taxonomy): domain Eukaryota; kingdom Metazoa; phylum Chordata; class Actinopteri; order Carangiformes; family Carangidae; genus Caranx; species Caranx ignobilis. Next base: position 318,815 of record MU270005.1, on the reverse strand, counting down.
GAAGTGAAGGAGTCAGTTTCCATTCATTTGTTTTCATGGGGTGTTGAGTGTGAAGCCTGATCCAGTTGGTTTGTGAGTGATGTGGATGAGCTGCTCCTGTGACTCCTCCCACACTGTTTGATTGGCAGCTGTAACCACAGTGACTCTGATACAACAGGAATGAGCAGAATCCATCTGATATGAAGCTGTGGTTTGAATACCACTTCCCTCCTCTTTGAAGAGGAGTCAGATATCTGTCTCCAGGTTTTTGTACAGCCTCTTCTACACTTTGTATCACTGTGTTTCTAGAGCACAGTAGTAGAGAGTTGTGTCTGCCAGGGCTAGGTCATTGATGGTCAGTTCAGTTGATGTGTCTGATGTTGTAGACTGATATCGATCATCAGGAATATATTTAGCATCACGGTTTGATTTTGCTCCTTTCCAGAGGATAAACTGAGGAGCCTGAAGGTCAGAATCATGTCTGTACCAGTAAAGGCGAGGATAGTCCCTAGTTGTCTCATATTGACATGAGAGTGAGACAAGTTGTCCTTCTTGTCCACTGACTTCACGTCTTTCAGGAGTGATTGTGTCTCCAGCTGTTAGTCCTGTAAAAAGTAGAGAAGATGAAGCCATTAGACTAACATTGTCCATGAGGCTGAGAGGAGAAGACAGTGGAAAATGTCAGTGTACAGTGTTACTCTGTGGACACAAACAGCTCAAGTGTAGCTCACATCACAACTAGATTGTACAGGACTTGATGACAGAGACAGATTATTGTGCAGTTTCAAGTGTGAAAGAATCAAATGGAGGTCAAACATGTTGTTGATGGAGCAGCTTGACTCAGACACTGATTTGTTGTCCAACTCACCTATGAAGTGAGATAAAAGCAAAAAGAGGTAAAGCAACATGTCTTTGGAGGAGTTGAAGCCAAACAGACAGCAGATGAACAATGTTGTTCCACTGCAGTAGAATGAACAAACTAAACAGCCTCTCTGCTGCACAGCCCTTCTCCTCAACATCAAGCTGATTGTGCTTTTACTTCCTCCAACATTTCTGCTCTGGACTCACTCATCATCTCATTGGCTGAGGGGGACTGAAGTGGGCGGGGCCAGGTCACAGTCTTTGATGCTTTGTCTCTTAGTTTCTGTGATGTTGTTGTCATGAGTCCACAGACACAGTCTCTGATAAGTCATTGTTTCAACAGTGTGTGACTCCCTCTAGTGGATGTTGTGGAGTATTGTGTTGTGTTTGCTCCAAAGGTTTTTGTACAGAGTCTTGGTGTTTCCTGTCACTGTGGGCTGCAGAGCACAGTAGTACACAGCAGAGTCAGACACCTGAAGCTTCTGGATCTTCAGAGGAACTGATGTGTCGATGATTTCAGTCTCAAATCTTCCTGATGACTTTTGTCGTTTCTGTGATTGAAGGTGTTGCATCAACATCTTGGGAAAGTCATTTTCTTCTTGTTTGTACCAGAACAGGGTCGAACCAGAATAACTGGTCTCAAATGAACAGTCGAGTGTAACTGTGTCTCCTTGAGCAGCAGTGACAGCAGTTGTTGGCTGGATCACTCTGTCTTCTCCTTTACACTCTGGGGAAGATCAGAACATGCAGAGGAAGAGATGGATCAATAAAGATGATTGATTACAGCACAACAATCAGTAGCTTTAAAGACTTACTTATCCACAGAGTCAGAATCAGGATGTTTCTCAGCCAGTGTTTCATGTCTGCAGTGAGAGAGGAGGGTCTCTGATCTCCTGGTTCAGGAGCTTCTCATCATCCACCCATCGACCCTCCCTCTTTATTTCAGCTGTTCAGCTCTTTAGCAGAGTAGTTCATAATGAGGCACTTGAACCTGTGAACTTCCTCTTTCAACCATGTCTTATTCTTTCCTGCCAGCTCTAAAGAGGCATATTGTTTTGGGACCGTTCACCCATTCATCTTCTTCTTGTGGACAAAAGTCACATACACATTTCATTTGACTGTAGATCAGCAGGACATAACTGAAGCTGGTCTTGTGTAATTTTATCCACTGAAATCATCATGGTCATCGTTTTCATGAGTAACATGATAAAGTGCCGTCCACAGGTGAACCATGTTGTCAGTGTCCTCATGAAGCCGCTGTTGTTGCCTCACAGGTGCAGCTGAGGTGTCAGTCCTCAGTGAGGAGCTGTCAGGTTCTTGTACAGAGTCTTGATGTTTCCTGTCACTGTGGGTCTCAGATCAGCGGTAAACAGAGTCTGTCACTGCAGCTCCACAGATCCACTGCAGCATCTCCTCAGGAGTCTCGTGTCCTTTCAGAGACACTAGTCATGGTCTAATGGACAAGAGACCTGGTGGTCCTGGAGCATCTCAAGGACAGATGATGACTTAAGCTGAACAACCTGCAGGTTGTGAGGTCATCCTGCCTCCTTCAGTCGTCCAGTCCGTCCCTTGAACTGCAGACAGGTAAACTGAGCACAGCTGCTGACAACGTGTTGTTTTCTGCCAGTGTTTGCAGGTTTCTGTCGCCCCCTGCTGGACGGCTCTGAGATGACTCTTCAGTCCACATCATACTCCCTTCAGCACGTGAAGACAAAGAATCATGTTGTTAAAGGTTTTGTCACATTAAATTGTGTACCAGTCACTTCACTGTGTGGTTGTTCGTCTTATTGATCACCACACACATGCGCCACACTGTAACTCTGGTGAAACCAGTTTGTATTAGATCTTGTTCCTGTTCAGGAGAACAGTCTCAACACAACTCATCAGTCTGACTCAGTGACCACATACTGAATAATGATCGAACACTGATCAATAATCAAACGCTGATTCTGGTTCTGTGCTCCTGAGCAGTGTGAAGGTTTCACAGGAGGACTCATGGACCAGTCACCCACCCAGTCACACTGATCCTGCGTCAGTTCGCCGACACGGGGTGTGGGCTCTTTAACTGATAGAAGGACGCAGGTCATTGGTCAGCAGACTCAGGTGGTCGCTGGCCGACCAATCACAGGCCTTGTTGTTGCGTCGCCGCCCTGGCTGCTCTCCAGCAGGAAGACTCAGCTCGGTTCGCCTCCTGTCGGAGTAAACAGCGACGTTAACGTGTTTTCCGGAAGCTCAGAATAAACCGACCGGACACTCACCGTCCCCCGCGGACGCTGCTGGAGACCCGCCGACGGCCACCGGTGGTTCATGCGTGGGACAGACGGCGGGGAAGCTAACCGGACAGCTGGACGCTAATGTTAGCCGCTAGCCCCGGGGCTCGGTGCCGGTAACCGTCTGAGGTGAGCCCCGTCAGCATCCATCCAGGCGTGAGCCCCGAGAACCGGCCGAGGTGACGGCTCGCACAGCTGTTCTGACCCGAAATACACCGCTCGACTGCCGGGCAGACGGGACACGACCCCCGCTCTTGTCAGGACACCGTGCTACGACCTCACGAGCCCGTGTTCACGAGACAACCCCCGAGACCGGTCCGGTCCGGTCCGGTCCGACTCGTGTCTCATTATTATAATTTTCCTCATTAGTGAAGTCCTAGAAAAAAAAGTCCGAGCAGCGGGAGGGTCCGCGCCCACCGGGCTTATTATCATCATCTACCGGGACTGCAGTTCAGTCTGACCGAACCTCGTGTTACCCAGAGTCTGGACCAGAGTCTGGACCACAGTCTGGACCAGAGTCTGGACCAGAGTCTGGACCAGATCCTGGACCACAGCCTGGACCACAGTCTGGACCACAGTCTGGACCAGAGCCTGGACCACAGTCTGGACCAGAGTCTGGACCAGAGGGCAGCATGTGATAACCCTGAGGTTAAAGAGGAGCGGCTCTCAGACCAGCAGGCAGGCAGCAGCTCCTGGATCACATCTGGGTGTGATCCAGAATCCAGATCCAGAAGCAGTCCAGGTTCTGCCCATGACCTGAGAGCTGTGGTGGGGCTGTTCTGTTTGGTTCTGGGTTCAGACTAGAGCTTCTTGTGTCAGACCCTCTAGTGTGGTCTGGTCCTCCCTGTGGTCGTGGGCTGCTGGTCGTTTACTGAGTCCAGGGGTTAGACCTCAGTGAGGGGCTCAGTGTGGTTTCTGTGGTTGTGACATCTCTCACCAGAGATGACGGCGTCTCTGACAACATGTCCACTGGTATCAGTTCTGACCGTCAGCTTGGACCGGGAGTGGACAGTCTGAGTTTATTATAGATCCCATCAGTCAGTGCCTCAGTAGCGTGTGTTCTTCCTGGGCTCCACAGTGACAATATTACAATTTAGAAAAGTTCATATACTGAATAACACACATACATATAAATAGACACATACTTGCATACATGTTCAACTATTTAACAAAGACAATCATCCTGAACCAAGCAAGCCATACGGATCATACGTTAATAAAGCCACAACAACCACAAACAGAACTCCAGACGGGCGTCACGGGACTCCAGACTAACTTGTCTTACTGGGAGCACTGGTGCCTCTCTCTGAAAACTGAAGCATGAGCAGACAGTGGAGATGCACACCTTAAATCCATCTGCACCTCAGTTACTCACATTTCATTTCATTGTAATACATAGACGACACAGTCGTTTGATTTTGTGAAACAGAATCACAGCTACACATGTACATTAATGTTGACATGAGGTCAGAGGTCACTGGTCAGTAACTTTATCGTCATTACAGCCCCTTGTCCCCCTCCCTCAGAGCGCCTCCCTGCACAGTGGAGACACTGTTGTGGTCCTTCCTTCTGGACCAGGTTAGGGTTGCTGATGTCGAGGTTTGGACTTGTCCTGGTCCTGGTTCAGGAGGAGCTGCTTCTGTAACAAACATTAATGGTTGATGTGAAGAGACACAAGACTCTGATGACTGGAGAAGATTTGCAGCTGTAAAAAATCACGCCGTCTCAAAAAGCGGTCTTAGTCTGGAGCCCTGCTCAGAGCTCTTTCTTTAACGCAGCACTGAGTCAGTTCTTTATTTCTGATCGTTCAGAGATATGATGGTATTAGTGGAGATGAAGGCAGGAGACGTCAGAGGTCGTTAGTTGTGGTGGTTCTCTGTAGGTGACCAGTAGAAACCCACTTCGTGTTTGACTTGATGTTTGTTGTGACCGTCCTCAGGTTGTTCGTGTATGGGCGAGTGAACATCAGCCATGAGTGTGGAGCCGGACGCCCTGGCCGTGGTCAACCAGCTGAGGGACCTGGCCGCGGACCCCATGAACCGCAGGGCCATTGTCCAGGACCAGGGCTGCCTGCCGGGACTCATCCTGTTTCTGGACCATCCAAACCCACAGGTGGTCTACTCTGCCCTGCTGGTGAGCTGCCCTAACCTGACCTTAGTTCACTGCTGCACAGAGTCAGTCAACGGCCCACGCACAGGTGGAGGTGGAGCTCTGTGCTCTGGCATATCAATAACTGTGATTGGTTGACATTACAGGCGATCCGTTACCTGGCAGAATGCCGAGCCAACCGAGAGAAGCTGAAGGGCGAGTTGGGGATGATGCTGAGCCTCCAGAACGTCGTGCAGAAGTGAGTGTGTGGTTTTCACCCGGACTCATTTCACTTCAGCTGCTGATCAGTATCTGTTGGTCAGTCAGTCTGTTCCTCAGAGTGATGCTTTATAAAACATCTACAAGCTGTGAGACCAGAGCAGGTTCTGTACCAGGCTGTTAACATTTTAACTTGGGAGTCTATGGAGATCGACTCACTGTTGGAGACACACTCTGGTGGGTCCGGAGAGGAACTGCAGGTTTGTGAGCTCAGTCAAAATCCAGAAATGACAAAGTCGGAAACACATGAATTTAAAGGTTGAAGGTGAATTCAGCAAGTTATTAAATAACAATAGGAAGAAGGTAAATAATAAAAAAGACAACTATAACATAAAAACAAATGTAGCAGGGTGCTCACATGCAGAAGCTGTGGATAGCCTTAGTCTAACCATTGACCCTGAACTCACCACGTGGTCCAGGTCCACCACTCCTGGGGAGACAAAGCTGCTGGCATCGGAGATCTACGAGCTGCTGCAGGCGTCCAGCGGCTCCGACTATGAGCCAGCTGAGGAGGCCGTCAGCAGCCGCCGCAAAGCCCAGTTCTTCCTGGGCTCCAGCAACAAGAGAGCCAAGACGGTCATCCTGCACATCGACGGCCTGGACGACTCAGTGAGTGATGACCTGCAGTCATTTATTCACTCATCCCACAGTGAGGGTGTGTGTCCTCTGTGTAATGTGGTTTTCACAGCCTGGTTCCCCGGTGCACATGTAAACACCTGATCTGATTCAGGGTTAGAGAACCTGAGGTAGTTCTCAGGTAGAAACCAGCACCCAGGTCAACACATGGTCCAGGTGCAGCAGAGTTCAGACAGCCAGTATTAGTCAATGGAGACATTAGACACTGGTCACATCCTGGAGGGGCGTCAGGTTCAGGATGAAACTGTGACAACGTCTGATCCAGTGAATCATCTGACTGTAGCTTGTCCTCCTGCTCAGAGCCGAAGGAGTCTGTGTGAGGAGGCTCTGCTGAAGATCAGAGGAGTCATCAGCTTCACCTTCCAGATGGCCGTGAAGAGATGCATCGTCCGGATCCGGTCAGACCTGAAGGCCGAGGTGAGACTCTTCTTCTCCTTCTCATGGATGTTCATGCTCCATGAGATCTGAGTCATCTACTTCTAAACACACTTCATGAGATCAAGTGAGGGTTGGACCTCAGTGATCAGATGAATGCAGGACAACAGCTCCACTGACTCTGAAGGAAGTAGAAACAGTAGAACGAGGATCCTCGGGCTGCTGTGACGACCCCCTGACCTCCTGTCTTCAGTTCTGTTTACACAACTAGTTGTGTTTGACTGTTTGATCTTCAGTTAATGACAGACTCTGTTTTTCTCTTCAGGCTCTGGCCTCAGCGATCGCCTCCACTGAGGTGATGAAGGCTCAGCAGGTGGTGAAAGGAGAAAACGGAGATGAGGTCAGTTTGACACAAGCACCAGCAGGGGGCAGCAGAGTCAAAGTGTTGCTGAGCCAGAGCTATAGATCCACCTGCATCCATCTTAGCACTGGACCAAGGAGTCCGGCTCCGGCCAATCAGACCAAACTGAGGCTCAGGGATGTTGTGATGTTTGATCCCATTTGTTAAACTCAAAGATGTGAAAGTGTAAAACAAGAAGTTCTGGTTTCAGACTGAATCTGAATTCTTCTTCTGTCCATCCCCTCCTGTTCCTGTCTCCAGATCCTGATCCCGTTCTCAGAGGACGGTTCTGTGGAGGTGGAGCAGAACATGGACCTGCCAGACTATCTGCCAGAGGATGAGAGTCCATCTCAGGAGCCAGACAAGGCGGTGAGCCGGGTGGGATCCGGCCAGGATGGGACCAGCTGGCTTGGCGCCGCTGCCAACTTCCTATCACGATCTTTCTACTGGTGACCCTGAAAGCCCCCCCTACACGCCTTCCTCCGTCACCTCCCCACCCCACGTCCTCTCAGATCCAAAACCCACCAGCTGCCAAATCTTAGAGCTGCGAGAGACTGAACCTGAACATTTGTCGGAGCAGCAGCCTCCGTGAACATGAACATCTGGATCATGGTTGTGAAGTTTCCGTGGTGTTTCTCGCTCTGTGTGAACAGGTCCACATGTTACAGACCAGATGGTCTGAGCAGACAGTAAATGTCCTGCAGACACAGACACACTAAGTGTGACTGGGACACCCTCCTCCTCCACCTTTTCTTTATTAGACCAGAAGACTGACTGAGGTGTGAGGGGATGAGAGGTCAGAGGTCACTGAGCTGGGCCTTCAGTTCATCCGTGTCCCATCACCACGGTAACAGATGAGGCTCAGTCCTGACAGTTTTCACACCATGGTTTATGTCCTCTCACGGAGCGGAGTCTGCAGTGGCTGCCATGAAACCACAGAAGAAGCCACCACACATATAACGTTGCAACCTTCTGCTCCAGCTCAGACAACCACACCTGACCCTGATGTTTGGAAGAGGTGAAAATGTGTGGGTGGAAACTCACACTCGACTTCCCCTCTCTGCTGTCAGGTGCATGACCTCTGGTGACCTCACAGCCTCTGGTGACCTCACACTCGCTCTGTGTCCACCTGAGCAGGTGAATAAAAATGTGCAGTTCGTGGTTTGAGTGATGAAAGACAGATAATGTTCAGCTGCTGCCTCGGTGTGTCAGTGGACCGTGATCACAGGTTTGATTCCTGTCTCCTGTGAGTGGCAGACAAACAGACGCTCCTCAGGTCGGTGCTTTACTTCCTCTTTCTGACTTCTTCTCTGATCATTCAGAGCTCCTGAGGTTTCTGGACCTGTCATCATGTTTACACCTTCACCCCGTGTGAATGCCTTTAAACTGAACTTTTATTTTGACACTTCCTGTGGATCAGATGCTGATCTATGGAGCAATGTTACCCAAGTTTGATTTTCTCCTCCGGTTGATGGGAATCAGTTTTGTGAGCTTTTTTGCACAGTAGAATCTGAGGTGATGTTTTCACATAGAGTAGGAAGTGTGTGTGAAACACTGGACCGCAGGACAGGACTGAACCAACCAGACCAGAGGGGACGAAGGAGCCGTGTCTCACCTGAACGTCTCAGTATTAAAGACAGAAACAGGTTCACATGATGGACATGAGGACATTCCATCTACTCAGTCCTCCAGGTGCTCAACCAACATTAAACACCTGAAGAAGAGGGTTGTTCAGGGAGTTACATGATGGAGCATCAGAGGAAAATAAATCCACCTCCAAAGTTTTTATTTTGTTTTAGTTTATCAGGCTGAGACTTTATTCTGAAATGATTTCTTTAATGACCTTGTACAGATTTTTACTGTCTCCTCTCATTGTGTCAGTTTGTGTGTTCATGTACCTGCCAGGTGTGCTCATAGCTCTGCCTACACTGCTCACCGTAGCCTGTTGTCAGACGTTAGCATGATGCTAAATGCAGCACTGGCCTGATTATAATGCAACTATGTGATGATAAAGCGACATGTTAATAAAGTGATGGAGACAGAAACGTGTTGAAACATCAGTCCTCTTCAGTTTCTTCCTTCCTCTTCTCCTTTGTTTCAGTCCTGGTTGTTTCACAGGTGACTTCCTGTAACCCTGAAGCATCATGGAGCCATCAGCACAAACGTTCAGGTGTTCACTCAGTAGACTCAGATCCAGAGTCCAGAGCCTCGCTGCAGCCTCTCCACCATGCTGCTCCACAGAGAAGATCAGGTCCTGAGGTGGAGACACCATCACTGCTGCTGTGACACTGCAGCTCTCAATGTCCATGTGTAGATTAACACCACTATTGTTTATACATGATTTTTGTTCATTCTGTCGAAATGACCTTTGACCCCACAGTTCAGAACCAGTGTCCGGTGTTACAGTGAAATGTGTGACCTGTCAGATTCTGTTGTTTCCTATGTTCAGCATTAGTTTGGTGACACTGTCCAGATGAAGAGTGTGTAGGTCAACAGTGGGAACTCCTCCACGTCACCTCCTCACTGTCCGTCACTTTATGACATCAGCTGAAGGACGGATCGTGGTGAAGGTAACGTGAACAAGTCTTAACCTGAACATGACCTTATATTTCAAATACCCACAGTGGCTGTTAATTCTGTGTGAGCATCAGGAAGTGAAACAGTCGAGAGCTTAGTTTTAGCACCAGTATTTCCTGTATGTGGTTCTTCAGTAACACAACAGTAAGCATCAGACCACACGCCCACACCCACCCACATCTGGTGGGTGGGGTATCATCTTTGTCCTCAAACACACGATACAGTAAATGTGTGTGTAGATAGATGTGTTAGATGTGCATATAAGGAGCTGTAGAACAAAGGCAGAGCATCTTTAATCACCCTGATCTCTGGTAAGTACCTGAACTCACTGAGCTGTTGGTTCCACTCTGCTTGTTTCAGTGTCGAATGTCAGTTCTCAGTAAGTTGCCACCTGTAAAATACAGATAATAGATTTTATTGATACCAGTTCCAGTATTGATTGTGCTTATGGCTGTGATTCATTATCACATCCTGTAGATTTTCTGTGTCGGCCTCTACAGGTTTACTTTTTAACTCAGAGAACACTGAACAGACAGGTGATGTTGTTAGTGGCGGTTAAGGACGGACTGGACCTGGTGTTTCCTGCATCCATTCAGCTGCTCTGACAGATGATCACTGAATCCACAGCCTGCTGGTTTTACTGGTGCAGTGTGAGTGTGACCACACAGACATTATCTCTGAAAGGTTTGGTCACTGAGGAGAGGTGAAATCCTCCTGGACACGCTCACACTGAACGCTGAGCTAACAGTCATTTAGTGTCAATTAGACACTTTGGACAGTTCTGTCTCCAGTCGTCCTCTGTCCTTCACCCTGTCCACCTCCAGAGAGAGAGAACTGTTTCACAAGGCAGAGAAACAGTGGAGAATCAATAAGAAATGATTAGTCACACAGCTTTTTTACATATAGTGAAGAAGAGTCTGAGAAAGACTGGGTGATGAAGAGTGAGTGATGAAGACTCCTGTCCAACTATCTCAGTTCATCTTTGTTAACACCATGACCTGTGTTGTGCAGTAAATATAATTAATATGTAATTTTGTGCATTAGTTGATGATCAGTCACTTAGCAGTGTGGGAAAAAAAAGTTGTGTCAAGTTTCCACACGTCTTCTTTAACAGCTTCTGCTCTGAGATATACCTCACCTGGTCAATACCTCACCACAAAGATCACTCTTCCACACCCTTCCTCTTTCTCCCTCTCACTTCCTCTCTCTCTTTCTCTCTGCTCAAAACAAACTGTTTCATGACTGTAAAACACTAAAGTGGATTTGGTGGTGCTGGTTCACTGAACATCTGAAGTGATGTGCACATTAAAAGACTGGATCCAGGAATCAGTTCCAGTGTTTCATACTCTGGGGATCACAGTACAGATGATGGTTGATGGAGGCAGTGGATGATTCTCTCTGTGTACTCACACGGTGATTATGTGGGTGGAGTCTTGTGATTTTAACACCTACAATATCACTACATTAAGTAGTCTCAGTGTTGTGCTTCCATCATCAGATAATGAAAGCACCTGATAACTTTGAATATTCTGCCTTTGCCTCTTCTGGCTATGATTTGTTGTTTCTGCTGGTGGCTGAGCTTGGCCTACTCTGAGTTCAGTGTTGAGGTGGTGACATTGTATTTATTGGGCAATGTGTTGCAGGGCTTCTTTTTTCCTGTTGTTACAAGAGGCTGTTGTTGAATTTTTCTCTTTTTAAAGATAACCTAACCCTAACCCTTTTAGACATTTTATCCTTGTATTACAGCAGGGGAAAGCAGGGAAGCAGGAAGGGCTTGGTGAGGCCTCCTGTACGCACAGGTGCTTCTGATTTCACCCCTGTTACGCATGGTATATGTTCATGTTTGTGCACACTATTCATTTTGTTACACAAGTTTAAATATAGGTTTCTAAATTTGAGTGTCGTTATTCGTGGAAAACGGGTGTTTTTTGTGCGTGTTTTTTACACTAGGCAACGGCTCTCAGTGTAAACCTGATTTACAATATCAGTAACGTCCTCTCAGACTACTTTTGTGTCATCAGCCCGTGGAGGTCTGTTCATGTTACCATACATTCGGCCACTGTGAGCTTGGACCTCCCGGACCAAAACATCAGTTTCCTCCTGGGAGAAGTCTGGCTGTCAGGCGTCGCCGTCTCCTTCCATGTCCATGTCTAAATATAAAATGACAAAATTGCAGTGCGCCCCACCCGCAGTGCATTTCAAGGAGAGGAGAGGAACTCATCTGATTGGTGAAGATCTGAATCGGCTGTCTTAAACCCACTCACGCCTTCTCCCCTTCTCCCCCTTCTCCCTTTCCCACTTGCACCGCTTGGAGGGACAGAGGTGGGAAAGAGGAATACTTGCGCCAGGGTGTGAGGTGCACGAAAATTGCAAAGTGCACCTAGACACACCACGTTGGTGCAGCAGAGCCGCGCTGCACTTCGCTTCTGCCAGGTCTACGAAATTAGAGCCCAATGGGTCTCTGTCAGGAGTCAAACCAGCAATGACCGCTTCAGGCACATGCAAACATTTCAAGATTTCTTCATGTGTCATTTCTCATGCACAAACATACATAAATAAATACTGTTCCCCCCAGCAAGTACCACAGAGCAAGCAAAGCTGAACACAGTGTGTTTGGTGTTCAATGTCATGTACATTCTGTCTGTACAGTCTTACAGACTAGTGTATTCAGTTGACACATAGCAGCACAGTGCATTAAAGTGCCAGACACCGTAGTGGACTTAGATCAGATCAGATCAGAGGTCAGGCATCACAGTGGAAGAGGACACAGTCCATTAATAATCCTGATTGTCTGTGGGTTCAACATCCTGCTGGATCTTGAACAGAGACTCTGATATATTTTCCCCAGACTACAGGAGGGATAACAGGCCATGTGGGGTGATGAGGGTCCTTAAAGTTATGGTTAGTAATCATGTTCATAAACACTTTTTGTTATACTGGGTGAAATGGTCCTTCTATCCTGAGAGTAGTCAACACATGATGTGTTCAGGAAAAGGAACAAAAACAACCAGAGCTCTGTGGCGGCTGCAGGACTGACAAAACTCTGACCAATCCATGCTTTCCACTCCGAAAAGCAAAAACCAATCAGATGCCTTCATGTCTAGTTCTGTCTACGCCCAATTGAGCTGCCGTCTCTCTCCCTCTCTCCCTTCTTTGGCGTGCACAATCACAGTCTTCACCTACATCTGCATAAAAGCCACATTCCAGTCTGGTGGGTGGCAGTGTAGCTCTGGCAATGCGCGTTGAGTGTCTTCACATACGTCCGTGGGAAGGTGGAGGCATGACTTTAGAGAGAAGTCTGAGGAAAGGGGCTGGGACTTTTGACTTGTGTATTTTCAAAATGTGGCCTGCTAGAACCATTTTAACAGGATCTCCAACCCGACCTTTAATGATGTTGATGGCCCTAAGAACATACCGTTGGTTGTAGATCTCCAGCAGGGAGGGGAGAGGGGCACCGATGATTTTGCTGGCTGTTTTCACAGTCCTGCTCAGCTAATGTTTTTCCAGGGCCTTGCAGCTGCCGAACCAGGTGAGGTCATATGTGAGACAGATTCCACTGTGCCCCTGTAGAAGCTGTGGTGAGCTGGAGTGTGGGTTGGCTTGCTTTTTTTCAGATGCCAAAGGGGGTGTAACAGCTGGTGGGCCTTTTAACAATGGCCCTTATGTTAATGGTGGAGGTCGGGTCATCCACCAAGTGGACACCCAGGAACTTGATGCTGTTGACTCTCTCCATCGGGGTGCCACCAATGGTCAGTGGCATATGAGGGCACTCACCAGCTGTCCACCACCATCTCTTGTTCATCATCTTGTCTTGTTCACGTTAAGGAGGAGGTTGTGCAAGCTGCATCATGATGTTAGATCCTCTACCTCATTGCTGCTGATCAAACCCACCATTGTCTTCCACTCTATTTTCAATACGGTCTGCTACAGAGAGTCAGTCCTGACATCTGTGCTCTCAGAGGAGAATAACCATCTGAGTTTCTCTTTAGAGATTAACACATTTCTCTGTCCTAATCTCTACAGGACAATTTAATTAGTTTCAGCTGCTGATAATTAAGTATTGTGTGTGTGTTTGTTTTCCAGTAGAAACTTAGTGCCATCATGGTCTCACCTGGTGATGAGACCATAGAGACTGCAGCCCTGGGAAGACCATTCCAGGTTGGCATGCTGTATGACTGCAGGAGGGACCTTCTTGTTCCAGGTAGGACCTGATGGATGTGTTCAGAGCCTCAGTGAATCTTAACATGAATAGTAGGGATGCACCAAAACACGTACGCGGTACAGGTGGGTCATTTGTAGTGCTGGTCATTTCATTTTATAAAAGGACCACTCCAGTTCAACTGTAGCCATGCTAACGGAGCTAACTAGTAAACAGATTCCTGTTTCTAATGCATGTGGTATTGGATCGGTGCCTGGACTTCAGTACTCACCGATGTCAGCATTTTCGGCAGTATCGGAGACGTTTCCGATACTGGTATCAGAATTGGAACAACTTCACTTGGCACAATCACTGGAAAACTTTCTAGCTTTTTGAATTACGTGTGCTGCTTTTCTGTGCCGCATTCTTCTCAGCATGTCCATGTTTTGATTTTAGGTGGTAAATTAAACCCGAGGTGGAGAAACTCTTTGCAGATGCACCCCCTCTCCAGATTTCAGTATTAGGCAAGGCAAAGGCAAATGTATTTGTATAGCACAATTCATACACCAGGCAATTCAAAGTGCTTTACAGAGGCATGGAAATACATTAAAATCAAAAACAGAAAAATTGTAAATTACATGATTTACAAAGGGCTATCCGTGGGTCTTTCTCGGATATACTGAACTAGGCCCACACCGCAGAAATGTTGGCTCTAATCCAGACAGGCACATGCTGGCCGCGGTTTTTGCTTGCGTCATCACAACATCCTGTTTTGGCCGTGTTGTTTCGGTGTTAAAAGTCTTTCGGCTGTAACCCAAAAATGCCTTTTATGGCCATTTTCACCCTAAGTTTTTTGGTGCATCTATTGAATACATCCAGCTTCAAAACTATTGTGACAAACACTTCAGAACCTGATTTATGCGTCATTTAGTGTCACTGACATTTAAGTTTCTGAAGTCTTTGTTGACTTAACGTTGTGTCATTAATGTGTCAACAGGTGTAACTCTGTGGGGTCCAGATCAGCTAAAAAATAATACAAGTGTTCAACATCAAAATAACACTGACTTCAATGTCGCCACATCAGATTCAATTGAAGAGAAGTCAAATTCATTAAAGATCTCTGGCTCTCTGAAGCTGAGCATCTTGGGAGGACTGGTAGATGTGGGGGATCAGCAAAATACTTCCAAGACACAAAGAAATCTGACAAACAAGCCCGCATGACTCTTCAGTACAAAACAACAACAAAGTTTGAATCATTAACGATGGCTCACCTGGGCCCTGGACATGTGACCCATCCTAATGTGTTTGAGGACGACACTGCCACTCATGTGGTCACAGCCATCTTGTACGGAGCTGGTGCTTACTTTGTCTTTGACAGAGAATTATCATCAGAGGAAGATAAGAAACAAGTGGAGGGGGAGGCGAAACTCATGTTCAATAAATTGAAATTCCTCAAACCCAACTGTGAAGCATCTTTCAACATGAACAAAGAAGAGAAAGAAGCAGTTGAAAAATTTAGCTGCACGTTTCACGGAGACTTCAAGTTACCTTCCAACCCAACGTCCTTCAGTGATGCTGTGAGTGTGTACAGAGACCTTCCTAAGATGCTGGGAGAGGATGGAGAACATGCTGTTCCTCTCAGGGTGTGGCTCTACCCTCTGGTGAAGCTGGATTCAAGAGCAGCAAGACTCCAAAGAGACATCAGCAGTGCTCTCATCAGAAACTGTTCAGAAACAATAGAGAGTTTGAACCAGACAGAGATGAAATGCAGAGACCTGCTGAGGGACACTGCAGCAGCAACATTTCCAGCCATGGAAAGGAAGGTTCAGGATTTGATGCAGATGTGCAAACACTACCAGTTTGACTTTGTGCAGAAGCTTGGGTCAGTGCTTCCTTCAATCCGAGGGGGTGGGAAAGAGGAAAGTGCCCTGGCCGAGATCCTCAAGGTACATGAGAAGTCACCATTCAACAGTAAAGACCTGGATCAGTGGCTAAAAACCAAGGGGAAGGAATCAGACACATTGAAGTCCTACCTTAAGCAGCTGGAGGAACTAAATGTGAAGGTGGATGACAAGCTGGATGACCTGTTGTCTGATTTAAATATCAGAAATGTTGTGTGTTTTTCATTTACTTCAGTAGAGCAGCCTGATAGTTTCCTGGTCAAACTGTCCAACCACCTGAAACCAGCAGGAATGATGGACACAGCCAGAGAATCCTCTGATCTACAGGCCAAAGACTCAGACTGGCTCACCACTGATACCAGACAGACTATGAGGAAACAACTACAACTGTTCAAAGAACTGAAGACGGTGAACAGCAGTGATGACACCAGATTCATATCTGCAGCTAAATATGATATACGTCATCCTGGGGCGTGTATTTTCATATATGAAGAAGGATCAGATGAACCAATCCACTTTCCTCTATCAAAACCTGCCACCCCAACAGCTGCTGCTGTTTCATATGACACAATAACAGTTAGAGCAGCACCTGAACCAGACACTGGCTTTGTAGACTACAGAGTAGAGCACAGAATCAAACAGGAAGGAAACCCTCAGTGGGCATCTGAACCACTGAGGGAGAACCAGGAGGAAGTGACTCTGTCAGGACTCAGGTCAAACACTGAGTATGAGATCAGAGTTACAGCTGTGGGCAAACTCAGTTACACTGTCAGCAGCAACATCTGCACAGCTGTAACCCTCACAGCAGCTGGTCCACCAACTCAGGTAAGAGACACCGAAGTGAAAGCAAATTCGATCACTCTGACATGGAGCACCCCGTCCGTCCTGATGTGTGATGTAAGAAGGTACATCATTGAGTTCAAGGAGGAGAACAGCAGTCAGTGGCAGAGCACAGACACCAGGGAGGAGGTGTACACTTTCACTCTGAAGAACCTGAAACCCAACACGGTCTACTCCATCAGGATGTGCACAGACGTTGGTGTTGGACTGAGCCAGCCTGGAGATGAGCTCAAGATTAAAACTAAGAAAGAACCAGTGGATAACACAGAGTCCACTCTCCTCCCAGGTGATCCACCTGTCTACCTGTTAAATCTGAAACCAGCAGGACACGGTCAGCTCAACAAAAAGGTTTTTGGAAGGACACCAGCCAAAAACCCATCAAACAAAACCATCATGGTTGTTGGAGCCACTGGATCTGGAAAGACAACCCTGATCAACGGCATGATCAACTACATCCTAGGAGTCGACTGGGAGGACAACTACAGATTTAAACTGATAGATGAACAAACTCATAAATCACAAGCGTGCAGTCAGACCTCAGAGGTGACAGCCTATCAGATCTACCACAGAGATGGTTTCCAAGTTCCATACTCCCTCACTATCATCGACACTCCAGGATACGGAGACACAAGAGGAATCACACAGGACAAAAAAATCACAGACAAAATCAGAGAGTTTTTCTCTGTCAAAGGTGGAATTGACAGCATTGATGCAGTGTGTTTTGTAGTTCAGTCAGCTTTAGCTTGTCTGACACACACCCAGAAATACATCTTTGACACCATCCTCTCCATTTTTGGGAAGGACATTGCCAGAAACATTGTTGTTCTGGTCACGTTTGCTGATGGTAAATCACCTCCAGTTCTGGAGGCCATCAAAGCTGCTGAGATCCCATGTGCTACAAACCCTGATGGCTCTGTTCTACATTTCAAATTCAACAATTCTGTGCTTTTTGCTAAAACCACAGGAGCCAAGGCTGGTGAGGACGATTTTGATCACATGTTGTGGAAAAATTGGGAAGTCAGCACAAAGGCATTCTTCACTCATCTATCCAGCATGGAACCCCGGAGTCTGACCCTGACCAAGGAGGTTCTCCAAGAGCGTCAACAACTTGAGGCAACTATTGAAGGTTTGCAGCCAATGATACGAAAGGGTTTGTCAAAACTGGAGGAAATAAACATGACGAAAGCTGCACTCAAAAACCATGAGACCCACATGAAGGAGAACAAGGACTTTGAGTATGAAGTAGTGGTTGAAAAAGCTGAGAAGATTGATCTTCAACCAGGAACATATGTCACCAACTGCCTCACTTGCAACTACACCTGCCATTATCCTTGTGGGACATCAAAAGATGAGGATAAAAGAGAGTGTTCTGCAATGAACAATGGAAAGTGCACAGTGTGCATGGGAAAGTGTGTGTGGAGCGTTCACTGCAACATGCCATACCGATTTGACACAAAACGTGTCAGAGAGAAGAGGACGTATCAGGAACTGAAGAAGAAATATGAGGAGGCCCTGGGAAAGAAGATGAACAATGAGAAAATCGTGAAACAGCTGGAAGTAGAATATGAGGAGGTGCAGAGGAACATTATCGAAATTATGGGAACATCAATTAAATGCCTGAAACGTCTGAGAGAGATCTCACTCTGTCCAGATCCGTTGTCTACTCCAGATTACATCGACCTCCTGATACAGACAGAGGAACATGAGGCCAAACCTGGATTTCAGCAGCGTATCAAAGAGCTGCACAGTGTCAGAGAGCGAGCAGTTCTTCTGAAGAAGTTGGCAGAGGGGGTGGATCTAACTAAAGAAGAAAAGTCAAGATTGGATAAGAAGAAGTCCAAGGCGAAAGGGATATTCAACAATCCACTTGGTTGGTTTAAATAACTTGAAAACCTTCTGAAACCAGAACCAGTGAAACAACCTCCAATAAACACAGTTCATCAAAGTGACTATGGTAGATGAGCAGTAATTTAATGACTCTTTTCCACTACACAGTTACAGCTCTACCTGGCTCGACTCAACTCACCTTGACTCGGTTTAGATCCTTTTCCCTCACAACGGAGTATTTCATAGTACCTCCTCAACAGTACAGGGGTCACAATCGCAGTGCAGATCAGTGGGCTCTGTTGGCAGTGTTGTTTAAAAAAAAAAGCAGGTTTGATTCTAGTGCCTGATGTCATGCTCATGACTCTTCCACTGATGACATTCTGGCCAATCAGTGACCGGCAGACAGTGGACATCATGTTCATGCTCGGCTCGCTTGGAACTTTGGCTCAGGTGTTACCAAAAAAAGCACCAGGTACCAGGTAATACCACTAGTGGTAAAGAAAAATATCCAGGTTGAGTTGAGCCAAGTAGCGCTAGTGGAAAAGGGCCATTAGTTTCTATGTACCAACATGTTAGCTATGCCTGCTAATGAGATAAGACTGAATGTTAGGGGTGTGACGATACACTCAGCTCACGAGAACGAGACGAGATGATATTTGAACATTACTTTTAAGAAAACTATAATGACAAAATATAACTGGACAAACAGACTTTTTTTATTGAACTGAGTCAACAAAATGTTTTATAACTTTGCATGCATGACCTAAGCATGAGCTTTTAATTGCTGAACTTCTTTCCACAAATTGAAACTAAAACAAAAAATTATAAAAGTTAAAGATACCCTGAGGAGTTTGTTTTTGGTTATAAAAGAGTCTCATAATGTGGATGAATCTACATTACCCACATGTTTATGTGTCCATTTTCCATAAATATATTGTTTTATCTCTGTAGTTATTTTGATATTATTATTTGGTGGTTGACTCGCCCAGCATTTCCGCCAAAAGACAGAGCGATTTACGGCAACCGACTATTGTGCATTATAGATTGTCAAAACGTTACTAATAGTAAAACTTGTCTGTGTGATGACCTCGTCAGTGGCCATCAGTCATCGGGGGTTGTAACCTACACATGTTGTTTGTTGTTGTTGTTGTTGTTGTTGTTGCTGTGCACGATGTATTACTGCTGATAAGAGCAGAGTTTTTTTTTATTGCTTGTTTATTCAGCTGGGACGGTGCGCCAACGTTATCACACGCAACTTTCAACTGATCCGCAGATCACTTGCATACTGATCCGTGGTGCCACACAAACGCGCATGTCACAACTAGAAGTTCGGATAGCTCACAGTCTGGTAGGCTTCTGCCCTGTGCCCATGAGACAGCTTTTCATTTAAACGAGAAATATCGTCACGTTTGATCTCGCAAGATCTCGTGGCACACCCCTATTCAATGTGCTTTAAATATTATGAGTTTCACCTTTTTGTTCAGCTTCATTCTTACATTTTTAGAATTGAAACATCAAACGTATCATAAGATTCGTCATACATTTTATCTCATAAACTATAAGAGTGTAACTATCAGAGATGGGAACTGTGGCTTCAACAAGTCATCTCCATGCCATGTATTCGTTCTGCTCAGTCACTGAACCAGGTAAACTTACTAATGAGCTCCTCTTCCTGGCTGTAGAGCTGTGTTGATTGGAATCAGCTGGTTCAGTGACTGAGCAGAACAAATACATGGAAATGACTTGTTGAAGCCAAAATTCCCATCTCTGGAAGTTACACAAGTCACTGTTAGTACACTGTCAGTATGTTAAACATGTCAAGGCTGAATACAGTTTGGGAGTGTGTTTCAGAGGAGTTCAGTGTGATTGGTGTGAAGGACTCTTACTTTGTTCATTTAACCAAGCTCTTATGATATTGTGGTGATGTTGATGTTAAAGGTAGGGTAGGAGTTCCTGGAAAAAGGTTTCCAGCAGGCCACATTTTGAAAATACACAATTCAAAAGTCCAACCCCCTTTCTTCAGACTTCTCTCCGAAACCACGCCTCCAGAGCACAGGAAAGTGCAATGCTTGTTCAGCGTTGGGTTCACATCATGGTGAAGCCCCACTATGTGTGACAGTATCGTGGAAAGTCGCACTGCTCACATTGGGATAACATTGGATTGTGTATGCCAGCATACACCCAGTGTTATCCCAGTGTGATCAACATGGCTGCCACGTGTAGTGGAGCTTCAGCGGCATTGCTAACATTCCACCAGCTTTTTGTCATGATTCATTCACAAGAAAGAAAACATCCAACATCATAAAACATCCAACATCCATCTTAGAAGTACATTGCCACCTACCAGACGAGTGTGGTACATTGGATTACTGGTGTTGTGATTTGCACATCGTAACTTGTTAAAGACTCTCAGTATGCATGCGATTAGCGCACAAAGAGGAGGGAGGGACAGATGGTAGTTTGATCACGATCTAACTGACGTGAATGCAGCATTCAAAATGATTGGATGGTGTTTTTACAGGTCACTTTTTTCATTTCTGTGAAAAAGCATTAAATTACTTGAAGAGGATTTCAAGCAATTCAGTAAAAGATGCCCCAGAAAAGGATCTCCAGCCCTACCTTCAATCATGTGATCAGTTCATCAGTTCCTGTGGTTTATGCTTTTTTTTTCCTCTTTTGCTCTCATTTTAATTTGAACTTTGTGTTTCCATCCAGTTGTATTAAAGTGTCCTACATGACTGTCGTAGAGAAATGTTAGTGTTTTTTTCTCATGTTCTTCCTCCAGTCCAATAATAACTCAGATAATCATTTTATTGACGTTGTGTTAATGTTTGGACGTGGTTTTAAAACTCATTTGTGAATGAAGTCAAGCAGCTTCTCTTGTACCTGAGTGTTGATGTCCATCAACTCTTTGTGGGATTCTGGTAGATGCTGATGTGTGAAGAAAGTCTGAGTGACTCATAATCATGTGTTTTGTATTTTGATTCATTTTGTGGAGAGTTTGGTGATTACTTATAACTGTGTGTCATGTGATTTATACTCAATAAAAATATCCACAGGCTGTGACAGCTCTGGTCTCTGGTCTGTTTTGGACTGATTATTTATCAGTTAACTCAGCCTACAAAGGAAGGACCTGGGGTTTGATGTAGGTTTACAGAACAATGAACAAGTTCTCAGGGACACTGCAAAAATATCATTTTAATCCATAAAACCAACAGTAATTGTGCTGACTAAACATTTGACAACTGAGACTTGATATGTGTTTGTGTAGCCGGGTTAGAAATGACTTCTCTCCTGAGCCTCATGCTGAGCTGATGTGTGTAGTTTGGCGCCATCTAGTGGATTAACGGTGCAGCTGCAGCAAAAAGGTTTGACTATCTGAGGTTTGATCACATTGAAAAATCTGTGACGTCACCCATTGATTTGTGAAGGATTGTTTTGAAGTCAAGAGTTTGACTCCAGGCTTCAGGCTTGTGGCTGTACCGAGCGCAGACCCGCTAATACTGTTAGCATCTACAATTAGAGGTAAACTCTACTGCCTGTTAAAGGAGTCCATGTTTGGTGTCACATATATGAGGAGTAATGTGTCATGTTACTGTAGCTGGAGTTAGCATGTGATAACATGCTCTTTGACACTATTCTACATTTCTACTGTAATTCATACAGGTCACTAACATAATGTGGATTCAGCTTCTGTTCTACAAACGTGTCTTGTGACAGTGACGTTCACCTTCATCCACAGCTTTTTTTAATGTTTCTAGTTTTAGTGCTGTTTTAAAGACAAGTTATTGATTATTAGTTATTAAAGATGTGTTTGTTGGTTTTAACAGATCATATCTGGTGTGAACTTTAACAGCAGTGACATGAACACACTTTGTAATTCATAAATTAATGAAAAGACTGTTTCTCTGTTTCCTTTAATGTTGAAATGTTTCCTGAACTGACAGTAAAACATCAGAGGTTGTGTTTTAATCACTTATCACTCATTAAAATGGAGAAATGATTAAAATAACGTTTCTAAACTTTTTTCAGGAGTTTATATTTACACATGCTGCTTGTGTCAGAAACTTTGCTCTCATTTTTGTACTGTGCATTGCTGTATGTATGTGTATATGTGTATATGACTCCCAGTGAAAAGAGGAGGCCGTGTTCTGTGAAGGGGAATGTGAGAGCCAAAGAAAAGTTATGAAGAGTTTTTGTTCTGTTAAACTGGGATAAAACTCTTCTCACTTTAAAATTATATGTGTGGTGCTGAAACATGAAACAGCAGCTACAGAGTAGGCAAAGCTTTCCCTGCCAGTATAACCAGTCATCACAATAAGACTTTCTGACGGTCCAGTGTCCTGCCTCATTAACCACATACTCAGCAGTGAGTCTGAACAGCAGCTCAGCTGTGCCACCACCACGTGCTGCGCCAGTGACATGCGGCGCTGAGGAGAGTTTAGCTGCTTGTGTTATGAATACGTTATAATTTGATGCTATATTTAAGCTATGGTTTGATATTATATGCATTATTTAGTAATGTTACGATTGACTGTGATTTGACATCATGTATGCACTGTTCTGTTACTAATAGATGATCTGACACTGTGTGCTCTGTCCTGTGCTTGAAAGCACATAACCTGATGAGTGTCCCTACGACACCAGATAGCGGTGACTCTCACCTGATAAGCAAGTACAAGATGTAACTGTGGTGTCTTCTCTCTCTGTCTCTCTCTCTGTCAGCTAGGTCTGTCGCAATAGATACACGCCTGACTCACAGCAGATTCACACACATACTTAACACATATTCTGCACATACATCATAAACCAAGAGTGGACAGCATCATCTGACTCATCACACTCTATCATACAGTCCAACCTCTGCATCGGGCAGGACCAGCCCAAGAAGATAACTGTCAATTATAAATGTGAACTGTTTTCTCAAAGTTGTGTCCGTTCTGGCTGAGATCCTGACTGAGCTCAGTCACTACGCACCCAGCGCTGCTGTACTTTACCTGTGACCTGAAGAAATTCTTCGTCTGTGAACTGAAGACTTCCGGTTTGTTCTTGGGCTTCCAATAAAAGAACCAGCTCTTACACTTGTATATAAATCCTCTGAGCCTGTGGTTTTCTGCTGACAAGAGCCTGAGTTTATTATTAAACCGGTTTTATGTTCATTATTAAACCGGTTTTGTGTCGGTCTGTAAATGTTTCCGTGCCTGGGAGCAGCTACAGTGTACTTCAGCTAACCAGCCAGGTCACCAGCCAGGTCAGCAGCCAGGTCACCAGCCAGGTCACCAGCCAGGTCAGCACGGGGACTCAGCTCTTCACATTGACTCTGATGTTAGATGTTCTCCGGTCAGACACAGGAGAACACGCACCAGGGTTTCATCAACCACACAGATTAAAACTGATTCAGAGTCAGTAGGAAAATCAACATTCACTCACCGACAGCAGATCTGAGCTCCGTTAGCACCGACAGACGAAGGAGAACTGATGACAGGTCAGTGACTACCGCAGCTGTGGCGGTCACAGGCTCCTCCACAGGTCACCAGGAAACTTCTGGAACTTTACACAGCTCACTCTGCACCGCGTGGAATCCACCGGAGCTCCTCTCCCGTTATTGATCCTCCGGTCATTGATCTCCCCTCTGCCTCCTCACGACCTGTCAATCACTGCAGAACGGACCTGTCAATCAAACACGCCGCTCATTATTCCAACCTTCAAGAGCTGATATTTAAGGAGTATTAGGGCCAAAAAAAAAAAAAAAAAAAAAAGGGAGCCAGGAAAACAGGGGGCAGGTATAAAAATAAATGAATTGTGACAATATGAAACTGCAGTAGATGCCATGGCTGCCTCTACAGGCGTTGATTAAGCGGCACTTCAGAATCGGCTATAAAGGAAATGTTCTCTCTTTTGGCCCATAAGCACGGTGTGGTGATAAGTGAAACTTGGTTTGTTCAGGAGGATAAACCTACAAACTTTGAGGAGGTGGCCGCATTCATACAAAATGAAATAGCTGGAACGGGGCAGATACAGGGGTATCGATGGTTGCACCTGCGTGCGATCCACAGAGGGTATGTTGTATCACAAGATAGAATAAGGCAACTGATCAAGTCGCTTGATCCTGTCGGTGTGGAGCTCAGACAGACGCACACATTACCGCACTAGAGGCCCTAACGCACTATGGACTCCTATGACAAGTTGAAGCCATATGGCATTGCCATAAATGATTGTATCGACGGTTTCAGTCGCTATGTACCTGCCCCCTTTTCTTTTGCCTGACTTTTTTTTTTTTGCTGTATTTTTTCCTTTTTTTTTTTGCTGTATTTTTTCCCTTTTTTTTTTGCTGTATTTTTTTCTTTTCTTTTTTTTTTTTTTGCTGTATTTTTTTTTTTTTTTGCCTGACTTTTTTTTTTTTTTTTTTTGCCTGACTTTTTTTTTCGACTGACTTTTTTTTCTTGTGCTGGATTTTCTTTTTTTTTGCCTGACTTATTTTTTATTTATTTATTTTTTGCTTTATTTTATTTCCCTGGCTTGTTTTTTTTTTGCTGTATTTTTTTTCCCTGGATTTCTTTTTTTTTTTTTGCTTTATTTTTTTTTTTGCCTGACTCTTGTTTTTTTTTTTTTTTTGCTTTATTTTTTTTTTTGCCTGACTCTTGTTTTTTTTTTTTTTTTGCTTTATTTTTTTTTCGCCTGACTTTTTTTTCTTGTGCCGGATTTTTCTTTTTTTTTTTGACTTTTTTTTTTTTTTTTTTTTTTTTTGCTGTATTTTTTTTCCTGGCTTGTTTTTTTTTTTTTGCTTTATTTTTTTTCCTGGCTTTCTTTTTTTTGCCTGACTTTTGTTTTTTTTTTTGCTTTATTTTTTTTTTGACTGCCTTTTTTTTCTTGTGCCAGATTTTTTTTTTTTGACTGACTTTTTTTTTTTCTTTGCTGTATTTTTTTTCCCTGGCTTTTTTTTTTTTTTTGCTTTATTTTTTTTTTGCCTGACTTTTGTTTTTTTTTTTTTTTGCTTTATCTTTTTTTTCACCTGACTTTTTTTTCTTGTGCCAGATTTTTTTTTTTTTGACTGACTTTTTTTTTTTTTTGCTGTATTTTTTTTCCTAGCTTTTTTTTTTTTTTGCTTTATTTTTTTTCTTGGCTTATTTTTTTTTGTCGGATTTTTTTTTTGCCTGACTTTTTTTTTTTTTTTTTTTTCTTTTTCTTTGCTTGATTTTTTTGCCTGATTTTCAATTTCCATGATGGAAATTTGGGGAATTTATGGGAATGAACAGTAAATGTATAAAAGTGGCTGGTCCTTCACAGGGAACTTGGATATAGTTGATGAAATGAATGATCTTGGCTAAAAGAACCAGATTTAGTGGAAATCCTGCGGAAATTTCCAGTTTTTAATATTTCCAAAAATCCTGATCTTAAATTCACATGAAATGTTTCCGGAAATCTTTTGCCCCTTTGCAAACCTATTCTGTGAATGATTTTATAAGATACTTCTTTAATTCTTGTTGAGACAAAATTTATTGACAATTAGCCTTTTTTTTCCCTTTTTTTTCCCGATGATGATGATGATGATGATGTCATGACTCACTGTTGCTTAATCAGACTGAACATTTCCACATTTTCACAATCACCTCTTGTGAGTGTTGTGTGGTGTCAGAGCAGCTCCTGTGTGGACATGAACCTCTGACTACAGTACAAAGGAATGATGGAAGCGTCAATGCTCACTTTCAAAATAAAAGCCTCCTAATTGAGTGAGTCTACTGTGACTGTGTCAGTGTGCTGCAGACGGGTTCAAACCAACATGAGTGTGATGAAAACACTAGTGAGTGTCATTAATCATTAATCTGCAGTGGTTCTGTGTGAGCTCTGTAAACAGCAGCTTCTCTTCACTTTTAATGAGTTTGCTGTTTCTGTGACTGGAATTAAAGTAAAACTCACAGAGACACGTCAAGTTTAATAAAGTCTCAATAAAACACATGTAGTTAATGACACGTTCACATCAGTGGCGCAAACTTCAGGATTTTATTCTGAAACATCTTCACTGTGGTGAGGTTCACGTGGAACTGACGTATGTATCAGTATAACAGTAATAATGTAAAAACAGTAAATGATAATAAATCTCCTTATATGTGACCAACAACGTCTTCCTTGATATAAACCTGATGAAGTAGCTTGGTGGTAATAAACACGTGGTGTCGGTAGGTTTGCTGTGCACTGATCAGTCCAATCAATCATCAATAATTCAGCTCTCTGTCAATCACGTCTGAGTCACGTCTGAAGAATGTTAATGATCCGGGGAACGACAACATTTGCTGACGCCTGAGCACGTGAGCGCCGCTCGCTTTATTTTGAAGCGTCGCCACCGGAAGAGGTCAGTGTGTGTTGTGTGTAAGGACTTTACAGTTGTTTGGTGTTGAAGCTCAAGTTTCTTTGTCGATCAGTGTCGGTGTCTGTCGGTGACTGTCGGTGCTGCTCGGCTCTCTCCGGACGAAAACGAAAACATGTCGGTGCTGCTGCTGCTGCTGCTCGGCCTCGTCTCCCTGGTCCTCTGCGTCCTCCGTGGCCGGAGTAGGTCAGTGCGTGTGTGTGTGTGTGTGTGTGTGTTAATCAATAACCGTTACTTGTGTTACATTGACCACTGATCGATGAGCTGATGAACAGTTTGTGTAGAAAGTTCAGGAGTGACACAGTTGCTCATGATTATATATCTGGCCTATTGATTAATGATTGATTAATTGTTAAAGAGTCATCATTAATATTGATCTGGCCCTGGTCTACCCTTTATTCCATTTTTTCTCTGGCAGTGAACTCACCATGACATGTATTGATCAGTTGATTGATGATGTAATGAAACAATACAAACGAGAACAAAAAACTGAACAATCTGATCAAACCTGAGCTGAGGCGGTTCTCAGACCACACACACACACACACACACACACACACGCACAGTCCTCCCCCTTCCCTGCCTAAGACTGGATGTCCAGTTACAGACAGACAAAGGAGCTCCCTGTCCTCTCAATGTGCCCTTTGTCCATCAGTGATGTCATCGTGTGTTTGATGTGTTCACGTCATGTCTGATGTCATGTGACATGTGACAGGAGGGGGAGGGGCGTGTCAAACACCTGATCACGTTCAGGTGAGGTGATGTAAGCAGTTCATATGATGTTCAGGAGTCTGGAGAAACAGAAACAGCAGGATCATGTTGACATCATCAGCTCACTGTGTGTGTGAGTCACAGGAACTGGCTGATTATCTCTTTCCTGTGAATTAGAGACAAACTCTGGAAGCAGACATTATGTTCAACATCAAGCTCATGGTCAGATCAGGAAACATGATCAGGAGATCAATGATCAATATCAGACTGTAATCACCTGTGAGGAAGGAGACAGAGTGCAAACATCAGTGAGGTGTGGATGGAGCAGACGGATCAGATGTTTGTAACAAAGAAACCTCTGAACTCAGGAAACTGAGGAGTCGAGTTCAACTGCCACACAAATATTTGTTCTTCTAAATGCCCACAGGAGACACACACACACACACACATACACACACACACAAACACACACACACACGAACACACACACACACACACACACACACACACACACACAGATTGTTATCTAATACCTAGAGCAGGGAGATAAAGCCTCTGGTGTCCATGTTTTTGATCAGTAGGTCTCAGAGGAAGAGGAAAGGAGGTTCTGAGGTCCAAGTAGAGGCGGAGCAGGAAGTGACTCTTTGTACCAGTCTGGTTTCACAACATCTAGAGTCCAAAGTCCAGGAGCTGATCAGGAGGGAGTGTTCAGAGTGTACAGGCTGCTCCTGTATGATCGTCTCTCCTCTGTGTGTTTTACAGAAGAGATGGAGAACCTCCGTTAATCAAAGGCTGGATCCCCTTCATCGGAAAGGCCCTGGAGTTTGGAAGAGACGCCCACAAATTCCTGGAGGAACATAAGAAGAAGTTTGGAGACATCTTTACAGTGCAGATAGCTGGTGCGTGGAGCTCAGAAACCAGACCTGTACACAGGGGCCAGGGGCCTTGTACCTGGGGTTGTTTTACCCATAATCCCAAGCCCATGTCAGTCAATAGACCACACGTGTCTGTCTGATTGAGTTTGACCCCCCTGCAGTAGACCAACCTATGTTACCACAATAAAGCCACAGGTGCTGCACCTGGTGGAGGGTGCACCAGCAGGGCTCAGGCTCAACCACCGTAACCCAGGTGCAAATCCAACCTGCAGGCCTTAGCTTGACATTCTCCGCCTCTCTCTCACTGCAGTAATAAAAATGTAAAAAAAAAAAAAAAAAAAGATAAAATCAGGACAGCACCAATCATCAGTGATGAAACAACAGGAAACCGTCCAGCAGCACAGGTTCTGACAGGAGCAGGGTGGTGATGTCGTGTCCTCAGGTACGTGATGAGCCAGAGCATCACAACCTCTCACTGAGAACAGTGTATGTGAAGCTCTGGGACACGTCAGACAGGAAGTGACATGTTGGGTTAGGAGATCTGAGTCATATGGTCTGAGGGGACAGACCACGATGGACAGGTTAGGACAGTGAAGACCACCCTGTCCACCTGGACTGTCCCAGCTGCTTGTGGTGTTGTGGCTCATCACTGCTCCTTCGTCTTGTCTCTTCAGTCTCAGTTGTGTTGACTCCGCTCTCCTCTCCCCTGCAGGAAAGTACATGACTTTTATCATGGACCCTCTACTGTATCCAAACATCATCAAACACGGTCGGCAGCTCGACTTCCATGAGTTCTCCAACACTGTGGCTCCCCCCACCTTTGGCTACCCGCCTGTCAACAGGAAGTTCCCCGGCCTGAGGGAAGAGATCAGACGCTCCTTCCACCTCCTCCAGGGGGACAGTCTCATGTCCCTGACAGACAGCATGATGGGTAATCTCATGCTGGTGTTTCGTCAGGACCACTTGGGAGAGAGGCAAGGGGAGGAGGGGGGCTGGACGAGTGGCAGCATGTACGAGTTCTGTTACTCGGTCATGTTCGAGGCCACCTTCCTCACCATGTATGGCAGGCAGCCATCCACTGTCCGCCACAGTGGCATGGGGGTGCTGAGGGAGGACTTCATCAAGTTTGACACCATGTTCCCCCTCCTCATCGCTCAGATCCCCCTCTGGCTGCTGGGACGCACCAAGGCGATCCGCAAAAAGCTCATCAACTACTTCCTTCCGCACAGGATGTCATGTTGGTCCAACACATCCCAGTTCATCAGGAGACGAGCGGAGCTGTTCGACCAGTACGACTCACTGAGGGACTCCGATAAAGCAGGTTTGACCACTTCACCTTTGATCTGGCTCAGGTCCACTAAACTCACGTCTGGTTAGAGGCAACTGAGCCACTAAAGGTTCAGGTTCAGGAAAGACCACAGTCCTCCTTAAGAGAAACAACACCAACCTACCACCAATACGTCCCGAAACCACCTTAAAGAGAAGCTGATAGATAACCAGAACCCTGACAGATAGATAGATAGATAGATAGATAGATAGATAGATAGATAGATAGATAGATAGATAGATGGATAGATGGATAGATAGATAGATGGATAGAGTCTACCTATCTGCTGTCAAAGAGAGTTTTACTTTGAAACTCCATGCAGCGCTCTCAGACAGCTTCCTGCTGATTCAGCCCCTCCTCAGTCCTGGTGCAGGTCTGAACAGCTCTGAGTGAAGCCCCTGGTCTGTGGAGGACTCTCCCTCTCTGTCAGCTCTTTGTCACACTCTACTCATTCCTCTGGTTCCCACGATGTTGGAGGTTTGTTGTGAAACAGCTGGTCCTGGTCCAGGTCCAGGTCCAGAGCCTCCCTCCCACAGACTCCCAGGGGAGTTTGTGTCTGCTTTCAGTTTGTTTAATGAGAAACAGATTCAGTCTGTCACAGAGTTTACACACATTACAAACAGACGGATCAGACCTGCTCATCTGAGCCCAAGACCAAGACCAGGTCCACGCTGAGAGCCGCTGTGGGGGGAGGGTTGTGGTTAGGTATGTTGAATGACAGCCTGAATGTACCCCCCTGTCTCTCAGCTCATCACTTTGCAATCCTCTGGGCATCCGTGGGGAACACTGTTCCCGCCACCTTCTGGGCTATGTACCACCTGGTGAGGGACCCTGAGGCCCTGCAGGTCGTCCGCCAGGAGATCCACGACGTCCTGAGAATCAGTGGGATGGAGTTCAGCGGGGACAGAGACGTGGCGCTCAGCAAACAGCAGCTGGACAAGCTCCTCTATTTGGGTAAAATGGGAACACTGGTCTCTCTTTACTGATCTCTCTGGGCTACTGGTCTTGAGGTGTACTGGCCTATCTTTACTGGTCTCTCTTCACTGGTCCATTTTTACTAGTCTCTCTGGGTTTACTCATCCCTGGGCTTACTGGTCTTTCTTTACTGGTGTCTCTGGGTTTACTGGTCTCATCTGTGACATCCTGTTCACACAATAATGACACAGGCATTATTGCCAGGAGCCACTGGATGCTGGTAGACCTGGTCTGACAGTCATGGTGGTAACAGCTCTAACCCTTCCCCACAGAAAGCGCCATCAACGAGAGTTTGCGTCTGTCCTCGGCCTCCATGAACATCCGGGTGGTTCAGGAGGACTTTGACCTGCGGCTGGACAGCGAGCGCTCTGTGCCTGTTAGGAAAGGAGACATCATTGCCCTGTACCCCCAGAGCATGCACATGGACCCCAACATCTATGAGGAGCCTCAGGTACCGATCAATCAGTGAATTAATTAATTACTGTTCAGGTTCAGATGATGTGTGTTTTCACCCCTGTTTAACCCTTTGCTGTTGTTCCTGTGCACTCAGACGTTCCGGTTCGACCGTTACATACAGGATGGCAGAGAGAGGACCGACTTCTACAAAGACAATCAGAAGCTCAAGTATTTCCTGATGCCATTCGGCTCCGGGTCCTCCATGTGTCCTGGAAGATTCTTCGCCATCAATGAGATCAAACAGTTCCTGTGTCTCCTGCTGCTCTACTTTGACCTTCAGCTGGAGGATAACCAGACCAGAGTCACGCTGGACTCCAACAGAGCCGGACTGGGGATCCTGCAGCCCGCCACTGATGTCCGCTTCCGCTACAGACTGAGAAGGATGTAGTCGTTGATGGGGGGGACGTGTCAACATGTCCCAGGTGAAGTCCTCTCATCCAATCGGACAACGGCCTGTATAGTGTGAATAACAACTTGGCAGCAGTGATGTGACAGACAAGGAGAACGTCCTCTTCGTCATCTCTGGTCCCCTTGTCCACCAGTCCCTCAGCAGCAGCTGGAGGCTCAAACACTGAGATTCATCAAACTCTGTCTCTATTGGGTTCAAGTTAACTACTTCTCAATGCATTGTGGGATAGCAGGTGATAGCAATGTGACAGTCCAGGGCTTACCATAGCTGAATCCCCCTCCTGCTGATGTCCTTCCTGTAAACTCCACCTACTTCACTTGTCTCACCTGAACTGACCCAACTCGACCAGACTTCGACCTGAGCAACGTCCAGGTTGGTGGCTTTGTGTTGAATAATCATCAGTAATTCATCAACAGGTTTTTGGATGGAAATATCATGAAAAAACACAGGACATGTCAGACGTGCACAGTGTTGCCATGGTTACAACTCAACGACCTGATACATCACAGACCAAACAACAACAAACAGATTAGCTAGTGGCTAGTAGAGGTGAGAGTCTCTGTGATGACCAGAAATGTTAACTGGTTCATTACATGACATCAAACTACAGCAACATCATCAGTCTCAGTTCTAAACTACACGTCTCTAAACTACAATTCATCAGGAGGAAATGTTAATAATGACTATGGAGCAGGCTGGGTCTTCTGGGCCTGATCTAAGCTCTAGCTCCAGACTGGCAGCTCACCATGGTTGTTTTGTTTCCAGCTGCTTCTTCTATTTCATACTTTGTTGAACTTCATGGTCAAAGTCAGGCAGGAACTGTGGAGCTCAGAGCACAGAGAAGTTCAGCAGCAAAAAACTGTGCATCAGCTTTGACCACTCTAGCTAAGAGCTATTTTATAGTAGGCTGTACACCATCATACCAAAATGATGCCTACAACCACAAGTACACTATCCAAGCTGTACACTACACACAAATTAACATCAAGTCTGTGAATGTAAAACTCTGAGTCATGTTGAGCTGACAGTGAATAAACCAGGTGTGGTTCAGGTGAACTGTGACTGTGGATCAAACGCCTGCAGCTCAGTTTCTGTAGAAACAAATACTGTCTGTACAGTCTGTGCTGCAGACTGTTGATGCCAGGCCATCTCCATGGAGACATCATGCAGCGTAGCATAAAACTGTTGTAAAACCCCGTTCACACTGGTGAGAGTGAACACTGCTCACATTCACTTGTAAACATGTTTGTGCGTGACACTGTGAAGTGATGATGTAAGTCTGTCCCTTTCCTCTGCCTTCTATCCTCGTCCCTTGTCCGTCAGCTGCTGCGCTGTTGTCCTCTGACACTGTAAATAGTTTGACACTGATCAGTCCAGTATGTAAGATTCATTTGACATTAACCACAAACGTCAGAGAGTTTTTTAGTTGTCCTGCTGCGCATGCTGAAGTTGAAGCAGCAGTCCCACATGTCAGCACACCCTCTGCTGCTCCTAGCCTAGCTTAGCACAAAGCCTGGGAACAGGTGGGATGAGTTAGGGTACAAACAGCAGCTGTAGCAGTGGCAGGTAAACACACGCCTCACGCATGAATCTGAAACACTACTTCACTTAAACCCACACACAATGTATCCATCTGACTGTAATCTGTCAATCATGTGGCTCGTCAATAAACTTGTGATAACTGTGTTTGGAGTCTTGTGTTAATTTTTGACTGTTAAATGACAAATATGTTCAAGGGACCAAACCAGTAGCCGGACACTTATATGTGGGTAGTGACATACATGAACATACAAACACAGGTTGCATTGGTACTAAGAAAAGAACAAAATGTCTGTAAGTCATCAGGAGGTAATCAAGGTATTATAAAACAAACTGTCCTCAGCAAAAACCTTAAGTGTCTCTGTACCACTGTGTGACTGAAGGAGGTTTTTCCCTGATGCACTTGAACAGAACATGTTGCCCTGATGGAAGGAGAAGTTTAAAATCATCAGTCGCACAGATAAAGGTACATCCGGGAGAAACAACAAAACTGGTTCTACCTTTACTGATTTATGGAAAACTGAACTAAGCTCCTCAGTTAGCTGGATATTAGAGAGGAACTCTGCAGGATCTTTACCTTCATTAAACAGCTTCAGTAACTGTGATGGTTAAATACATGACTTTAACCCGTTACAGAGAGAATGGAGGCTCTCTGTCTTCCACCTAGAGTCTCTTGGCTGAAAACCAACCTTGTAACATCAGAGCCTCTGACCCTGTGTCTCAGATCTCGTCTCTGCAGCACCGCGACACAAACACACCCTGTAACCCGTAATCTCTTGTTTAAGACATATAAGACTACACCAACATACACATCATAATAAATAATGTTATCCTCTGCTCCATGCATTGATTTCTCACTGGATTCGTTGAAAACAAATACACATGGTCGAGGGTTAGCATCCCAGAGGAGAAGAGACTGGACATAATTCTCCTTTATGGGCCACTGTCAAATACAGTGAGGTCCAGTGTCAGGCCTCTGAGGCCTCAGGCCTCCCTGAAACCTGACCAAACTGACCAATGACTGTATTCAAACAGTAACACATTATCAGCATAGAGTGAAACTCTGTATTCGTTTACATCATTTATATCACTCATTATGTTTTGTGCCCTCTGTCTGACACAGTTGTAAGGTCATCTTGTGCATGTCCTTACTTAACTTAAATCTGTTGCTGACCCTGGTGCACATTCTGATCTGTGTCAGAGTCCAGTTCTGTTTGTAGTCGTTCCTCTCCTGGGAAACTGCACAGTACCCTGTATGACTGTGAACAAAACTAGTCTCCATCACCATATGACTCCCGAACCAGAGTTTTAAAATCTACTACTTGAAGTTTTACAGTGTCAGGAACGTTCAGCACCGAACCAGCTGCACCTTGATAAACATGGACAGTGTGAATATCTTTGTTTAATTCAAACTGAGGATGTGACACAGACATCAGGGTGTGGATTCACCGGCTGATGAAAGTATAAATGGACTATATCTGCAGTGGTAAACAGGTTAAAGAACATAAAGACCACGTGTATGAATAAAATTGAAGTGAATTAATCTTAATTGATCGTGTTGTTGGTGACGCCGACAGTCACCCTGAGACAAAGTGTCCTGTCTCTGAACTACAGACACATGAACTCTGCTCAGTTCACTGATGGACAGCTTCATTTCTGTCTGATCACATCCTGATCAACGTTTTGATCATCACTGAACATGAAGAGACGTCACAGATGTTAAAGCTTCTGCAAACAAACATGGACGTCACATCTGTGACTCTGCCCACAGCACCTGAAGCTCACAGTGAGCTGCTGCTGTATCTGACTCCACCCCCTAACTCCTAGCTAATCCAAATATGGTCAAAGAGAGACATGGTGTGTGTGATGTATGACGCTGATGTTCTGATGTTCAGACAAGTGTTGGCTCACCTGGGCCTGTACAGAAACACAGACAGCCTGGCTCCTGCTGCCGCTGCACCCAGGTGCATGCTGGTCCTGTACCTGTTTACCTGTCCGAGAGCCACAGGTGTGCAAAGAGCTGCCTGCAATTACACAACAGACCAACAGAGTAAATGCACGAGACCAGAGACACACCTGACAAACAAACAGATGAGTGGAGCAGCCTCACCTGCTGCTGTTTAACAACTGACTGCACCTGAACACACCACAGTCAGCTCTGCTGGGTGATAAACAGTGTTTACCTGTTTGTTTACCTGTGCCACACAGGTGTCATCCTCAGCTCTCAGTGTCATTCAGGTAGAAGAGAGTCTGGTTCGTGCAGGCGTCTGATTGGTGGATGCGGCCTCACAGGTAGGGCTGTGTCTCCACCTGGTGGTGAGAGTGAGTGGACGCACATCCGACACAAAGATCATCTGAATTGGTCGGACTGATAAACACCTTGGATACAAGTTGTTGCTACTGTGGACGTTCACACACTGAGACAGAGATTGACACCAAACGTCCTCTACTGGACTTTATGGAACTTGTCCATAAATGTGATTTGTGATGTGATTTACAAGCAAGGTGCAATGGCTGATGGGAAATCTACTTCCAGCGAGCTGATGAACTTTTCACTTCTTAACTTCAGCAAGTCCAGCAACAGCTCTGATGATGTCAGCACATAGAACAACAACATGTAGAACAACAACAAACAGCAACAACATGTAGAACAACAACACAAACAACAACACAAACAACAACAACATGTAGAACAACAACAAACAACAACAACATGTAGAACAACAACAAACAACAACACAAACAACAACAACATAGAGAACAACAATACATCGAGTAGCAGTCCTGTAGTTTTCAGTTGCTGTAATGAGGAGCACCTTGTGCCAGGTGAAGCTCCTCAGGTAGGTGGAGCTTCAAGACCAGACGCTGGTGGAGATCAGATCAGGTTTATTATCACAACATTCACAAGAGAATAAATATTCATCTTAAGGCAGGAGGAGCAGTGACATCATTCACTCATTGGATCAACATGTTCCAGTCTCTGTGAGCTGGGTGGAGCTTCCTGTTCCTCCCATGTCCACCAGGCGGAGCTCCAACACACTGGAGCTCCAACAGGGGGGTGGAGCCCCTCCACCCCCAGACAGAAAATGAATGAGTTGTTCAGACGATGTTTGGACGTGAACACAGGCCTCTTTGTTCCAGTCTGAGCGTCGTGGAAAAAGTTTGTCAGAGTCCAGGACTCACACGTCTGAGGCTTCATGAACCTCACGGCAGCTGCAGCCCAAGTCTCTGTGAGTTAAATGTGTCCATCCAGGTAGAGCAGGTCGGTCCAGGTGGAGCGGGTCGGTCCAGGTGGAGCGGATCGGTCCAGGTAGAGCAGGTCGGTCCAGGTGGAGCGGGTCGGTCCAGGTGGAGCAGGCCTGGATCAGGTCAGTCCAAGTGGAGCGGGTCAGACTCCCTCCATCATGGAGTGGAGGCCTGAAGCTGATCCAGGTCCAGACTCTGACACACAACTGGCCAAATGGTGCAGCAGGTGGGGGAGGGGTGG